>SIJG01000104.1:19484-515126 GCA_023374025.1 Heterodera schachtii
TTTTTTTATGTCACAAGTTTTTAATTTCATGGAAATATTTTTCCAGTCTATAGATTAAGAATATTATATATATATCAAAATATAGCAGCGTACTTTTTTTAATTGATATTGAGAATTTAGATTTTTCATTTAATAAAGATTTTAAGAAATATATTTATTTTTCTAATAATTTATTTTTTGCATTTTAGTAATTATTTTAAATTGGATTTTATGTATATTTTGAATATTTGATTTTTTTATAACAATTAAATTGTTTTAATTTCAATGATTATTTTAGATTAAATGTTTAATATTGCGGTAGTATAGTTAATAAATCCCCGGATTGCTAGGAATGATTTTGCTTTAATATTCACTACATTAACTAAGGATTATTTAAATATTTGGATTATTTTTTTAATATTTTTTCCAGCTATAAATTTTTTATAAAGAATATGTCATTTAAAGTATTTCAGCATTCTCGACTTAATCTTTTTAACAAATTGCATTATATTAAAGTAACTTATATTTTAAATGCAAATTTATATTTTTACATATTAATCATATTGAGTTTAGAAATCCACAAAAAAACAAAATAAGCTTTTACTCCGGGTGAATCCGAACCTAATATAGTTGGGAGTTATATTTATTTGACCAGTAAAAACAAATTTTCTTTAATATATACTTCTATTTATTTTACATATATGCAACCGCGCGAAAACGACAAAACGAATTAATACATTATTACCAAAAAGCATGAAAACTTATTAAAATAATTCAAATATATAAATATCTAAAAAATGCATTTTTTTTATTCAGAAATAATGCAGTTGAATAAACGCGGGAGCTGATCAAGCAAGACAAATGAAAGTTGGATGGAAGAATTTAAAGAACACAATTAAATTAAATTAATTTTTAATTTTCATTTTGAGCATGAAATAATATTTGAATTATCTCTGTAAAAAATAAATAATATGATTAAAGATAAACTTTTCTAAAATAAAGCCTTTGATTTAAATTAAAATATTTTTTTGTAAAATAACGAAATTAAAATATATAACCTTAAAAACATTATGTTATATTTTTCAATGTAGTAATTTTTGAAACTTTAAGCAGTGAATACTACAAATCAAAGATTAAAAATATACAAAAATGGAGATTAAAATGGCATCGATACCAATTGTCCTCGAACAACAATTGGAAATTACAAAAATATAAATTAATTTAAAATTTTGATTATTTGTTTTTGTATTAAATGCCTCTTTTCGACTCAAGTGTCAAAATAATAATATTTTTTGAAAATTTAAAATAGATAATTTACCATATAGTGGATATTGTTAAAATTAGAAAGGCCAAAAACTTTTGCCATAAGAATTATTAAGAGGATATAGTTATCGTTTAGTTGCGCCATTCGGCGCTAACGTTTCTGTTCATGATAAATACTGATTTTGGACCGCCTCAACGACTAAATCAATCAGTTGTCAAGAAAGGAAGAAAATATAATTTTATAAATTTCGGTGATTTTAGTAAAAAAAATTTAGCAATTCAAACAAAATAAAAAATAAAACAAACATTTGATATTTTGTCTAAAATGTCGTTTCGCTTTTAAGAAAGATTACTTAGTAATAAAGCCAAAATAAAAGAACCTGAGTGACGAAAATTGCTTTTTATGTTCAATTGAAAAAATCCCAAATTTCATGAACTTGAGGTCATGCGACAAATAGTTATAATTTGTAGCTTTTTTTATTAATGATAATTTAAATTTTTTTATTATTTATGATTTTATAATAATACATCCTAGATGGTGATGGAATATTGTTATTAAATGAAAATTTCATTTTTACATTAATTTAGTTAGTTTATTTTTTCGGTACTTATTAAATTCATTTTCATGGCATCTGGATTGGTTTTGAACTAAATTTTTCCAAACGGCAAATTTCTATGTATTTTGTAAAAATAATGCATCCTTTGAATTAGTAAATTTAAAATTTAATTACGATGGCGATGGTTTGGTTTTTGTTATTTCAACAAATAGGTTTTACAATATGAGTAGGACCTGCCGTTTGGTTACTACACACATTCTTTAGGACAGTGCGCTTTTTACGGCAATAATATTATAAATAGATGTCTAAACAAAAAGCTTTAATTACACCACACCTAAGTACCCCAAGTATATTAAATAGAAAATGTTCCGCAAAAGCTTGCATATCATCATTTAAACACCAATTTTTAAATAATTTTTCAAATATTTTTAATAAATTTAAGATGAAAGTAAAACAATTTAATTATAATAAAAAATCAAATATACAAAAAAAAATAAAATTTAATATATGAAAGTATTTTTTAAAAATAAAATTAATATTCTTTAAATCTTTTGCTAAATAAAATCTGCAAAATGCATTAATTTAAAAGAAATAATACGAAAAATTAAATTATATTTACTCAATATATATAATTAAAATTTTAGTAAAAAGTGCGAACATAAAAAGGAATGCTTAAAAAAGAAATAAGGAGTCTTGGCGAGTGCGAGTTTTTTTTTATCATCAAAAAATTATGCTCAAAACATTCATAGAACCGACAAAGCCAGAGGTTGATCTGATAGAGGGGTGGCTAGCGGAAGTATTCTAGAGTTTTTCATATTTTTAATTCTTGAAAATTCAAGAATTTTTGAGTTTGGATTCGTAAAAATTAAAATAATGAAATTCCTTTTTTTACATATTTTAAAAAAATAACGAAAAACGCGGCAACTACAACTATAGAGAATACATTATCGGCAACTTAGAATAATTTATTTAAGAAGTTTTAAATTTGTTGAATATAATAAACCAATAAAAAATTTTTTTGTGGATAATTATTAAAACAATAATTCAAAATCTTAAATATAATTTTTAGACATCAAATTATTTAAAATCTACAAAATTTTCACTTACTTCTTTTTTTTTGCAAAAGGAGCAAATATCTATTATACTGATAACTAAAAAGAAAATATTCATGATTATAATAATTATATTTATTACTCATAAAATTTAAGCTATGGTATAAATATTATAAATATCAATTTTAAAATTATCTAAATAAAAAAATAAATCATAAAAATTACAAAAAAATTTTAAAACCTACTTTCTTCATAACGATAAACGTTGCTTTGAAATATTAGCTATTCTAAAAAGATTATAAAAATAGCATAATCTTTTTTATTACGATAGTTTAAAATAGAGTGCCACGCGACCGGGCCGGGAATTCCCGGTCATCCGAGGTCCGGTCCCGGATTTTGAAAAGCTAAGGTCCCGGTCCTGGTCCGGGTAGGGCAACCGGGAAAAACAAGCACTGGTAAGAATGAGGGTCTGAGTGAAAAATTAATGAACCAAAGAAAAAAATTTAAAAAAAAAATGAAATATATTCTTTATAAGGAACAATGACAATTGTGAAAATGGCCTAGAGGCTAGTCTCCTTGACTGTTCCTTACTTCTTTCCCATGGTTCAATCTCTCTACAGAAATTAAATTATTTTTAATCTTCTTTTTGTATATTCATTGGTTCCCTATCGACAAAATTTCACATAATATTCGATCATTTGAGTCAAAAATGATTAACTGTTTGAGATAATTGAAAAAAATTTAATTTGAAAATTTTCATTAATTTAATTCACCTTTAACTTTTGGATTTTATTAAATAAAAAACAAAATTAAAATTAAAATTTTGTATTATTTTCATTTGAAATAAATTAAAATTTGAATTTTTTTGAATTTTTTTAAATTTATTTGAATTTTCCGGTTGGTCCCGGTCCCGGTCCCAAAAAAAAACGAGGTCCCGTTCCCGGCTTCTCAGGTCCCGGCAAGTCCCGGTCCCGGTTTTGGAAAAATTCCCGGTCCCGTGGCACTCTAGTTTAAAATATTTATTTAAGGGATTTCCTAATACAAATAATAATAATTGATCAAAAATAATGAAAAAAAAAGAATATTGAAATTTTATATCAACAAAGAAAAATTTAAATAGCAATAAGAATATTTAAAAGATTCTTTATACATTTCTATAGCATCAAGAAATATGAAAGATTATAATGCTTACTCAAATATTTTTTAATCTTGCTTTAGGTAAAACTTAAAAACGAATGAAAAATATTTAAATCCAAAACTAAATTTTTATCAAAAAATGCATTAAGAACACTCTATAAGGAAGTTAATCCATGAAAATTAATTTTTAAATATTAATTTTAAATATAATTAACTTTCACGATGTTCAAAATACCGTTAATATATCACTCTTGGCAATAAAATTCATTTTAGATATCAGAATATAAGAAAGAAACCAAATATTAAATTATACATTTTAATTTATAAAACAAAGAAAATAAGATTTGATAAATAGTTTATATAATGCAATTAAGATTAAGAAAACTCATAATATAGAAGATACAAATTAATAACTCTAGAAACTTCGTAAATAAAATCATAAAACTACTTAGGGTTTAATATGTCGGCCATAAACATTTAAAATTTGTAAGGCCGTTATTTCTACAACCATTGAAATGATTCTTTTATTAAATAAAATTATTATTTTTAATCTATAACAGTTACGGATGAAGCAAACAAATTGAAATGTTGTGGCTTCGATTGAATTTGCGTTATAAATACAATAAATCTCAAAACGAACACTAACAAATTTTTCATAAAGAGATAAAGAATAGGTAAATAAATACAATATTGTAAAAATTACTAAATAAAAATAAAATATTATGAAATAATAAATTCTTACAATTTTAGAATCATAATTGATTTTTAATCGATATACAAATTTAAAAAAGAAACTTATAAGTGTCCTTTTTTCTAAGATTTGTCCTAAATAAAAACAGAATTTATAATAATGAAATTAAATGAAATAACGATTAAGGAAAAGAAATGAACTTTATTCTTGACAAATGATGAATAAGAAAAAAATTGCAATTATTATATGAGTAATAAAACCCAATGGAACACTAAAATAGAACTTATTTATTTTTAGCTAATAATTAAATTATGTAATATATTTAAAGAAAATGTTAGAGAAGGAAGTATTTATTGATTAAGTGTACTAAATCGTGGTGCGACATTTGAGGACCCGACAAAATACAAATATTTAATTTACTGAACATTGTTTAAATTTATTATATAGCCTCAGATTTAGAAAACTGAAGCTCAATATCTATAAATAAATATTAATATAATTTATTAAAATGAAATTTACCAAACAAATTTCTTAAAAATGTTCAGAACGCATGATGAAGTTTCAATTTTAAAAATTGAATAAGTTCGGGAACAAGGAGTGGCCTAATATTTACAATTAATCTAAAAAGGCATTAATTCAAAAAAAATATTAATTCATATAAAGAATAAAATTATATATTATTTTTATTTTAGAATTCAAGGTTGAAAGGAGACATTCTAATAATATTATATTCGGAAAGTTTAAAAAGAAATTTGGTAAAAAAAAGTTCTAAATTTGTCAGAATAGCCAGAGAGACATAATATCCTTCATATCAATAATTTATTAAAAATAATTTAAAATGTTGTAAAAATTCTTGCTAAAGTAGAACAACTAAATCTTGAAGTCATACGGACAAATAAAATCATTAAAATGAATAAAAAAATTAATGTAATGAATTGTTTAAATAAAAAACAAATATTATTACAAAATTTAATTTTTATATTTGAAATTCTGATAATAAAAGGCATTATAGTTTCTAAACATAGAATTAATATTAAAGATAATATAATTATATGTATGCAAAATTTTTATAAAGAATCTTCTCACTTAAAATCGAATAATTAATTTTTAAAGCTCAAAATTCATTTGCTATAATAATTATTGTCGCGTTGAAGAGTGGGGTGTGGTGAATCACTACGAGAAATGCTTCAAACAAAATTTTATCTATATAAATGCATTAATAAATAAATAATTCAAAATAAAAAAATAAAATTATTTTCCAAATCATGAAAAATAATTCTGAATTGAACAATAAAAATCACTTAAAATTTATATTATCTAAATATTATATGTGATAATATTATTCCCGAGTCGTGATCCCGACTGATACGGATCCCGAGTCGTGATCTCGACTGATACGGATCCCGATTCGTGATCCCGACTGATACGGATCCCGAGTTGTGATCCCAACTGATACGGATCCCGAGTCGTGATCTCGACTGATACGGATCCCGATTCGTGATCCCGACTGATACGGATCCCGAGTCGTGATCCCGACTGATACGGATCCCGAGTCGTGATCCCGACTGATACGGATCTGAGATGTGATCCCGACTGATACGGACCCCGAGTCGTGATCCCGACTGATACGGATCCCGAGTCGTGATCCCGACTGATACGGATCCCGAGTCGTGATCCCGACTGATACGGATGCCGTGATAATGGGGAACAGAAAGAGGGAAAAAGGAAGGGGAAGAGAAACCTGAAGAGAATGGGGAACAGAAAGAGGGAAAAAGGAAGGGGAAGTGAAAGCGGAAGAGAAAGGGGAAAAGAAAGAGGAAGACAAGTAGGACGAGAAAGAGGAACAAAAGCGGAAAGAGAAAAGGGGGAGAAAGGGGAAGAGGAGTGGAAGAGGAAGATAAAGGGGATGAGAAAAAAGGAAGGAAGAGGAAGAGAAAGGGGAAGAGAACAAGGGAAAAAGGAAGGAGAAGAGGAACATGAGCGGAAGAGAAAGGGGAAGAGAAAGAGGGAAAAAGGAAGGGGAAGAGCAACAGAAAGAGAAAACGGAAGAGAATGGGGAAAAGAAAGAGGGAAAAGGCAGGAGAAGTGAAAGCGGAAGAGAAAATGGAACAGAAAGGGGAAAAGAAAGAGGAAGACAAATAGGAAGAGAAAGAGGAACAAAAAGGCAAAGAGAAAAAAGAGAGAAAGGGGAAAAGGGAAGGGAAACAGGAGTGGAAGAGGAAAAGAAAAGGGAAGAGGAAGAAAAAGGGGATGAGAAAAAGGAAAGAGGAAGAAGAAGAGGAACAGGAGTGGAAGAGAAAAGGGAAGAGAAAGCGGAAGAGAGGAGGAGAAACCGGAAGAGAAAGGGGAAAAGAGGAAGAGGAAGAGACTAGGAATAGAAACGAAAGAGAAATCAGAATAGAAAGGGGAAGAGAAACCGGAAGAGAAAGCGGAAGAGAATGGGGAAAAGAAAGAGAAAGACAAATAGGAAGAGAAGAGGAACAAAAGCGGAAAGAGAAAGGGGAGAGAAAGAGAAGTGGAAGAGGAAAAGAAAGGGGAAGAGGAAGAAAAAAAGATGAAGGGGAAGTTGAATAGATTTGAAGTTAGTCTTTTTAAGTTTTTTGGCGCGCAGCGCCCTCTAGAGCGGTAGGGGTCAGTTGCGTCTGAGCCAAGCATAAAGCACCATAACTTTTTTCTTTGTTGGTCAAATTTTATAAATTTGGACTCGTTAGAAAGCTCTACATGTTTAGAAGCTTTTGATAAGCGATTGCTAAGCGATTGAACAACTTATAAAAAAGTTGTAACATGAACACTACCAAAAAGTCAGAATTTTTGCATATTTTAATTTATAAGTTTTTTATTTGTCGGTATGCCTTTGTGCTTTTTTGATAGCCTATAGAGCATGTTAAGAGCTTTCGAATGATACCAATATTGTTGGATTTAGTTAACAAAGAAAAAAGTTATGGTGGTCTAAACTTGGCTCAGACGCAACTGGCCCGTTTCGCTCTAGAGACAGTGTTAAATAGCGAAGTTATTTCAATTTAAAAAAAATAATTAAAACCAGTTTTTTCAGTGCCCATAGGGCACTGGTTAAGGGAAAGAATATTACTTACTGAAATCTGAACAAAAAGGATTCAGTTCATTATCTATAAAAATTATAAACAAAATGGGTATTTCAAAAATTTTTAATGAAAAAATCTATTTGCTGTCAAAAATAGAAAACTATTAGTTATTAGAATTTGAATATGTAACCTAAATAACTAAATAAAACTACGGCTTAAAATAAAATTTTATTTTAATAATTATAAATTATGTCTTATAAAAAAAAATAATTATTTACTAAAATAATTTACATTTTATCACAAAATTAAATCGGAAAATTTATACAGAAATAAATTTAAAAAAATTTAAAAAAACAAACACGCAAATAGAATTTTTAAATTCCCATTTATACATTTAAAAAGAAAGAATTTTATTTTTTTTTTCTACTTTAAAAAATGGTTTACGAAACATTTATATGTTTAAATTGAATTTGTCATATGATTAAAGCACGAGAGATCTGGACGATTAAAAAAATTTATTAGCAAAAATTAACATTTTATAATAATTAAAAACAGTTTTACAGTTTATTTTTTGTATTAATTGCTAACTCCTAAGAAATGAAAAAAACATAATAGAGAAACAAAATTAGCTAATATAACAATTTAATAAATTTTTTAAAAATAGCAATTTATTAAAATTTGTTATACAGTAATTCTTTTTAATAATTTAATCAAATCTAACACTTTTCACTACGTATATAAAAAGGTGCTAAATTTTAATTATATTAATATTTCATGGTGTCATTCCATAGTTCTATGTGTTTTCTATGTGAATATAAATTTTCAAATAGTATAAAAAATCTTTAGTCGGAATTTTTTGTCCAGAACTTTTTTTAAACACAATGAATTTTTTTAAATATTTTGTTTTGGTTAGATTATAATTAGCCAAAAGTAATGTGAGTTATTAGTTTCAAAATTTTCAATAAACATTACTTTATTATATCTTTAATTAATGAAGTTATAAATTAATGAAAGTTAAAATAAGATTTAGTTTGCAAAAAATGGCGAAAATATTTTTTTTAAAATTTCAAAAAACTAAAATTTTCGTATTTTGGGTATGTAATTTAAAAAATTTCCAAAAAGTTGATCTTTACAGGTATATTTTTTGCTTTTTTTTTTACATTTTTTGTGAAAATTTGCCAAAAATGGCAGAAATATCGGTGACGGAACATTTGCGCCCCTACATTTGCGCCCCGAACATTTGCGCCCCTACATTTGCGCCCCAAACATTTGCGCCCCTACATTTGCGTGACAAACATTTGCGCCCCGATTGCGAATAAAAAATTTATTCATGAAATTGCCTTTCCCAAGGGATAATGGGAGTGATTTCTTTGAATTTTCCACTTTTTGTGTCTCCATGTTTTTGGTTTATTAAGAAATATGATCATGCTTTATTTGTGCTAGAAACATAAAATATGCATGATTTGTCCTTGATAATATAGGACTCACTAATAATGGCCTGAAAGGCTTTCACTCCAGTTTCAACAAGCGATTTTCGGCTCTTAATCAATCTTTGGCAACGTGATTTAAGATAAAAATACCAAAGCAGAAAAACAATTAAGGATTATTAGTCGAATCAAAAATGAAGATGAGAACCAAGAAATCGGATGAGACCCCATGAACTTGATCCAATAGGCCTATTACTGAAGTATCTCGTTCTAAAAAATATCTTGAAAACGGCTGAGCAATTCAAGACTTGGTTGTCCGTTTTGACGAGCAAGATCCAAATGATCGCAATCAACAGCATTGTTATGATCTCTCCACGCAATTCCATTTCGTCTGACACCGAAAGGAATTGATAATTGGATGGAAGAAACAAAAATCATATTAATTCCCCGTTAGCCTTGGGAAAGGCAATTTTATGAATAAATTTTTTTAATTCTCAATCGGGGCGCAAATGTAAGGGGCGCAAATGTTCGGGGCGCAAAAGTAGAGGCGCAAATGTAGGGGCGCAAATGTAGGGGGCGCAAAAGTAGGGGCGCAAATGTAGGGGCGCAAATGTAGGGGCGCAAATGTTCGGGGCGCAAATGTAGGGGCGCAAATGTTGCAGCACCGAAATATCTACTAAAAAGGCAAAATGATGAAATATGGATTTATTCCAGAAAACCCCAAAATATGGATTTATTTTTAAGGCAGAAATATTTTTGGTAACTCATTGTTTAATTTAACAATTTATTTTTTGAAGGACTGATTTAAGTATTCAAAAGGAAAATGTATTTATTTATATTTTATCCACTACATATTCTTATTATTAAACAAAACAATCAAATAATAATTCTAAAACTTAATAGTATAAATCACAAATCTGATTCTATTACTAATGCCAAAATTAAAAAAAAAAAAACTAATTTTAAATTGTAGCAATTATATAAATTCTGTAAAATGTAAAGAAATTTAAATAAAAATTTCATTATTATATACATTTTTTCTCGGCCGACAATTTTTTTAAATTGGCAGGCTTTTGCTTTTGCCAAAATATAAAATTATTCTTACCTTTTCAATGAAGATAATAAAATCCATATTTAATATTTTGTACATCAAATCCAAAGAGCTTAATAATAGCTCTAAAAATAATGAATAAATCGAAAAATTTGTAATATAATTTTTATATCATGATTTAACAACGGCCAAATACAAAATAGACTGAAATCATTTACACTGCAAGTGACAAATACAATATTTAAATAAAAAAAAAATTACGCTTTCATTGCTTTTTCAAAAACAATTGTTGTTGTGTTCCCCCGCTTAAACACACAGCTATGCTATTTTATTCAATTTAATAATCGAAACGAATTTAAATTTACAATATGTGTATATGAATAAACATTCAAGGTTAACAAATGATTTAGAGCACATAATGTTACTATGATGATGAGTTCAACTATGTTTGTTTAAAGAAAATGAAAATAACAAATCAAATTTATTTTTACTAATTAACCGGACACTTTCTATTATAATTAGACAAAAAATGAATGGTCTAATAATTTATAATGTTCAACAACGATTAATTATTAAAATTATTATCTTATCCATTTTATATGCAACATTAAGATTGTAATCTAAGTTCGAGTAATATTAATATGTGTATCAAAGGAAAAAGATAAATTTTTTATAATATAGATCTACAAAATTAAAAAATTATATGTTATAATTAAGAAAAAAATCACACATTCTTAAAAATAAGCACAATTGAGATTAAGGTCAAGCAGGATGCGAACCAAAAACAACCGCAAGGCCAAGAATTAATTTTTCTTTAAATATATATTCATAAATCCATACTTAATTACAGCAAAAGAAAAACCTTATAAAAACCTAAATTTAAAGAATGAAAAACAAAACTTTTTAATCGAATTTTAAAAAGGTGATCTATTTGTCATCCATAAGCGTTTGTCAAAAAACAATCAAATTAAATAATTTTTTCAAATAAAACTGCTTAAGTAACCAAATTTTTAATTCCTTATATCATCCGATAGCCCTAACAAAGGAAAGTGTGGAATAATAAACCTTAAAAATTAATAAAATTAATTAAAATAAAAAGAGACACTTTATTTTTCAAATTAAAATACAAAAACGGTATAAAAATAACAATGAACTAGTATAAATTCTAAAAAAAAAATCTAAAACAATAATTTTATAATTAAATCGATTTCCTAAAGAATTTTGGAATTTATATGAAAAAATATATATAATAGAAAACAAAGAATAAATCAATTAATCAAAAAGCAAAAATAACTCAAATAAATGTACAAAAGAAAAAAAAAGAATTTTATAAAAACATTTTAAATTATTTCAATTTGACTAATACATTAAAATCATAGCATAATATAAATTTCTAATTTAATTAAATAAACCATGCGCCCAGGCATTGGATTACGACAATGAAAATAATTCCACAAGCGACCTACTAAAAACTGTCGCTATTTACATTAAAAAAACCGAACGAATAATTTAGATTTAACATAAATAAATTCTGGGTTATTAAAAAAAATTTAAATTAGAGCAGTGAAATAGCAAAAAATAAAAATAAAATAATAATACTAATTTTAGCAGTCATTTCTTTATGATTATGAAATTATTTAAGTTGACGGTTAAAATTTAAAAAGTATTGTTTATATTTAAATACGTTATTTGAGACCAAAAAGAACTTTAAAAAAATTCTTATCTGTATCCTGTAAAAAATAAATAAAATAATATTATTACTTTTTACTTATATCAAATTAATACTTTATTTATTTTTATTTCAACAAAATATACTAAAACAAAATTAATAATTTTTTATTATAACAATTTATGTATAAAAGAAAAATTATTTTCAGCATTTAAGTTCGAACTGCATCAATAAAAAAAATAAACAATTACATTGTAAAAATTTATATTAAATTTACGATAAACTTTAATCTGAAAGTTTATGGTATTTCATTTTTGATTTCATTAATTTGAATAAAAATTAATCGAAAAATGGATAAAAGGGTTCGAAATTGAATATCTAATTAATCTGGTATTAAAGGCAAATTAGTTCGAGAAAATTAAATAAAAAAATATAAACAATTTATTAATTTTTCTAAAAAACTGTATGATTTGAAACAAACAGCAATTACCTAAGTAATTCTTTTAAGCAATTAAAAAGCAAAATTATAAATAAAATAATAAGAGAATTTAAAACAATAAATTTAATAATTTTAAAACATTCATACCCTAAATAAATTAAAACTTGTACACTGGTGAACGCAATGTGCGACAAATGTCATGAGGAGATAAAAGATTAATATAAAAATATACAAATAAAATATTGCATTCCAACGATGACAACGCAGGAAGTTTCCAGTTCTTGCTGGTCTACAAAAATCATGGTTACTCGCAACTCTAACACATACATTTAAAATGTCATATTTTTACTACTTTACAACCATTTTTACTTTGAAACAATAAAAATTTAAATAAAAAATAATAATAATTTTATTTACAAAAAATATTAATATATGAGAAAGATAATTTATGCTGGAACCTAAATTGGTAAAAAATATAAGTGAGAAATGACCAACTTGTCAAAAGAGAAATTATTTACATATTCAGATTTATTATAATAATTTTAATTTTCACCAACATTAAATACAATTATTGTTTAATATGAATCAATTATTTTATTGCAAATTATTTAACAGAAATTTTTCATATTCAAAACCAGAGCGCTTCTAAGTAATGAATAAAAAAAAGACTAAAAGATAATATTAATTTATGTTCTTATATTATTTGACTAACCAAAATCATCATCTTTTTGCTCATTGTTGATCGGACTCTTGATGTCAGCGTGGTGCTGCCATAAATGCAATTGCTGTCTGTTTACCTGACACTAAATTAAATTATATCTGATAGAGTGTAAGATTAAAAAATAAGGATATTAGACATTTTACAAAAAATATGTTCTTAAAAAGCATAAGTTAAAGAAAAATAACATAGTGCAAATTTATATTAAACCTTGCATTTTTTTTATAATATGAAATATATTTATAAGTACCATACCATACTAGTAAATATCATATCATGCTAAGCCATACCAATTTTAATTCACACAAAGTCTTTTGTATTATTCAAAATTATTTATTTTCTTCTATTAAAATTTTTATGAAATCATATAAGTCAGATACTTTTCCAAAGATATTTTACAATATTTTTATGCATATAATTAATATAATTTTCTTTCTTAAATTATTATTAATTTAAGCTTGAAATTGTCATAAATATTATAGATTTTTTTTTGATTAATGTTAACTAATGATTCTATATCTATTGTACAAAACAGAATAAGTTCTTTTCAACTTTACCAATCTAGAAAAATAATTTTATTTTACTTGCCTCAAACAGTTGTATTTTCTCCGCTGATTGATTTTATCCAAATTTTTTTATATTTCCGCTAAGCAATTTACTGAAATAAATTTTACTAAAATATGCAAAAACTTTAGTATCTTATTATGAACATAAAAATGTTACCCAAAATGAATTTAATATTAAGAATATTGAAATACTAAATCTGATTCAACTGCATGCAGAGCGGAATAATAAATACACTCATAAAAATTGAAGGAGAGTAGAAAATTTTCTAATGTAAGCTAAATTGATGTTTAAATAAAATTAAAAGAATGACCGATACAAAATTAAGTCATATAAATAAAAATCTTCAAACTTTTAACAATTTAAAAATAAAACAATAAAAAAATACTAAATATTTATAAAAACCTATATAAAGTAACCTAAAAATGAATGCATTTAAATTTAATTATGATACGAATTATGTAAATCATATTTAATAATCGCAGAAAATCAGGCAAAGTAATTAAAACAACGAAAATTAATATTAAGTCATTAAAATTAAAAAATGATAGCAATAAATATAATGAATAAAGTAAACTAAAATATTTTAAGCGAATATAATGCAAAACCATAAATATGGCAAAAAAAAAACTTTAATTTTTAATTCAAATTTTTGAATGTTTTAATTGCTTTTATAAAAACTATTAAATACAGTTTTTACATTTCAGCAATGTATCGACAAGATTATTTGCAATTTGGTGCAATAGCACCATAGTACACCCCAACAAATAAAGGACGGCTAAAACAATCACAAATTATTCAAGACTTTAACTAAATATTTCATTCTAATAAAATAAATGAAAAAAAATTTAAAAAAATGTATAAAAGATTAAAAAAAAACAAAATATTTTTTGTTTTTGTAATTTGAAAACCTGAACTTGAACGTTGATTTTGCGCATCCAAAACATTGTGGAAAAAAATCGATCAATGAGCTTTTTTTAAAATTATTTTTAATATTCTAATAAAATTCTATGAAGTAAATAAAGATGATCCACAAAAAACAATTGAATAAAACATTGATAAACATATCTTTTATTTAGATAAAGAAAAAAAAGGATTGTAGTAATGTACAATAAATTTTTTTATAAACAAATTACTATTTATTATTTGAGCAAAATTCAACTGCATAAAAAAAATTGAAGCAAAAAGAGAAATTATTTAATATATAATTTATTTATTATTATTGTACAAAAAATTTAGAATTTTTAAATGCCAACTGACTGTTGATGATATAAATTACCAAGATATAAAAGTTTGAAATGAATAAATGAAACGTAAAAAGAAAATAAGAAAATTTATTGAAATGTTATTAATTTCTCAATGAATAACAAATGTTCTACCGTCTAATGTTGAGTCATAATGAACAATTAGATTAAAAAATATAATTATACATTATAAATCCATATCACTAAGTTAATCTATAACAAATATGTACCATTAAAATGAATCAATTCAGAATTAAATTTTTTATTAGTAAACCTTATGAAAAGTTTGATAATAAATAAAATCAAATTTATTATAAAATCTTTAATAAAAATAACAACTTTTCAATAATATTAAAATTAAATAAAGTATAATAAATATGAATATGGAAGAACGTTGACATTAGAAGTTGAAATTGCATGAGAAATTAGATCGTTCAACGAAATTAAATTTAATAAGCATTTAAAATTACATTCCTTATTCTTGAGATTAAAATAATTAAACACAGTTCATGTGAATAGAAAGTTAGCAATAAATTTCAAGATGGAGAAATTAAATTAAATTAAAAACAGAAAGGAATAAATAAATTTTCAATGAATAATTTTAATCTAATTAATATTGGATAGAAGATGAGCAATATGCCGAATATATTTACTGACTAAATAAATGTTCATGAGGAATCTAATAAATTAAGAAAATATATTTTTGAGCAATTTTCCAAGAATAAATAATTAGGTATAACAGGTGAATATTGCACACTAATTGAATTGTCAGTTTGCCAAATAGAAACAAAAATAGATTATGAAATTAATTATTACAACAGTTTGTTGTGCAAAAACAATTTTTTTCTTTTTAAAGTCAATGCCACGTTTTGAATCTGTAAAGAAAACATGATTTTAAACTCATTATAGATATAGTTGAATAAATTAATATATGCAATTAAACGATGAAATAGGGTAGTGACTTTGATTAGTGTTAATCTAAGTAATAAATATGGAAATAAAATAAATAGCTTTTTTATTTCAAAAAGGATTACCATACAATTATTATTAATAAATTTAAACAACAGATTTATTCAATAAATTTTATTAAATAAAATATTTTTATTTTAGCATTTTATTTGAAACAAATTATGAACAATATAATATAATGTCGAGCACTTAGAAGCTGCTTCCAAACTGTGAACGCGAGATTTAGCATTAAATAAAATATACTTTTTTATAATTTTTATAAATTAGAGAGTGTTACATTTGAAAATATAAAGGAAAAATTAGTTTACGACTCTTTAAATATAAAAATAAGCAAATTAAAAATAATAAAATAATTTAACAAGCCTAAATATAATTACAAGACTTAAATCATGATTATATTAAATATAAATATTTTAATACTGTGTTGAATAAATTAATTATAAAAATTCGTTGAAAATACAAAATAAAAAAGAATATCCCATGAAAAACTTCAACAAAAAGATAGCCTTAAACGTCAATATTTGCTATATTTAAATTATATATATAATAAAGTTTGTAATTGAGAATACCATTAAATGAAAATGAAATGTTTAAATCGAGTTAAAATATATTTGAATGATAGTTTTATTATGGTCATTTACAACAAATAATATTTTTATACAATATTCTCAAACTCATGGCGGGCTAATGGACGCATTTGCTTCATTGGATTATTGTTAAAAAGATTTAAATTTCAATACGCACGCAATTCAATTAAAGAAGATATTTACAAAGTAATACATTAAAATAATATTGTAGAACAACTTTATTGTCATTAAAACTTCAAACTCATCTTATATAATTGAGTAGAATAAAAGAAAGAATAGTTTCACGAACTAGGCCATTTCTTAGTCTTTGGATCAGGAATTTGTACTTAAAAAAATAATTATTCAGGACAAGAAAATCAAAACTCAAAAGATTTCATTTAAATCTAATCTTTATTTAATTATAAATTTTAGCTATTTTGATAATTAAATAAAAATTTTATTAAAAGTTAATTTTTAACTTGATATTATATATTTAATTTTATAAATAATTAAGAATTATTTTATAATTAGCTATTTATAGTAATTCAGCATTTTTCCTTCATTTCATTTCATAAATTATTATTGTTTGTAAATAAATTTTTGATTTGTTTTTTGTTAAAGAAAAGTTTTATTTTTTATGCTTTTCCTTATTAATTTGATTTTATTATCTTCTATAATCATTAGTCAGCAATTGGTTTTTCTGTATATATTCTTTTAGTATCTTGGTGAAACGACGATGAAGCCGATAAAGAACCTGCGTAACATAATTCTCTTTATATTTCTAAATTACTTAAAAGTATTATTTGAAGAGGTCTTTAACTTTTTTCTATGGAAAATGATAATAAATATTTTTGCTATACTTTTTCATTATTTATTCCATCCTTTTTTATTTATTTTTATCTAATTTTTTTTTTCAATTCTAACCATATAAATTTCACAATATTATATTTAAAATAAAGTAAAATTTAACTATTTTTATATTTTTCAATAAATTGTTTTTATTTGTATTCAATATAACGAACCCCTCCAGAACTCTCTCGTTGTCCTTCATGAATTTATATTTTAATGAATTTGACTGAATATAATGTAATGCGATCATATCATATTTCAATTATATAATAAAAATAACCAAAAAAGATTTGAGTGGAATAAGCAATAAATTAATATAATCATGAGAGCATATTAAATTCACTTACTTAAACTATCAAAAATGCCATAAATTTGCTAGAAATATAAAATTATTTGAAATAATATTTTTTCTTTTCAATTATAAAAAAATTATTTTTCTTTTGAAAATTTATTATTTAAAAGCAGAAATTTTGACCAAATAAAATTTCAATAGTATTAGCAATATAAGCAAATATAGATCATCAAAGGCTAACCTATAAGAATATGAACCTGTAAAAGATAATAAATAGAGTATAAAACTTAGGTTCGCTATTAAAAAAAATATATTTTAATAAAATTTCATAATTAAAAATAAAAGATGGTTGCTTTTAATACTACTGAATAAATAAAAGAATTTGAAAACCAATTAATACATGAAAATAATGAATAATTTTATTTACGAATATAAAACAATAAATTAATTTTATAATTATTGCTCTTTACTTATTTGTATATTGTTGATAATATATAATAAATACTTAACAGTTAGGCCGATTTTCTCATTATAATTTGTTTTCTTAAAATATTAATTCATTTACGTTTTAATTGTAAATTTATCTTATAATGCTTCCGTCGCGAGTATAAGATATTTCTATCGGGTCGCTGTATATTCAAATATAATCTAATTCACATGTTTCTCTTTGCAGAATTTTGCATAAAAAACTTAACATAAATAAATTTTAAATTAGAATAAAATAATACAATATTATATTGAAATAAATTCACAAGGTCCTATTAATTGCAAAATATTATATTTTTATTATTAAAATTTTAATTTATATAAATTCACTTTTTTATAAATATAAAAATACATACACCAATTCATAAAACTATTAAATGAGAGATTAATATTCATGATGTTTAATATTGTGAGATTTTATTAAAAATGGAAAAAATCAACTACTAATAATTATATCCTAAACTCAAAATCAAATTTTGAATTAATTTTCTAAATTTTCATAAAATTGCATCTTTCTCTTATATTAAAAAATATGCAAATGCCGTAAATTAAATCTTTTACAAAAAATTTTTAAAAAATTTCATAATTAAATTAATAGAATTTATCAATAAAATTAAATAAACATTTTGATAGTTTTGTAACATCGTCTAGCACCTTCAAAACCTAATATACCCTTTCTCAAAATGAAAGTTGACTAGAAAATGGAAGAAGATATTTATAAATTTATGTAAATAAAAACAAAATTAATTTTTAAACATTTATTTTATTCATTACGTATTAATAGAGCTATTCTAATAAATTAAATTAATGTGACATTGGCATTAAATTATTTGCGAAACTATTAAAAAAAAAGTTAAACCTTATTCTGAATTAATTGAATATCCCAATTAAAAAATATTTAACAAAACTAAATTTTTAAAATGCTATTATAAAATTTATGATTAATAAATAAATAATTTATATGAAAATTATTTTGAAAATTTACATTAAAATTTTTCAATAAATCGTTTAAACGCTTTAATTATTTGTTAGATTCGTTTTACTATATAATAATTTATTTTTTTCAAGCATAAATAGCAATGAATTTATTGTTTTTCAATTAAATCATGTATTCATTATTAATTTCTTGCATCGATCTTTTTAGCAATGAAAAATCTGTTTCCCTTTTTATTAATAAGTATTTTATTATTCTTTTATTTATATTGCCTTAATTATATTAGTAAATTATAAAATATTTTTCAATTCTCTAAAGCTATTCATATTTTGGCTTAACACATTTTTCGAGCATTTTGCTTCACATTTGTTACGCCGCTATGTCCAAAGTGAATAAACCAAAAGTTTATTCAAACAAAATAAAAAGGGACAAGGCGAACAATAAAATAAATATTGATTGGAAATGGGTCACAGAGGAAGAAGGGAGAAAATGACAAGTGAACAGAAGAAGTGAATAAGGGAGGATGGAGGAGGGGTATTTATGCAAAAATATATGAGGGGTCAACAGTGAATGTGTGGAGGGGGAAAAAGATAAACATAATGCCACACATATTTGAATGGCGTCGTCTCCCGAACACCTCCCCTTTTAAAAGAGTCTTCCTTCCATCTGATCAGGCATGCACAGGTCCTCAGATCACTTCGGTGAGTAGCGATCGGGCGGACGACGGTTCCGCTTCGGGTACTGTCGTCGAGGAAGATTCGGCGAATTTTGCTGTTGTTCGGCGGGTGGTGGATCATTTGCTGGCTCAGCATTGATCACATCATTTGGTTCAACCATGGCCTCGATTGGGCGCTGGTTTGGTTGTTGTGCCACTTTTGGCAAACCAAATTCTTCATTAAACACGTCCAGTGGATCAGTGTCCATTTGATCGGTTTCCCTCTTGATCAGCTGGTTGGCGTGGAAACGGGATGTTGATCCGTTCGGGAATTCCACGCCGTACATCACTCCTTTGCAAGTCGTGACATGTCCAGCTCTCCATTGTTGGGACAGCCGATGTCGAGCATAAACCTTGTCTCCAACTGAGAAAAATCTCGGTTTTGCTCCGAAGCGCCGGTTGAATGTCCTTTCCATTGCTTCGTCACGGATGATCGGCTGTTTCAGTTTTGGCATGAGCAGGTCCAATGTTGTCCGAAGTTTGCGCTGGAGGAACATTTCGGCCGGAGTTTTGCCATTTAGCGACTCGCTTGGCGTATTCCTGTACGTGACCAAAAATGTTTCCAATGCGCTGGCAATTCCCTCCCCTTTTAATTTTCGGGACGTTCGTTTGAACGTGTCCACAAAACGTTCAGCCTGCCCATTTGACATGGGATTATAAGGCGCCGAAAACAGGTGGGTAATGCCGTTTTGAGTGACGAATTGCTTGAATTCGTTGGACGAAAATTGGGTGCCGTTGTCGGTGACCAAAGTCTCCGGCAAGCCAAAAGTTGTGCAAAGGCCGCGCAACTTTTCAATTGTTGCCGCTGTTCCTGACGAGCGCATCTCGAAAACTTCTGGCCACTTCGAGAAGGAGTCCACAATGATGAGGAACATCTTTCCGAAGAACGGTCCAGCATAGTCCATATGGATCCGTTTCCATGGACCATCCGTTTTCGGCCAAGAGTGAAGTTCGGTCTTCACTGGCGCTTTTGCTTCGGCAGCGCACGGTTGGCACGATTTTACCACGTTTTCGATTTGCTCATCCATTCCAGGCCAATAAACGTATTGGCGCGCGAGGCTTTTCATTCGTTTAATTCCGGGGTGCCCTTTGTGCAGAAGTTGCAGCACCTCATTTTGCAGAGAGGCAGGGACCACAACTCGATCGGAAAATAACAAACAATCATTTTCGATTGTCAATGCCTCGCGCCTGCGGTGGAACGGCAGAAGTTCGTCCGAAATTGCCTTTTTGTTGGGCCATTGAGTTTTGACGAACTTTTTGACCTTCTGAATTGTCTGATCCTGATCAGCGGCTCTGATCAGATCCTCATTGACAATCGGAAGTCCTTTTTCAATGGCGTTCAGCACTAAATTTCCAGCAGTGCTTATACTTGCCACAATTCGTTCATCGTCCGGCATTGGCGTTTTTGCGATCAGTCGCGACAAAACATCGGCATGTCCAAATTCTGACGTGCTTTTGTGTTCGATGTCGAAGTCATAGCCCAAAAGTGTGATGGCCCAACGCTGCAATCGATTTGCCGTGCACGCTTTTATTCCCTTTTTGTTGCCAAAAATGGCCAACAATGGTTTGTGATCCGTTTGCAGTGTAAAATGGCGTCCAAACAGATATTTGTGGAACTTTTTTACTGCATAGATCAGAGCTAATCCCTCTTTTTCAATTTGGGAATAGTTCTTTTCAGCGGGCGTAAGCGAGCATGATGCGTGCGCGATGGCCTTCAAATTGCCTTCCGGAAAACGATGACAGATAACGGCTCCAATGCCGTGCTCAGAAGCATCGGCAGAAACGACGATTTCGCGAGCCGGGTCGTAATGCGTCAGCAGTTTGTCTGACTGCAGGATTTCGATGACCTTATCGAAGGCCTGCTGGCATTCATTCGACCAATTCCATGCCACGTCCTGCTTCAACAACTCATCCATTGGTTGTCGAATGAATCTCATGTTTCGGACGAATTGCTGATAGTGATTGATCATTCCAAGGAACGAACGCAATTCCGAAACATTTGTTGGCACTGGCATTTCAGCAATGGCTTGGATTTTCGCTGGGTCAGGCCTTCTTCCGTCTTTATCGACAATAAAGCCCAAATATTTGATTTGGCTTTGGAAGAAGGAGCACTTCTCTGGCTTGATCCGGAATCCAAAGTTTTCCATTCGTTGGAAAACATTGGCCAAATGCTTTTGATGTTCATCTGCGGATTTGCTCACAACGATGACATCGTCCAAATATGCGATTGCGCAATTACAGCCAGCCAACATCGAATCCATTATGGATTGAAAAATTCCAGGGGCGGACTTAACCCCAAAAGGAAGTCGTTGGTATTCAAAATTACCACGATGCGTTGCGATGGTGCACAATTCCTTCGAATTGTCGTCCAATTCAATCTGCAAATACGCATCTTTTAGATCGATTTTGGAGAAGACTTGTCCTCCATTCAGTGTCGCGAAAATGTCTTCGGGCACTGGTAATGGGTGCTGATGCAACAGAAGCGCACTGTTCAATCCCGTTGAAAAGTCGGCGCATACGCGCGTGGAACCGTTGGCCTTTTTGACCACAACAATGGGTGCGGCCCAACGAGTGTGTTCCACCGGACGAATGACTCCGAGTTCCATAAGCCGGTCCAATTCGGTCTCAACCACCAATCTGGTGTTGTATGGCACAGGACGAGGTCGGCAATACACAGGAACGGCGTCGTGTTTCAGCTCCAACCGTGCCTTTGCTTTGGTGCATCGGCCAAGTCCATCGGCAAACAGTCGAGAAAATTTTTCTTTCAAAATTTTCAAAGTCGAATCCTGTTCCGAAATTTGGACATTGTTGAGCTTCAAAACATCTTCCAAATTCGTCCGAAATGAGTCCATAAGACCCAAAGCATCGAGAATATCGATCCCCAAAAGGTTTAATGATCCTTCATCGGATACATAAAATGTTCCTTTTGTCTTACGCCCTCCGATCGAAAATGTTGCTGATCCCTTGCCAAACAACCGGCATTGGGATCCATCGTGATAGAAAGCCTGCTCACTGCAGGGGCTCAGCCGAGTGCCAACCAATTGATGCGATTCCTTGTTCAACACCGTGATTTCGGCACCCGGGTCCATCACGAATTCGATTGCGTTCCCATCGACGTTGACGGGCGCTTCGATCAGGCGTTTGGGCTGATTAACTAAGTTAATCTTCAACCCTCCAAGCCTAACAGAATTGGCTTGTTTCCGTTGGTTGGCATTCTTTGCCAAATTTTTCTTGACCCATGCCTGGTGCTTCTCGCACATCTTCTCCAAATGTCCAATTTTCTTGCACCTTTGGCAGACAACACTGCTGTGCGGACACGATTTGGGAGAATGGGTCTTACCGCAACGCCAACATGATTGATCAGTCGAATTTTTCAATTGATCATGGCATTTTTCCGGCGGTTTGCTGCGTTCATGCCACTTTTTCACTGCGAAGACGTTCTTCGTGCCGGTTGGCTGTTCGATGACTTTTGCCTCGGCGATTGTGGACAGGTAAACCTGCAAATCTTCCACAATATTGTCGTATTTGACATTGTCCCCGTCTGCTGTAAGCTTGGCCAAAATGCGTTGGCGCAAGGCAGAATCGCAGTGGGACTTCAGTGCTGTCAGCAGCATGAGGCAGTTGAATTGTTCCTTGTTCAAAATGTCGAATTTGAACTCTTGGAGCAACTTTCTGTGTCTGTTCACAAATTGTCGAAAATCTTCACCATGCCCTCTTTCGGCTTTCAAACATTCATATCTGTCGACAAAAATCGATTGAGGACGACTGAAAAGCTTTTGAAGCTTTTTGATTGTGTCGTCAAATCCAAAATCGGTGACCACAGACGGCAATACAGATCGGCTGTACTCCGAGAATGCCCCTTCACTCAATTTGTTCATTAGACATTTGACTTTCGTCAAGTCCTTCGCGTTCGGTGCGGTGCAGTCAAGAGCGAATTGGAAGCGCTCGAGCCATTCGGTGACTTTGCTCTTATCATCGCAGCACTCGAATGGATTGATGTCCGGAAGCGATGGAATTGTGTCGTGAACTAGTTGAGGTTGAACGGCAGCAGGTGCAACAGCAACCGCATTGTTTGCGAGAAGCTGTGCGATTTGGTCCGCTTGCTGTCTCGCGATTTGCTGCTGTTCTCCAAGCAACCTGACCAACTGGTCAATGGCTGGGTCCTGCTGTGCTGGCATTTTTGAAGAATGACGAACCGACTCGGTTTTGAATTCGTTTTCCTTTGCCGGCTCGGCTTAACGAATTTGAAGATTTTGCCGTTTCGGCTTTGTCGAAGATTTGCCAGACTTGGCTTATTTGACGAATTGCTAGCCGACTGGCTTTGTTGAAGAATGAATGCCGACTCGGCTTTTCAGAAGATATGTCCAAAAGACAAGTCCTGAAAGATGAAGAGCCGATGGCTTTCAAACTTACAAATTTGAAGCCAAGAGTTGAGTCCAATCAGCAACGGGCGTCGCCAATTTGTTACGCCGCTATGTCCAAAGTGAATAAACCAAAAGTTTATTCAAACAAAATAAAAAGGGACAAGGCGAACAATAAAATAAATATTGATTGGAAATGGGTCACAGAGGAAGAAGGGAGAAAATGACAAGTGAACAGAAGAAGTGAATAAGGGAGGATGGAGGAGGGGTATTTATGCAAAAATATATGAGGGGTCAACAGTGAATGTGTGGAGGGGGAAAAAGATAAACATAATGCCACACATATTTGAATGGCGTCGTCTCCCGAACAACATTCTACCGCCTCTCTCAGCGATCAGTGCAATCTCCTCTCTGAGCATTTTGAACATTTTAGATTAATTTTATAATAAATGAATAAAATTATTTAAGCATAATGTTTTTTTTTAAACTTTAATAAGTATTATGTGTTCAAGTTAGAAGTTTATTCTTTTTTAAAAATAAAAAAACTATATTTTATAATAATTTTATTGTATTAGCTCAAGTTAAAATAATTCAAGTTAAAATAATACAATTTCATTTTAAATTTCTTTATTTATCATTATAGAACAATCCAAATAATTATTTTTAAATTTGAACGATTATACGTCACGAGAAATATTATATTTTAAATATATTTATTACTTTTTGGTATTATTCTATTTTAATTATTTTTCTTATGCGTTAGATTGTATTGTATTTTCATATTGATATTTAATCTTAGAAAGAGTGATTTACATGACTGTATATCGGTTATTACAGAAAAATTTTTTTCATATTTCTTTTGGTCTCTACGATGGTATGTGAATGAAAATTTTATTTCACTAACACCTCCGTTTCATTTTTTGATGTATTCTTACTTTTTTATATTTAAATCACATTAAAACTCTTTAATTCCCTGAAAGTAGGTACGGATCTTCTGTCTCTTTTACTTGTCCATTGTTTTCGCGCTTTTATTTATAATAAATCATATTTAGTTTATTTATTTTATATTTTTTGTGACAAAAGAAATTTATTTGTTATTTGAAATTATAATTTTTTTTTAGTTATTGTGTGTGCTATTTAGCTGGAATACATTTTTAGCGTAAATAAATAAAATGCTTGAAAAATTTGCCGGTGATATTTTCAAATTCATATGATTTATAAATATAGAAATTTTAGATATATTTTTGTATCTTTATTTTATATTATTTTACATTTAACAAAAACTTATAAATTAATAAATAGTCTTTAAAAATAAAATTTTTAAGCCACGTCAAAATCTGTCATAAACATTTGTTTAATTGAACAATAGACATGAAATTAATCATTGCTAAATATTTGTTTATATGTTTAACGTACAATAATGAAGTTTTACTTTATATTAATTTTTACTTATTAGCATTTTATGTTTTTATTAATTTATAAAATTTAATAATTAAAAAAACGCGTGATATATGAGAAATAAATAAAATAATAAAAAAACAAAGCCACCACGTAAATAAAGGTAAAAGACAGTGCAAAAACAAATTTGACTAATAAGTTAGTTCAGTACATAGACCGAACAAAATATAACTAAAAAATTTTACAGAACATTTAAATAAAATCGAATATTTAAAATGTAAATATTTCATCACATCAAAATTTATTTGAAAGCATGCAATTGGCTTGATAGAGATAATAAAAATAATATTCATTTCAAAAGAATCCATCCATAACAAAAATTTTTTATAAAAGCAAACTTTAAAAAGCACTTTATCAAAAATTAATTATGAAATATTACAAAATAAATAATCATTAAAATCAAAAATAACCGAGTTTAAGAAATTAAATAATTCAATTACGTTAGAATTCATTTTTAAATATTATATGTTACTTTTATTTCAGCAAAATAAATTCTTTAAATAAATAATTGACAAAAAAATCATAATTTAATTTACAAAAATAAATTTTAGAAAGCTGGAAAAGCTGTAAATAAAAAAACGAAGTCTGGATCTCCTGAAAACCGATTCGACCGTATAGGCATTGAGCTCCTCGTGAGAATCTAAAAATCTTATAAAAAATTATTATTTATAGAATAAAAATGAACAAAAAATTTTATTAATTAAGGTGATATAAGAAAACAAAATAAGTAATAAATCGCCGTTCTCGCCGACATTTTGCAGTGGTGAAAATTCGATTTATCTCATTTTGTTTATCAAAAAACATCATTAAAAACATAGTCCAAATTTTAATTATAAAAAAGATTTTTCAAAATATAAATATATTTGTTCCCATTGTCATTCTCGAATAAATATAAATAAGTATTTACTTAGGCTTTATTTTTCCTTTGATTGAAAATCATTTTTATTAAAATGCTAATAATAGAATTATAAATAAAAAATGAATATTTAATAATTTATACAACTAAAATATAGTCATAGAATTAAAACAAAAACTATAAAAAGAAAGAAATTTCATATTAAGAAATAAAAATATTAATATATAACCAATCGTCATATGGTATAATGGCATGAATCATTTCCACAAGAGAATTTAAATGAAAAAGCAAATCTGAAAAAATATATTATATGATAAAACATTTAATTTTTATTTTGAGAAAAATTATCTTCAAAATAATTTTTTATATTAAAATAAAAAATTTGTGTGTTTTAAAAAATAACTTTTCAATAATTAAAAATATAAATATACAGTAAAAATTATCTTCAAAATAATTTTTTATATTAAAATAAAAAATTTGTGTGTTTTAAAAAATAACTTTTCAATAATTAAAAATATAAATATACAGTAAATTAGATTTAAACCAAACTCTAAAATTAATATAATCTAAGAAATATGTTCAGATAATTTAACAAAGTTGAATATTAAATCTCGAAAAAATTGGAAGATGAAAATGTTAAAAAACAAATATATTTTGTAATTTTACCAATAAAGTGAGCGATGAAGTTGTTCTTTTTATTTCTAGAATTTTGTTAGTTAGGTATGTTATATATAGTCTTTGTACTAACTTTCTTTGTAATATATAAAAAGATCTAAATTTTCCAACATTTCCAATTAAAACTTTAATGAAAATAAAAAACTTAAAAACAAATTTACTTATTTAAAACTGTGTTTCAGTCAAATCGTTTTTCAACTACGTACAATTTTTCTTTACTTAGATGTATATAAATTAAATAAAACAATAAATTCTGAAAGCACAAAATAAGTAAATATTGTTCATTAGATCAAAATGAAAATTCTTTTTACATTTAAATATGAATATTTTCATATAATATAAAAAAATTTTTGATGAAGAGGGATTAAAAATTAATTTTATTCCAAAAGAATTAATATAACAACATATTATTTATTTTTGTAAAATAGTTATAAAAAACTAATTATATAATTGCTATCCTCAAATTAAAAATAATAAATAAAAGTTCATATAATATGTAGGTAACATATAACGATATTGAACAATATATTTATTTTTATTAAAATCTATAAAAAACTTAACTTCAATAAATACATCTAAAGAATTTAATAAACAATTAATAAAACAGTCAAAAAAAAAACGGGTTAAACAGCAAAAGTCAAAGCCGTCGCCGCAAAAGTCAATGGGCTGAATTTTCCAAACATTGACAAATTAACCATCCGACATATATATAAGAAGGGAGGGTAAATTTTTGAAAAAATAGACCAAATGAACTAGAAGCTATTAAATTTATTTAAAGGTACAATAAAAATACAAATCAACATAACTTATCGAAAACCTAGGTTTAGAGATAATAATAAAACAATTATAATTATAAATTTAAATTAATACAATATGTAACCAACATAATTTAATATCTGTACGTACATGAAAACTATTCTAAGAAAAAAAATGAAAATCCCATAACATTTCTTTGCAGTACCAATAAAAAGGTTAAACTGATAAAAAATATTAATTATCAAAGTAAACAAATTTTCATCTAAATTTTTTTTTGATAAACTTTAATTATCCTTAATGGTATAAAAATTCCCCTTAAGGAAGATTCCGTATGATGATTGGCTCTTCAAGTTCTCTTGGTTTAAAATTTTGATCGGGTATTGGAAAGAAAGTAAAAAATACTTAAAACGAACTTCTTTTTAGCTAAGAGATCTGCCAATGCGCTTTAATGAGTGCTATAAAAATTCGTCATTTTTATTTTAATTTTTTTGCAAAAATTTCCTTTGTCATCGATGGGCGAAAAATGACAAAAAAAAGGGTAAACAAAAGGAACGGCATGAACTCCAAGATATTAGATTCGACAAAATAATTTATTTTTTTATACTTTGTAATCGTTTTAAAAAGATAATCTATATTTGCTTTTTTGATCAATTTAGTAAAAAGAAACCTATTAAATAACATTTTTTAATATTATAATAAATATATTTAGCATAAAGAAAAGTTTTAATAACATATTCTTTTAAATAATTTAAAATAATTAGCAAATTACAAAAGAAATATCTATTTTTATTATATAAATTTTGAAGGTTGTTAATATTATAGATTCAATTAAAAGTCAGAAAGATTAGAAAAAAGAAGTAATAATAAATTCAGACAATTATTAGGCAAGTTTAACTTCATAAATAAAATATTAAAAAAAGTCTAGAAAGTAATGAATAAGCACATGCACCAATGATTTTGATGTTATAATTAGAGACCGGATATTGAGGCATATGCCTTTTTTTCTGCTAACTTGCTACGGTCTAATATGCACGAAAAACAAGTTTTTAACTTCTTTGAAGCTTCAACTTTTTGGTGCTTTTTTTTTTTTGCCTTTTTTGCTTTTGGTGCCTTATGCCGGGCACGTAATTTTGCTGTTTTTTTCATGCCTTTTTCAGGATTTTTGGAAAAAATATAAAATTTTTTAATTTTTTGCAATTTTTCTTATCATATTCTAACAATTTAGACCCTCAAAAATTGTCATGTTTTCGGAGCTAAAAAGTTCCTTTTTTCGCTTCGCTTATGAATGTTGATATAAAAAAATTTGGCCTGAAGAGCAAAAAAAAGGTCTCTTGGAAAATTTTTTGCAAGAAAAATTTTAATTTTTGCTGCCTTTTTCAAATTTTTCGTGTTTTTTTGACGTTTTTGTTAATTTTTTATGCCTTTTTTCAACTAGAACGAAAGAAAATAAATTATTTTTTGAGTTATCAAATTTAATTCATTAAAAATAATACGTCGATTTTAAAATAATAAAGAAATGATTTAGAATAACTGAAGAAACAACAAACTCCTACGAACAACAAAGTTAAGAAAATAGATGTATATAAATACACAGGAAAAGTAATAGGTAAAATTAAAATATAATCCGTGAAAGAATATTTTACCGCAAAAAATCTATTTAATTACAATAAAAGCTATTTAATAGAAGCAAATAATGATTATATTTGATGGCATTATTCATCTTGTAATCATTGCTTCAGCATTTAACAACCCACTTCGCCCCTAAATTAAAAAAAAACAATTCCAAAAAAAATATTAAGAAAATATTTATTATTTTAAAATTGAAATAATGGCAAATAAATAAAATAAAACATTGCAAAATGATAAATTTCAACCATAAATGAAAATGAAAACAACAATCAATATAAAAAATCGGAAAATGATACTAGAAAATACGCAAATAAATAAAATCCAATTATGAACAGAATAATAATAATGGAAAAACATATATTGAGGAGAGATTTGAGTTGTTGAAAAGAACTTGGCCAAGATAAATAACGCGGCTTATAAATTAAAATGTTATATGATTTGTTTTGCAACTAATAAATATTTTAAAAAATGTTAGCATCAATATTATTGCATTTGTTCTTTGAAATAAAAAAGTTTGAATTTGAATAATTAATATGATTTATTTATATAAATAAATTTGTGCAAGAAAATTAATTCAATAAATGATGTATACTTGATGTGTGCCAAAATAATAGGACAATAATTGGATAATATTCTTCATTATTCTCGAAGAATGAAATAAATTTTATTAATAAATAAAATTTAATTATCTTAAAATAATACAAAAGCGATGATAAAAATAATAAATTATAGTAGAGCTATTCCGCCAAGAACTATACAAATGATAGATATCTTTTATAAAACGAAAAATAAAGACCGAATTAAGAAATAAATCAAATAAAAAATATAATCCTTTTAAACAGACTTCAAACAAATAATTTAAACAGGCGAGGGTAGCTCAATGTCGAATACAGCAAGACATGACATTTATTTTTATAAAATTCAATAGGAGAGTATAATCAAACTACAAAATTTTGTAATTTAGAGAAAAAATAATCAATTAAAGAGTGAAAAAAGTTCTAATAATTATCAAAAGAAATAAAATATACTAATAAAAAAAATCAATAATGCACTTATTTGCGCTGAAATCATATTTTTTTTATATTAAAAATAAAGCTCTTTAATATTTGTATATTAATATTTTTGAAAAAATAAATATATGCATTTAATATATTATTCTCCTACATATTTTCAAAAGAAAAAATAATGTTTAAAAATGTAGATTTATTAAAAAATTAAATTTTCATTATTCTTTTAAATTAACAATATAACTCAATTTAATTTTATACGCAATTTAATTTTATTACAAAAGAATAACATAAATTTATGTAACATCATAATACTAATTTCAAACAATTAAAACATCAAATCAATATAATATTTTTTAATAACTTGTTTTAAATTTGAAATTAAAAAAATTTCAAATATTCAATGCTTTACAATTCTTTTTATTTTTATGTCCAGATAAAATTTGAAATTTAAATGTTTGATTTAAAACCTATATTAAAATTAAAAAGGCAGTCTTCAAGAACAGTTTAAAGAGGAAGGGTTATTATGCAAGAAATTTTTCTTTAATTTTCAACCACTATAGGTGAAATAATTTAAAATATTTAATGCTTAATACTGAAGAGCATATTAAAATTATTTATGTAAAGCAATCATATATTTTATGAATTTAAATAAAAGCATTTGTTGACATATATAATATACGAAATATATTTCCTTTGCAGAAAATTGAATATTGTCAATTGGTGCATATGTAAAAGAAATTAAAATATGGTATTATATGGAAATTTAACTATTTATTAATAAAAAAAAACGTTATATGAAATTTTAAAGAATTTAAATGAATGATTTTAAAATATTTTCTATTTTACAGATTAATATAATTTAATCCATCCACATAAAATTGACTTTTTGCACTTGTTCAACTTGCTGGGCCAAATCGCCGATATATAAAAGAAATCAAAGCAAAAAATAAAAGCCATTCAAAATAATATAATATAAAATGTTTAAAAAAAGCAAAGATTATGACCTCAATTCAATTTGATAAGTACATTTAGCGAGTTCAGTTTATGATAAAATTGAAAAAAATGCTCAATTACATTAAAAATAATACATATTCTGATACTAATTAAAAAATTTGGTAAAGAGCAGTAAAATAATTAAAGGACAAAATAATAAGAGAAGAAAAATTTAAAAGCGATTTTTATTCATAAAGCAATCAAAGAATTTAAAAAGTTGTTTCCGAACGCAAGAGTTCTAAATTATAAATATGGCAAATACTTACCACAATTCGATTTTCCAAAAAAAAATTTGAAGAGTTCAAAAAAAAATAAATAAAATTGTATCATCACGTCTACAAATTTAACAACAATTCGTTGGTACTAAATTATATAGAAAAAAACAAATATTAACTAAAAAGCTAAAAAAATGGTCAATCTTAGAAAATACACAAAATTACTAAAAATGGTTTAAACCTTAAAAATGTCAATTGTTATCAAACTCGAGCTTATATACTTTTGTATTTTTCATAATTATGTTATATATTAAACATTAAAATATTTAGCTGGTATTTAATCAAATAATATGAAAATATATATTTTACTTTTTGAAAAATAGCGTATGGTAAAATCTTTAGGAAAAAGTTTATTTGTTTAAACTTTAAATCTTTGCTTCGTTCTTTAAGATAATACATAGAGATTAAATTAAAGGTTATATGCAAATACCTATTAAATGAATAAGCGTCAACATGGAAATATCTTTACTCGATACGAACGCATGATAAGATACAAAAACCGCAAAATGAATTATAATATTTTAAGGAAATCCAATTATAATGAGAAATCGAACCTAACTATTAATTATTATGGAGTAAATTGTCCTAAAATTACATGGCGTCCGACAGTTTTTATAAACAATCACGACAAATTCGATACTATAAATAACCTAAAATTATAATAAATCAATGAAAACATATACCTTGCAAATTAAAAGAAATACATTGAAAAAAACTAAACTAATAAAATTTTAAAAAATCTATATACCTAAATAATTTTTAAAAAATGATCCTAGATTTATTTTTAAAATTCAAACAGTTTTTGAATTCATTAGACATCAATTCACCGTTAGAAAAAAAACATATAATTAATGGTGGGGTTATTGTGTTTGTGCTATGTAGATCGATATAACAAATATAAATATTTTGAGTTTGTACGAGAGACGCGCAACTCTTTGTTGAACAGGTGTTGGGTCACCAAAATTACGCTCACGCCCCAATTGTGTGAGCCGCGTGTGAAGAGCGCGTCCAAATACTGTTGACTCATCCCCACCACCAAATCATCCAATATTAGCAAGAGTTTTTCTTTTTTGGCGCAATCGCGCACCTGTTCCGCAGATGGGACGCCGCTGTGCACAGTGACTGGCACATTGCCAATTTTACCAGTGCGTTGCAAATTCAAAATATTAGTGTTCAACTCTCCGTAACCATAAATAACGCGCTCAATTGGGGTAGAGATCATTTTCTCTAAATTGTGTAGCAGACGAATTACCCACTCTGACTTCCCACTGCCTGTACTCCCAGACACAATCATTGTGAATGGATGACGAAATTGCAAGTCCACGTGATCAATATTTGGAAACGAATCCATTTTTTATTTATTATAAATTCGTTGGCATTTTTTATATATATATATATATATATAAATACAATTAGATTTCTTTTACAGATTCTTTAAAAAATGGATTTAATTCTTGCTACCGATTGGATACATAACGCTTATCCCGAAATGGACCAACAGGACCATAACAAGGAACCGCCAAAAAGGGACCAGCAGGACCATAACAAAGAAACGCCAAAAAACGACCAGGAGGATGAGGAGGAGACGAAGGAGCCTAGCTGGATCAGCCTCATTGACGAAGAGCAGAAGCAGGACCCGTTCACCCCAATTTATGATGAGCCGCCAAGAGCAAGTATTCAGTTTTCCTTTTTTTTTAACAAATTGATTAATTTAGGTACCCCAAAGACTTGTGCTTGTGCCGAACGCCCGCGCCCGATTCCGCTCGTCGAGCACCTATGCAAGCGGTTCAACTGTAGCGCGCATGAGCTGCACGTGTTGTTCCGAAACTTGGAGAAGCGCCGAGACATTGTCGAGCACTTGCGCTCTGCTCAGCTGCGAACCGCCCACTTGCGCCCTTTTGTTCGAAATTTCCCGGTGCGCTGTAACGACCTCTCCATTCTCGACGCCCACTCAGCCCCGGCCTACCGCGGCTTCTTGGGAATTACGGTACCTTTTTGGCAATTTGGTAAACATAATTAAAGATTTTAGGTACGAATGCATTACTACATAAAACATGGAATCCGTTTGCATCATCCCAACTTGCCGTGTGTCGTCGAATTTGGAGGCGGGGATCACAAAACTTTTTTCCCGCTTGAAATTCTCACTATTATGTTTTAGATGTTTTCCATTATTTAATTGTTGTTGTTTTTAAAATAAATTTGTTACATAAAATTTTTGTCCATTTTAATTTAGATGAAAATTTCTAACTGTACTGTTATTTTTAAAATTAATTCATTGAACACGCAACAGTTTTTGGCTATTGCACAACGTGGAATTAATACTGAATATAATCCACGCCGTTTCCACGCAATCATCATGCGAATCCGGTATGGAGCAAAAACTGTGGCTGCACTCATATTTCAATCGGCACGTGTCGTCCTCACTGGAGTTCCACACCCTGATCAAGCCCACAAGTTTGCAGCAAGGGTTCTACGACGAATTCAATACACGCAATGCAGAACTATGACAATCTATGAGCTGCGTGTGGTCAACATTGTTGGAGTTTTAACGTTTGACCAAAGAATTCGAGTGGAGAAACTACAACAATCTCTGGGTGGCATCTATGACCCTACGATATTCCCAGCCCTTCGGTGCAAATTAGATAATGGAGCCACGTGTCTCATTTACATTTCCGGAAAAGTTATTCTCACTGGGGTGAAAAATGTAGAAAATTTACAAAATTCATTTGATTACTTGTCTAAAATTGTTCCTAATTATTTTCGGTAAATTTTATTTCTTTGTAACAAAAAAAAAATGAATAAACATAAAAAATACAATTAAAAAACAATTTAAAACCATCGCGAATGCCCCAGCTGGTTTGGATCCGCTTCGATCAAAGTCCTCTTTCGGCGTACTGGTGGTGCTGGTGGTGGTTGGGCGTGCTGTTCGACATTCATTGGGTGCGGTGCATCCTCGACGTACCCAAAGGGGCGGGTCTGCATCCCCGGTCGCACGCGTCCCTTTGCGTAGAAGGGCCGATAGTCCTTGTGCTCCTCCCGTGTGAAGAGGTCGGCCTGGACGTTACGGTCAATCTGCGGAAAGGAGACGCGTATTGCCCTATGTGCTCCACCACCGTAGATGAACAAGTCGTCGTTGTCAATGACGTCATCACTAAATTTAATTTGTCTTATTAAAAAATTAAAGTGACATGAATTTACATGGGCCCATCAATGTTGTACGTCTCCAGCGTAAGCTCCTTCATTGCCTCGAAGTTGAGCAGCTGCTGCGTAGCGTAGGAGAGGCGGAAGCTGCGTATCTTCAGATTCGCGCGCTCGTCCGTGCCATCTCGCGCAGTGTGTCGGATTCCGTAGTTTTTCGGGCCTCCGGCGACGAACTCCACGATTCGGCGGTCCACGTGCTCCCGCTTCATTTGTCCCAACGCCTCGCCCTCCGGTACGAACGGAGCTCCAATCTTGTTGACGTAGTAGATGGAGTCCGTGTCTGAATTACTGTCACTGAAAACATAAACGGTCAAAGACAAACCACAGTAGAGAAGCTCAGCGTTATTCAATGCCAACACTTGCTCCATGTAGTTGTACAGATGGAGCCGGGCGTACGAAGTGACGAAGATGGCCACTGGAAGGCAGTTGGTCAATGGTGCCTTGGCAAACTCGGGGCGCTTCCTGACGACGACGCGATCCATGTTGTCGGAGACATGGACAAAGTCCAGTTTGTCGTACGTCGGGTCGTCCAGGAGCTTGTGGAACTCCGCTGGAGTGCGCGTGTACTTGATCTCAGTGTAGCCGACGCGCTGCGCGAGCTTTCCCCTTCAAATTATTTTTTTTTTAATATGTCGTAGAAAAAAAACTACCATAGAGAGTTCGCCAAAGTCTTGGCGATGAGCCGCAGTCCTGGGTTGAAGGTCACCTTCGTCGGGTCGATTTGGATGTTCTCGGTGCGTAAGAAGTCCGCGACGAAGGCCTGACGCTGCTCTTCGGTGTCGCATCCCTCCGGCCATCCGCTCGCCTGCACTTTGAGACCGACGAAGCTGTTGACGTAGCTACTGAATAGCGTGTCGTCCCACTCAGCGTAGTCCCACACCTATTGAAATTGGTTCAAAAAATGCATCAACAAAAAAACAACCTCAAAGAGGTCTGTGACGACGTAGCCGAGTTGAAGTGCTTTGTTCAGCTCCACGTGGGTGTACGCGCACACCCACGATCGTTTGTCGTCATCATGCCGACACGGTCGTTGTTGCCGACGGTCCGCACATAAGCCACACAGTGGAAATGTGAAGCGCTCGTCTTTGGTACGGTAGCCGAGTAAAGGCACACGGATGTTTCGTGGCGCCAGAACCCGAACGAGCAGAAGACCACGGAAGGTGTTGTTTTCCGGGCAAGTCCACGGAAGAGGTGCCGTCGGTGGTTGGAGTAGCACTTCACGCGTCAGCACCCTGGGGTTCCCCACGGGGAAGGGATTCACCTTCTAAGATGAAATATTGTTGAAACGAACACATAAAAAAAAATACAAACCATAACGTAGGGGTAGAGGCTGACAATGTCGATGCACAGCACCTCTTCATCGTCGGCGCACACGTGGTGGAGTTTGAAGGGCTCCGTGCGGCCTCCCCTCAATGCGTCATTGCGGGGGTCCAGTGGGCATGGCGTAAAGACGGCCTCGTACCGTTGCTTCAGCTCGTGGTCACGGCGGAGTCGCTCCTTCCACTGACATCCCCAGATGACATGGAGCTCACATCCATGTTGGTGTTCCAATTCAAAAAGGCGCCGCATCGTACGCTCGTACAAGTCTTCGGCTGTTCGTCCGGCTGCCAACTTTTGTTGTCGATCAGGGAAGCACTCAGGAAATCCTCAATAAAAATAATTTTTTTTAAATTAAATATTTATTGATTGGAAAATACCGTGCATAGAAACATCCCATCCATTCTATGGCTAACGGGCGAAGGGGCGGCTCCCGGCGCCAAAGGCCGTCAACACGGTATCCAGAATCCTCGATGTGCGCCTCGCCCACTGACCAGTCAGCGCATTGCACTTGGGCTCCCTCATTCTCCAACTCAAAGAATCGGATGTAGCGTCGAGATTCAGCCGAAGCTCGTCGTCCACGGAGGTAGCCGCCTTCGGGTGAATGCACCAAACGGTTGGCGGGGAGGAAGCAGCGGCGGAGCGTGGCGAGCGCTAGGCCAGCGGCAGTTGAGGCGCAGAGAAACGGATCCAGGCCTTGGGTGTGTTCACCGATGAGTTGACGGAACCGAAGGACAGATTCACGAAGAATTGCCACATCGTTGACGCAGTACAGTATGAGCTGTTCGCGTAGTTGAAATTTGGCGTTTGTGTTGTTGTCTGCATGCCATCGCAGAAATTTGGTTCTTTTTTCGATCTTCATCGTGTCGGGCGAATAGTGTTCTATTGCCGGAAGACCGTTGAGACGCTGCAGCAGATGTTGGCGCTGAATGTAGAGGTACGGGAAGAAGGGTTTCACCGTTGCCAGATGTTGTGGCAGATCAAAACTTTTGACGAGTGCATCAAGCTCGCAGAAGAAGTAATTGATTGAATCTTTAAAGGTGATTCGACGCTGGTTCATCCCACGCAGCTTCATGGAATAAATTTTGAGCCCAGTGGTGCACAGCTGCTTCGGCGGAATGCTGCGACGATGAAGTGCCTCAAGTACGAGATGGAAATCGTACTTTCCACCATTGTGCGCGATGCAGACTGTGTGGGCCTTCTTGGAGCCGTGCTTCATCAAAAAGAGCAGAAATTGCTCAATTGGGTCATTGGCTTCGTCGTCGAAGGAATGAAAGTAGAAGCGCCGCTGATTGAATGTCGGAGCTCCATCTGGAGGCGGAGTGTTGTCGCCTGCTTCATTGACAAACGGAGGCGAAGACCATCGCCTCATCTGTTGACCTCGCACCATTCGACACAGACAAACACAATCAGGAGCTCTTCTTCCGAATCCATCGTTGACGCTGATTCCCGCTCGAAGACATGGCTCGCAGATGACTTCAGCAACGATGAGAAGCGGCACGTGCTTCTGAGCAATTTGGTTGTTCAATTGCAGGGGCCGCTCCTGGGACGTTTCTGCGTCGAAGAAGCAAACAATAACAGAGTACTTCAATTATCGATTGATTTCCACCCCACACCTGTTGGCTTCTTTTGGAGCGAGAGAGTGCACCGTCTAACCTCTCCAGCGACGAGAGAGTGCACCGTCTAACCTCTCCAGCGACGAGAGAGTGCACCGTCTAACCTCTCTCACCAGCAGAGCCCGTGCCTATGGGCTGCTCGGTCCCGGTGATGGTCGAGATCTCGACCACCGAGATCTCGACACGAGATCTCGGTGGTCGAGATCCCGGTCACTGTCCGGTGGTGCGCGAGAATTTAATCAGAAAATTTAAAAACTGAAGGGGACTCGAACCTGGTGAAGGCGAATCCTGACACGCTAACCATTCGGCCAACTAGTCGTTGGAAGAAAAAGGATTAAATGTTGTATTTGTGATGCTGAAAGGATGTGGGTGAAGGGGCCCGCTTGGGGAGGGGTGAAACTGTCCGCCCGCTCGGCGGGAGGGAGTCCGCAGCTGCGTTGAAGGAGGTCCGTCGGTGGAGCTGTCCGCCCGCTCGGCGGGAGGGAGTCCGCAGCTGCGTTGGAAGGGGTCCGTCAAAGGTTTTTTGTTTGGAGGAGGAGGGCCGTCGTTGGAGCTGCGCGCTTGCTCGGCAGGTGGGGGGTCCGCTCGGAAAGAGGGGGTCCGCAGCTGCGTTTGGAGGGAGTCGTCGAGGTTTTCGCTCGGCGGGAGGGGGGTCCGTCGAAGAGGGCGGTACGCACCTGGCCGCATTACATTGGCGTACGTATCGGTACATTTGGGTGGCGTGCGCGTTGATTGGGATGGCGTACGCTTGTAATACGGTGGTGTGCGCGTGCTAATACGGTACCATTGGCTGACGCATACTTCGTTTGGCGTACGCGTGGTAATACGGTGGCGTGCGCGTGCTGGTACGGTACCATTGGGTGACGCGTACGTCGTTTGGCGTACGCGTGGTAATACGGTGGCGTGCGCGTGCTGGTACGGTTTTTTTTTTAAATTAAATATTTATTGATTGGAAAATACCGTGATAGAAACATCCCATCCATTCTATGGCTAACGGGCGAAGGGGCGGCTCCCGGCGCCAAAGGCCGTCAACACGATATCCAGAATCCTCGATGTGCGCCTCGCCCACTGACCAGTCAGCGCATTGCACCTGGGCTCCCTGGTTTTCCAACTCAAAGAATCGGATGTAGCGTCGTGATTCGGCAGAAGCTCGTCGTCCACGGAGGTAACCACCTTCGGGTGAATGCACCAAACGGTTGGCGGGGAGGAAGCAGCGGCGGAGCGTGGCGAGCGCTAGGCCAGCGGCAGTGGAAGCGCAGAGAAACGGATCCAGGCCTTGGGTGTGTTCACCAATAAGCTGACGAAATCGAAGGACGGATTCACGGAGAATTGCCACATCATTGACGCAGTACAATATGAGCTGTTCCCGTAGTTGAAAATTGGCATCCGCGTTGTTGTCACCGTGCCATCGAAGAAATTTGGTGCGTTTTTCGACCTTCATCGTGTCGGGCGAATAGTGTTCGATTGCCGGAAGACCGTTGAGACGGTGCAGCAGATGTTGGCGCTGTATGTAGAGGTACGGGAAGAAGGGCTTCACCGTTGCCAGATGTTGTGGCAGATCAAAACTTTTGACGAGTGCATCAAGCTCGCAGAAGAAGTAATTGATTGAATCTTTAAATGTGATTCGACGTTGATTCATCCCACGCAGCTTCATGGAATAAATTTTGAGCCCAGTGGTGCACAGCTGCTTTGGTGGAATGCTGCGACGATGAAGTGCCTCAAGTACGAGATGGAAATCGTACTTTCCACCATTGTGCGCGATGCAGACAGTGTGGGCCTTCTTTGGGCCGTGCTTCATCAAAAAGAGCAGAAATTGCTCAATAGGGTCATTGGCTTCGTTGTCAAAGGAATGAAAATAGAAGCGCCGCTGATTGAAGGTCGGAGCTCCATCTGGAGGCAAAGTGTTGTCGCCTGCTTCATTGGCAAACGGAGGTGAAGACCATCGCCTCATCTGTTGACCTCGAACCATTCGGCATAAACAAACACAATCTGGCGCTCTCCTTCCGAATCCATCGTTGACGCTGATTCCTGCTCGGATACATGGCTCACATATGATTTCGGCGACGATGAGAAGCGGCACGTGCTTCAGGGCAATTTGGTTGTTCAATTGCAGGGGCCGCTCCTGGGACGTTTCTGCGTCGAAGAAGCAAACAATAACAGAGTACTTCAATTATCGATTGATTTCCACCCCACACCTGTTGGCTTCTTTTGGAGCGAGAGAGTGCACCGTCTAACCTCTCCAGCGACGAGAGAGTGCACCGTCTAACCTCTCCAGCGACGAGAGAGTGCACCGTCTAACCCGCCAGCAGAGCCCGTGCCTATGGGCTGCTCGGTCCCGGTGATGGCCGAGATCTCGACCACCGAGATCTCGACACGAGATCTCGGCGGTCGAGATCCCCGGTCGGGTGGTGCGCGAGAATTTAAGCAGAAAATTTAAAAACTGAAGGGGACTCGAACCTGGTGGAGGCGAATCCTGACACGCTAACCATTCGGCCAACTAGTCGTTGGAAGAAAAAGGATTAAATGTTGTATTTGTGATGCTGAAAGGATGTGGGTGAAGGGGCCCGCTTGGGGAGGGGTGAAACTGTCCGCCCGCTCGGCGGGAGGGAGTCCGCAGCTGCGTTGAAGGAGGTCCGTCGGTGGAGCTGTCCGCCCGCTCGGCGGGAGGGAGTCCGCAGCTGCGTTGGAAGGGGTCCGTCAAAGGTTTTTTGTTTGGAGGAGGAGGGCCGTCGTTGGAGCTGCGCGCTTGCTCGGCCAGTGGGGGGTCCGCTCGGAAAGAGGGGGTCCGCAGCTGCGTTTGGAGGGAGTCGTCGAGGTTTTCGCTCGGCGGGAGGGGGGTCCGTCGAAGAGGGCGGTACGCACCTGGCCGCATTACATTGGCGTACGTATCGGTACATTTGGGTGGCGTGCGCGTTGATTGGGATGGCGTACGCTTGTAATACGGTGGTGTGCGCGTGCTAATACGGTACCATTGGCTGACGCATACTTCGTTTGGCGTACGCGTGGTAATACGGTGGCGTGCGCGTGCTGGTACGGTTCCATTGGGTTACGCGTACGTCGTTTGGCGTACGCATGGTAATACGGTGGCGTGCGCGTGCTGGTACGGTACCATTGGGTGACGCGTACGTCGTTTGGCGTACGCGTGGTAATACGGTACCATTGGGTGACGCGTACGCATGGTAATACGGTGGCGTGCGCGTGCTGATACGGACCATTGGGTGGCGTGCGTTATGATACTGTAAATGAGATTCTGCGTAAGATGCATCTGCCGTATGCATCGTACGCATGTATGATACCGTACATAGCTTTTTGCGTACGATGCATACGGCAGATGCATCTTACGCAGAATCTCATTTACAGTATCATAACGCACGCCACCCAATGGTCCGTATCAGCACGCGCACGCCACCGTATTACCATGCGTACGCGTCACCCAATGGTACCGTATTACCACGCGTACGCCAAACGACGTACGCGTCACCCAATGGTACCGTACCAGCACGCGCACGCCACCGTATTACCATGCGTACGCCAAACGACGTACGCGTAACCCAATGGAACCGTACCAGCACGCGCACGCCACCGTATTACCACGCGTACGCCAAACGAAGTATGCGTCAGCCAATGGTACCGTATTAGCACGCGCACACCACCGTATTACAAGCGTACGCCATCCCAATCAACGCGCACGCCACCCAAATGTACCGATACGTACGCCAATGTAATGCGGCCAGGTGCGTACCGCCCTCTTCGACGGACCCCCCTCCCGCCGAGCGAAAACCTCGACGACTCCCTCCAAACGCAGCTGCGGACCCCCTCTTTCCGAGCGGACCCCCCACCTGCCGAGCAAGCGCGCAGCTCCAACGACGGCCCTCCTCCTCCAAACAAAAAACCTTTGACGGACCCCTTCCAACGCAGCTGCGGACTCCCTCCCGCCGAGCGGGCGGACAGCTCCACCGACGGACCTCCTTCAACGCAGCTGCGGACTCCCTCCCGCCGAGCGGGCGGACAGTTTCACCCCTCCCCAAGCGGGCCCCTTCACCCACATCCTTTCAGCATCACAAATACAACATTTAATCCTTTTTCTTCCAACGACTAGTTGGCCGAATGGTTAGCGTGTCAGGATTCGCCTTCACCAGGTTCGAGTCCCCTTCAGTTTTTAAATTTTCTGATTAAATTCTCGCGCACCACCGGACAGTGACCGGGATCTCGACCACCGAGATCTCGTGTCGAGATCTCGGTGGTCGAAATCTCGACCATCACCGGGACCAAGCAGCCCATAGGCACGGGCTCTGCTGGTGAGAGAGGTTAGACGGTGCACTCTCTCGTCGCTGGAGAGGTTTGACGGTGCACTCTCTCGTCGCTGGAGAGGTTAGACGGTGCACTCTCTCGCTCCAAAAGAAGCCAACAGGTGTGGGGTGGAAATCAATCGATAATTGAAGTACTCTGTTATTGTAGTGGTCACCAATATTAACCTTGGTTAAACACACTAAACCACAATTATTTAAATTAATGCTATTTCATAAGCATTCCATTTGAATATTTGTTGATAAAAAAATTATTTTTATGCAACCTTTTTTATCGCTGTGTATCTCAATCTGAATATCCCAAATTATGATTTTAATTTTTACAACATTTTTCGCTTTTTGAAACCTTGTCAACATTTATTTGTTTTTTAATTATTAGTTAAATATTTCAAAAATTATATATAAATTAATTTCTTTTAAAATTAGAATTTTTAGTTCGCAATAATGAATAGATTTTTATTAAATATAATAAAAAAAATTTTATTCATTGAAGAAATATAAAAATATTGTAATTATTGGTGAATCAAATAATAAAAAATAAAATTTAAATAAAATCACAAGATCTAAGTGACATAGTGAATGTTTTTTTTGTTTCATCTGTAACATTTAATTTATTAAAAAAGTATTTAACACCTGAATAATAAAATATAAAAATGTATATATAAACTTACCGCTAATTAAAGGTAAAATAATTTGTAAAAATATTTAAGAAATAGGAAAATTAATTTAACGGCACAAAACCCGATAACGTTATCAAAAATTGCGATCTTTTCAATTAAAGTTTCGGATTATTAAGCAAAGAATAAATAATATAGATATCAAAAGTATGTTAAACAATTAGATAAAAAAATAAAAATTTTTTTGAAATAAAAAATTTCTTAAAAATAAAAAAAATTGTTTATGCATTACATCAATCTCATTCAATACAAAGAGAAAACAATCACTCATGTTGTTGAATATTACGTAGGGTGCAATTTTACAACACTTGAATGCTTGGAATTGCTGGCAAATGATGCAAAACACCGAATTCCACTTAATCTTGCTTTTTGAAATTTACGTCCATTAATTAGAACATTTTCTTTGCGAAAATTGTTATGAATATTTCAACGAAAAAAATAAATTAAAAAACTAGTTCAAAAATAAAACAAATTATTTCCTTTAAGACAATGTTTAGATAAACTATAAAAAAGCCAAAAAAAGTATTTAATATGAACATGCTAATTTAATAAGAAATATCCATATCTTCAAGTCATATATAAAAATATTTTTTATTTATGCAGAGGCCAAAACAAAGTTATTAATAATAAAATAAATAAATTTTTAAAAATTAAAACATATTTTAGTATAATATTATTTTTTAAATAATTACGTTCTTTTTTCCTTTTTATTTTCTCGAGGCCGATGCTCATTTGCCATACCACATACATATACAAGAGTAAATTAATATGATAAAGTTTTTATAAAATAAACTATTTATCATTAAAAATTAAATAAATATTTAGGTTAAAATATTAAAGAAAATTTATTTGCAAACAGAGACAGATAAATAAAAAAGAATAAATAAATGAATATATTTTAAATAATAATTACGTATTCTTTTTCTATTAGAAATTTTTTAAATTCATTTAATAAATTATGAGAAGCCCCATAATTTATTAACAAAAAGTAAAATATAATTTACCGATGAATTAAAATAAATAATAATATTTTGCATTAAAAGTTGAAATAGTCTTACAATTGAATCCAAAAATTAAAAATCTGGCATTAGCTCAAGCTAAATTAAAAAAAACCATGAATAAAAATTACAACCAAAAAATAATATTATACAAGATCAACTTGCCAAACAATGTGCGAGGCGATGTCAAAATTATTTCACAAAATTTTGTGCAATTAACATGAGATAATATTAATATGCACTAAAAATTTTTTAAATTCATAAGACAATGTCAAGCATCGAAGAAAAACGCTCAATAATATTCAAGTTTGAATAAATATTTGTTTAAAGCTAAATATTTAACTAAAGTAAATTTTTAATATGCTATTATAAATTTTTTTAATTAATAAAAATTCTTTAATTAACTCTTTACCAAAAACTATATATTTATTAATTCAAAAAAAAAAAATCAATTTTGCAGGTTAGAACAAAATTAATTGCAAAAACATTGATATAGAAAAATTGAAATAAGATAACAAATTGCAAATAAATTTAAGTAATTTATTTAATATGATAAAATATGATCACAGATAACGAACGACCTTAATAAAAAATTTATAATGAACATTATTAAAAATATATGAATGAATAAATTTCATTACGCGATCCAATTACGCACGACAGATTGCATGGAAAAAGCTTGTCATAATTTTAATTTGTAAGAAAATAAAGAAAAACGATATTTGAAGATGATATTAAATTAATAGAAGAGAATAAAATAACATTGTTCACAATGTTGCTCTTTCATAGTATGCTTTTTCAATTTTTGATACCGAATACAAATTAAAATTAAATTATTTAGAACTCTAATCAGGGTAAAAATAAAAGCATCACCTATAAATTTGAAAAATATAAATTCAAGTTCAATGAAAAAAATCAAAATGGTATTTTAAATAATAATTTAATAAAAAAATAATAATATTTTTAATCAGAGTTTAGGTTTATTCATAAAAGGTTTTTGAATTTAATACACTCAATATTAATTGGATTAATTTAATTTTACTGTTTTTGTATTTAATACACTCAATATTAATTGGATTAATTTGTTTTACTTTTTCATTTAAAGTTTTACCAAAATATAATAAAATTCTACTTAGTTTATAATTGGATATTTTAATAAACTGACAAAAAAAATTGATTATATAAGCATCAAAAATATTTAATATGAAGCATATCGAAACCAGTTATTTTATTTAGTCAAACTTAATGTGTTATTTGAATTGAAAGAAATTCTGTTATTAAAAAGAATTTAAAAAATTTAGACTATTAATTAAATGCATATTATTAAAAAACAATTTTGATATATTATTATACAGCTAAAACTTGCAATCTAAAAAAGCAAAACCAAAATAAAAAGCGAAAGCGAAAAGGCGAAAGCGAAATGCCTAAAAAAAGCGAAAAAGCGAAAAGGCGAAAGGCGAAAAGGCGAAATTTTTTCCAACAATTAGATGAATTTAAAAGACTAAAAAATTCACCTTTTATTGTTCTTAACTGTTTTTATTTGCTTTTATTTTTATTTCTTTTTATCGTAGGTTTTTGTATAGAACTGTCCATCCTTTATCCGTGTATTTAACAATTTTTTCGCTATATGATCCTTTATAGTTTTGAGAAGATAAAAAACAATTCCAAAATCACTCATATCACAGCAAATATATTATTAATAAAACGTTTTTATTCCGGAGAAAAAATAATTTCAATAAGAAAATTTAACTAAACCAGTTAACAGAGTTAAATTATCTGAGCAAATTGCCAAATATTTAATTAAAATATTTATTTTTTTTTGCAATAATAATAATAATAATTTTTAAAGGCCAATTACTTTCCTAAGCCAATGCCAATGACTCTTGACTAATATCTAAACCAATTAAATTGGAAAATAAAATTATCATGAAGAAAGAAAAAATTCATGCTTAAAACAAAAGGGACGCGATTTTTGGTTATAAAAAATCTCTAATAAGTTAAAATAGATAGTAAAAATGCCAAAAAATTATAAATATTGAAGAAAAGCCCGAAATAAAATACTCATCCCTTTGTCGGTTAAAATAAATTTTATGTTAAGCTATTGATTAAATTACAAATATTAAAATTAGAATTTATGTTGCAAAAATTATCTAGAAGATCATTTAAAATACTTTAAAAATAAAACCTTTACAAAACAATATCACACATGTCAGCTTCAAAAAACTAATTCAATAATATTTTGTTCTGTCAATATTTTTTATTAACGAAATACCATTATAAATGTTTTAATAAATTTTTTCAGGTAAAATTTATAATAAAAAACTTTTCTAATAATAAACGACATTCATCAATCATGCAAAAAGAAATTGGTAGTCCTCAAGATATGAATGCAAAAAATGAATAAAATTATTAATAAAAAACTTTTCTACTAACAACAAATACATTCAATTATGCAAAAAGAAATTGCCAGACTCAAGATATGGCAAAAAATCAACTTAAATTTAAAAAAATATTTCAAGAATTTACTTATAAATTATTTTCAAAGTATATAAAAATGTAAAATTGTGACTAGGTTTAATCATCATAATTTCTTAAATAATACAACATTAATTCTAGAAATACCCGTTAAAAATATTATGGAAAAAAATTATCAAATAATTTTAAATTGATAAAACTAATTAATAAATATAGGTAGAAAATTTGATAAAATTATGGAAAATTTAGTGAACTTTTCGTTTTGAGACTTTTTAAAAACCATAATTATTAAATGATTTTAAAACATAATGCCATTTTATCAAGATTAATCATAAAATTTAACAGATTCTACGTTTTTCCCCAAAAGCACTATGTTAAAAATTACACATAAATAACAATTAAAAAAGATTATTCTTGTTTATGTTCCTAATTACAACTTTTTTATAATTTTATTTAATATAAGTTTAAAAATATTTAATATCAAATCCCTTTTCATCATATAAAATAATAATTTTTATTAATTGAATAATAAAGTTTAAACAAATTAAGATAAAGAAATTAATATTTGGTAAATATATAAAAAATATAAGAATAGAATAGATCTAGTAAATGTAGTTTTATAAATATTTTTAAAAGTTTGAAATAACACAGAGTATTTAAACAATAGTAAAGTGATTGAAAACAAAATTTATAAATTATAATATAGTTGAATGATGTAAGCAAAATTGTATACTTAGAAGGCTAAAATAAAGAGATTTTTAGACTAATGCATAATATAATAAAAAAAGCAAATAATGATCTTAATGATAACGAAATTTTTGAAAAATATTATAACCTGATACATAACTTTTTACAAAAATTACCTTATAATTTTAATTCTAAGATTAATTAATTGTATTAATAGTTTAAAAAAAGTTTGAAGCAAATGAACCTTAAGTCTGTATATTCAGCCATCCATAAATTATAGACATCTAATACTATATATAAGTATAAATATGCATTTTTAAATATTGTATCTGTTTAAAATGAAAACAATTAACAAATTAAATTAGTACTGAAAAAGTTAAATATGTTTTAAATGTTGATAATTATCGAATAATTTTTTTTTAATTCATCATTAAATATCGAATTGCGAAACACATGAAAAATTTAAAATATCAGAAAATTAAAAATAAGTTCAAATTACTTCTTATAAAAAACGCAGGAATTAAAGAGGATGACTGATCTTGAATTTACCTGTACGAATTTTAGGCAATAATAATATTTAAAACTTTATAATATACTTTTTTCATTAATGCATGTGCTAATTCAAATATAATTTTCTTACTATTAGTATAAATCATTATTTTAAATACACATAAATAAAATTTTATAAATTAAATAATAGTAAAGATTAGTTATAAATAAAACAATTTAATCAAAAATTGTCATAAAAACGAAAAATTAATAAAGAAAACACTATAAAAAATAAAGACCATCCGTTGTATGCTTGAGTTTACATCAAAATATTCATAAATATATTCATTAATAAAAATTTAAAAGCAAAAAATTAAAACGCATTTAATTTAATCAGACTTTTTGAAACCAATACAGTTTCTACTTAAAGATTAAAAAAATGCCCTTTTTTATACTTATTAAAAAATTAATATAATACAAATATATTTACTAAAAATTTATTATTTAATATCTAAAACATCAAATTCCATAATTAAAAATAAAAAAAATGATTAGAACATTTCCATATAACTTTTTAACGAAAAAGGTACCCTATAATAATTTTCATTCAAAATGAATTAAAAACAACAAATAAATATTAGGTTAGAATTAAAACTAAATTACAAATTTAATAATGCAAACTAATTTATAAATAAATAGATAATTTTATTAAAAATATTAAATAGAAAAATTAAAAAATTTGAAATAACATAATATATTATTTCAAGTTACAGCACCCAACGGAATCGGGAGCAGAAAAACTACAAACCGGTGAAAGGAATCATGATTGTTAATTTAATTGTCCTTTCCAGAAAATAAAAGCATTCTTCTTTTATCTTTTTAATATTTTAACATTTTTTTAAAATAAAGTTTAAAAACAAATCGCAATTATTAAAAATTAAGTATTTTATTAAATAGTTTCTTTATTTATTTTATTAGATCTCATTTAAAATAAGGCTTTTTTTTGTTTTATTTAAATTATGAATTGTTTTTATTTGTTGATTACTTTTGGAATATTTTTCTATCCTAATGAAATAGTTGATTTATATTGCCTTAATTTCTATTTTAATATTTTGACCATGGCTAAGATTACTGTGTTACTATTTCTCCAAATTTTATCTTAAATTTTTTACATTTATATATTTTTTAACTTATTTTGTTTTCAAGTTTTATAATAAATTTATATAAAAAAACCTTTAATAATTCAAATGACATTGAATTTTTATTTCTTCTTAGTTATGTAATATAAACTTTTTTATGAACTTTAATTATTGAGTAATTATAATTTTTATTTATTAATACTTATATTCTAAAACATTTTCAACATGGTGGCATAAGAAACACATAATTAAATTTTTAATGCAGATTTTATGAAATAAAGAGATTTTACGAATTTTGTATTTAATTATTTTGCATGCTTTATATTTAAATTTGTTTAATTATTTGTTTCATCAAGTAAGTAATTATATAATTTTTTAATATTAATTGGTGTGTGAAACATATTGTTATATATTTATTCCACTTTCAGCGTTACCCAGCCAGGCGTCTTCTTTAATTGCACCCATATTGCGGTCGCTTCTTTAACATACCAATTTAAATTAAATATTTGATTAGATTAACTTTATGTTTATTTAATTCAATATAAATTTTTTATCAATTTACCAATTTAAACATTATCTAGTTGTATTTTTATAACTTATTCGTTTACTATTTTGTTATTTTTAAATTTATATCAACAGTTTCTGGTATTCTCCTTGATATTGATAACAATTACATATAAATATACATCAATTTTATGAATGTTTTCTTTTCGATAATAAATTTATTTTACTTTGTGCTTCATTTAAATGAAACAAAAATTTTTTATCGAGAATAATGAAGAATAATATCAAATTATTGTCTTAATATCTGGCACACACAATTTTGCGTAATTATACATCATTTATAGATTATTTAAAATATCCTTTTTTTTGCACTCAATGAATAGTTGTTAAATGTTTAATGAATTGTTCAATTATTTTTGCTTTATATATTTATTGTAATTTAACCCTTAACTATAATTTATCAATTGGTTAAGTAGTTCAATTAAACAAATCAATAAAAATTCAAAATTTTCTTAGGCAACAATCAACCTCGATGCGTGGTTCTGTAAAGAGAAAATAAACATTTTTATTTAAAAAAATAAAATCAATATTTTTTAGCGTTTGTATATTTTTATTTCCGAATATATTATGTTTAGATCAAAATAACTTGAATTGAAATTATGTTAATGAATGAAACATATTTTTTTATTTTAAATATTTGATTTTTTTAATTATCAAATTTAGAAAAAAGTTTTGTTTTCTAATGGTAAAATGTTATAATATGTTAATTATTGGTCTACTTTATATAAATTAAGCTATCTCATTTTATAAATAAAAAAAAGTAAAAGCAAAGCAATTAAAACGCTGCTTTACTCGGAATTTGTTAAAAATATTTACAACAAAGAAAAATACTCTAATGAACATAAAAAATAATGAATTTTTCTTTTAATTTTATACCAAAACGCAAAAATTTCCCATTATATTAAATTTAAAAAATTATGCATTTATTTATAAATTTTAAAATAATCTTTTAATTCATTAAAAAAATTTTGTTTTAACTGAATTGATGAATTTGTAATTTTACTCTCTAACCCCTTGGTTTTTTTAAATCAAATCTTTTGTTTATTTTTCAAGCGATTAAATTCAGTTTGTGAATTTAAATTAAAAATCATTGAGTTTTTTACAATCACAGATCACGGATGACGGAACACGGGTTTTTGAGGTGCCGTGATCACGGATTTCCGTGATTGGAAATTCAATAAAAATAATACAAAATAATAATAATTTTTAAGTAAAGGTATACTTATATCAACAAAAATAAATGTATTTATGATTGACTACTGACACATCCAATTGTAAAAAACATTAAAATATAATTTATCAAATTTTGCCATCTAAAGTAAATAATTTAAAATTTGAATAATTAGACTTTGCATATTTTTGGATTGAGAGAAAGTGAATAAACGAATATTATAACAAATTATTTATTTTTAACTTTTTTTTTCCTAAAAATTAATATCTATGCGTAACTAACTATTCTGAGAAAAAAATGAAATGCCATAACATTTAATGCAATAAAGCTTTAAAAAAAGAAAAACAAGGAGCATTTTATGAGTTTATTTAGGATTCTATATTCAAAAAAAAAGTTATTGCAGAAATTCTGGAAAAATTCTAATTTTCAGAAAAAATTAAGAACTCGGTTCTGAAAAATCATTCTAAAAGTAAAATAATACAAAATCCGCGCTTTTTTGCTCTATAATAGGAATTTTATATTACATTTTTATCTTTTTTGAAAAATGTTATAAAAAAGTAATTTTGGAATTCGGGACGAAAGGGGGGAGCACAGGTTTTTTAAGCTGAAATTTTTTCACTAAAAATCTTCCAAAAATATGTATTTAGGGGTAATTTAGGACGCTGACCACAAATCTGTATTCAGGTTTTACTTTTGTTCAACGTTTGTTAAGCCTTTTTTTATTAAAAAATTTTCCGGTTTTAAGGTTTCGCTTATATTGCATTCTTTAGTTTATTTCTAGTTAAAGTTGTCATTTGATTTATAAGAAAAAAAAATCATTTATGTGTTAAATTTTTAGAATTTTCATCATTGTCATAAACACTGTTTCTTTTGATTTATTATTTATTAAAAATAGTCTAACTACACTAAATTTTGTTTGTTTTTGATATGTTAATAATTTTGAATATTTTTCTCGACAATGTAGCGTGATTCTCCAGCGCGATTTCAAGAATATTTATTGTGCTAAGTTTTATATTATTTATTTATTTGCTTCTTTGATCGTTGTTATTTTATGAAGTAAAAAATGAATAATTATTTTTTAAATAATTTGAATAAAATAAATATTGTTTTTTATTTTTTAAAAATGTTTATTAAATATCAAATTAATTTTTCAATATTCAAATATTGGTTATAAATGAAATTTTACCTTTAATTTGTTAAATTAATTTAAAAATTATTTATGGAAAGAAAAAATAAATTTTATGGTTCCATAAATAGATTAAAAATGGAAGAGAACTAATCACGCGATTTTTAATTTTAAGATATTATCATTTTTCATAACATGGCTGGCAAAATCGGCGAACTGTTGATTTTCATGAAAACTTTTTTAAAACAATTATTATTATTTAAGCAATTAATATTAAAATTTTAAAGAATTTTTGTCTAAAATTATGCATCATGGTAGTGATATATTTCAAAAATATCGTTATCATTAGAATTAATTGCTTTTTCTGATTTTCTTATTCATTAGATAAAAAAAATGCTCTTAGTTTTAGTCTTTTAAGTATACATTTTGCTTAAATCATTGAACATGCTTATAAATTTATTAAACAAAGGTTTTTTATGTTTTATTCAGTCGTCTATAATATTTATTCTCAAATGTTTTATGTTATTTAATTGAAAAATTCCAATTAGAGAGGTATTAAGTTATATAACATTTTTTTTAGATAAAGTGTATTATTTGATTGTAATTCATTAAATTTATTTATGTGAAAGAAAAATAAAATTCCAGCTAAGGCTTTTGATGGTCAATTTGAGGATAGAATTGTTTATAATTTATTAATAAATTGCTAAAACTAAATAATTATTAAAAAAGGTATTCAAATAGTTAATTTAACATTAATTTCTTTGCCATACAACCAAAAAATTGTAATAAAAAATCACCATTGAAGCACAAGCGTACGGCAGAAGATGAACACACAAAAATGGAAATGGTCAGAAAGTTTTACTCAGATGATGAGAAATTGGAATTTGTAAAAATGTATAACAAAATGAAAAAGATAAACCCAATGATGAGCGAATCAAAAATGCTGCCAAATTGGAAATTAACCGAAGCAATTTAAGAAGCTTGAAGAAAAAATTCGAACAAATTTAGTCGCTAGCGCTTCAATTGTTCAAATTTTTATTTCTGTATCGTCGTACTGCAGTCGGAATTCTTTTTTGGTTTTCTTACCTATTTCCTTTTTACAGATGAAATTGTTGACAAACCACTAAATATTAAAACTTCAAGAAAAAGAAATAATTTGAATACTATAAACTTATCCAAAAATAATTGACTGTCACATTACTCAAATTAATTAATTGTTCATTAAATTAATAGTTTATAATTATCAAATGAGTAAACATTACAAATATATAACATGTTTAAAAATGTTTGTAAATTCATTTTATATTAAAAATTATATTTTTAAAATTACTTTGTTAGAATCTGTGATTATTTTAAAAATGTCATTCATAAAATTATTTGGATATAATAGTAAATTTTATTTATAAATTAAAACAAATTATAGCAAAAAGTTTAAATAATCCATTATGCCGGAATTTTGCTCAAACCACTGAAATGCCTTTGAAACTAAAAAAGTATCAAAAATAACGTTAATTATTAAATAGCCAGCTGCGACTAAAAATAATGAAAATATATAAAAGATCCATATTTTGACCAAACTCGTATTAAAATGCATTCGTTATTTTTTAATAATTAAAATCAAATATTAAATAATCATAAATTAAAACAGTATGAAAAAACGTATATTCAAATGCTATTAATATTTAAAAAAAGGCGCCATTAAAAAGTTATATTTTTTGATATTTTAGTTGTTTTTGTCTATATTTCAGCTCTTGTGGCTAGGGTAATGAAGAAAAATGTAACTTATTTATCTAAATAAATATTAAAATTTAAATGAAGGATTTGTATGCATAAAAATACATAAATACCGATAAATTGCTTTGTCTTTGGCCACTCTAATGAACATTTCTTAATTTTAATTAATCGCTTTAGGCAAAAATAAATAAAATTGATAATTATTGTTTCATATTTAAAAGTAAAACAAGTTAAAAATAATTTGCTTAAAATTTATTTTCAAACTTTGATAAAAATTATTATTTTATTATTCAATTATATAATATTAAGAATTCATTCCTTGTTGAACTATTATTATTTGACACCTATAAATTAATTTCTCACGAATTTGTGAATTTTCACGAGTTTTACATATGAGAGGCGTTGCAAACAAATATTATATATTTTTGTTTAGGTCTATTTTATAAATTTCACATATAAATGGTTTACTAGCTACATAAAATTATAATGTATCATAAATAGCATCAGTGGCAAAGGCGGCTGATTGACAAAAATTTCTTAAAACAATTTAAAAACATAATTACATTTTTGAATATTTCGATTAAATAAAAATGGTATTATAATTAAATCCTAAATTATATGGTTATTTTTTTACAATTTGTTCGATAATAAATAATATCTTGTATATTAGGTTATTAACTGATCTCAATATACTTATTTAGGTTTTTCATGTTATCTATATGCCAAATAAATAACAGTATGGCTTAATAGAAATATTTATCTTTAATATGAAATTTTATTTTTAATAGTTTTTTATACATATTTTATTCGCTGAAATTAAGTAAGCGATTTGTGCCAAACTTCGAACAACTGCAGCAAGAGGTTGCCCAATTGCACGGTTCAGATCGATTTCGTGTGTGTCTTGCTATGAATTTAGTGATATGCAAATTTTTTATTATTTAATTCACTCTTCTATAATATACCAAATTATATTGTATCCTTTTAAATTATAAAAAATAAGTTTCGCTCCGTTTGCGTATTTTTTTTTATTCTTGATATTATAATCCACTGTTTTATACAATAATTTTATTTTATCTAAAAAAATAACAAAATATTTGGCATTATTTTAATAAATTAATTAATCATTTTTTATTTTTTTAAATATTATTAATTATAATATATTGCTGTATTGATTTGTGAGATAGTCTAGAGTATAATCATAGTCTATACATCACTTAATGTTTTAAAATATTAATAAAATTTTCGCAATTCCCTGTGAATTGCAGTGTTTTTACATTTTTCTCAATTATATTTTAGATTTATTTATTTTTATTATTAATTGATAAATTTTTTGATCTATAAACATGCTGAAATTTTTTTTAGATTACTTGTTAAGGTATTTTTTTTAATAGTTATAAATATTCGTTATATACTTTTTAATTTACGGCTCAATATTTTGTTTTTTTTAAACAAAATGTTTATTTTTCTTGTCGATAGACGAAGAGAATTTAATTATTTATATCAATTCTATTCACAAAAAAAAATCAATTTTGTCATTTTGCTTTGATAGTATATATTTGCGTTTTTGTATTTCTTTAATTTTTTTGAAATTTAACTTCGTCAAAGGTTCTGCTTTTTGATAATTTTCAATAAATTATTTAAATACAAATCTATAGAAATTTTAACATTTCTAGTTCTACTTTCGAAAGATAAATATTTTTAATAAATAAACACTGCAAATTTTTATTATGCATCACAAATAAAAAGTAGCTCTTCTAAATATTTTGTATTTAACTTTTTTTTTTTTAACTGATCAGTACGGTTCGACAACGCAGACTGATCCGGAGCACCATAATTTGACGGCGTATAGCTAATATTCCTGGCACTTCATTCTTAATTAGACAATTACTTTTTATAACAAATATCCAATAAACAGTATTATTTAATCTTTATTTGTATTATATAATTTTTATTATAATTTAACAATTCAATAATAATACAACAAAATTATTTTAATCATTGTTAGTTACCGATTTTTTATATATATTATTGTTTTTTAATTTTATTAATAAATTCTTAAATATAAATGGTTTGTTTTGGGAAAATTGTTTATTGAAATTATATTTACTTTTTATCATAATAATGATTTTCTTAAATGAATATTTAAGAATAAAGATTTAATTGCTGTATTTAAGGTAATTTTTGTCGATAAAGCCTATCAATAATTATTATTTTTACAATCATTTATTCAAATATGATGAGCTTGGGTATTCTTCTTTTAACATTGGCAACACCATTATAAATTTAATATAAATTTCAGAGAAATTTTTATTTGCATTAAAAAAATCGAAGAATATACAACTAATAGTAAGAATTTTAGACTATTGCGTTCAAAATCAAAGTTTGTCGTGGAAAACATTGAGAAATGCCCAAACCCAACCAAAGAATTAGAAAATTGTATAAAAACACCAATTGATGAAGCCATTACTGACGCTAAAAAGAAATTGGGTGGAGCAGACAAAGCTGGAGTTATAATTTCATCAGAAATGTTGGAGCAAGGTGACATCATTGTACCAATAAGACCAATTAATTCAAATATTTCAGAAGCAGTCTTTAACCAATTTATTAAAGTGGAACAAAGTTTATCAACAAAAAATATTAATCTTTATGGATCACCTTTTACAATTACTGTAACTATTCTTAACATTAATGATTTGAGAAATAAATAAATAAATATATTTTCATTATTTGAGTTAAATTTGAGGTTTAAGATCAAAAAAGTTTTATTTGCCTTTTTTCATTGAATAAGAATTATTTATCAAAATATTTACCAAAAAAAAAACTCTCAATTTTACTTCAACACATTCTTTCTCAAAAATATAGTAACTAATTATTGATTTGAAGGTATTTATTATCATTTATTGTAAATAAAATTTATTATTAAATAAAAAGTATATGAGTTATATTGCATTCTTTTTTTAGCATTTAAAACGTTTTATATATTTTTTCCAATTAATTTCTCATTTTAAGATGATGATGATTCATCCATAATTGAAAAAAAAAAAGTTTTTTTTTGCTTAGAAATATGTAAATAAATATCCTAGGCACAGATTACAGGTCTACACAAAAAAGATGAATGGAGTTCGAAAAAAAACTATAAAATTTTTTATTATTTTTATTAATAATTTTCTGTAAATTCATATTTCAGTCACACATTTTTATTTTAAAAAATGGTTCACATATTTATTGCTAAAATGGTTCACATTTTAATTTAAAAAATGGTCTTAACTTTTTTATTTAAAATTACAATAATGGTACACTCTTTTATTTTTAAAAATGGTCAACACTTCTATTGCAAAAATGGTTCACACTTTTATTTTAAAAAAATGGTTCACATATTTATTGCTAAAATGGTTCACATTTTAATTTAAAAAATGGTCTTAACTTTTTTATTTAAAATTACAAAAATGGTACACTCTTTTATTTTTAAAAATGGTCAACACTTTTGGATAGTAAAAAAAAAATGAAGTTTAATTCAAAAAAATTATTCGCAGCCACGGGGGCTCGAACTTTAGGGGCCAAAATCTGCATGGGTAACTACTTATGTTCCTAAATGAAACGTGATTTAAAAAGGATCATTGGCGACATTAATTGCCACGCATAAAAAATTGTTTAATTTGAAAATTAAAATAATAAACTACAAATAAAAAACCAAAAAATTTTCTTTAGTATACAATAAAATAATATTGATATTCTTTAAAGTAAACAGTAGAAAACTTAAACAATATAAATCATTAAAATTTTTTATTTAAAATATTATGAATTTTTAACAGTTCCTCTTTGCTAGAAATAATTTATTTTATTTATTAAGATAAATTTTATTTGAAATAAAAGTGATTTATACTAAATAATTTTTTTAATAAATAATTTTTTTAATTATTTCATTGTTCTTTTATTTCTGTATCATTTAAATTCAAAATAATAAATATGATTTAGAGATGTTTTTAATATTAAACCAAATAATTGCAATTCATTTACATTGTTTTTTGATTAAAAATTTTATCGTTCTTGGGTGTCATTTATTTTCAAACTGTTTTTTAAATATGAGTGATATAATTTTAAAAAATAAATTTGATATTTTATTTTCTTTTACTAAAGTATAGTATTAATCAGCATAGTAACAACTTGGTGTAGTCTCGTGGTGCCTTTAAAGACCGCGTATTGAGCATGCCCTATGTTTGACACCCCAGCAGAGTTCAAGAAGATCATTTGTTAAACTTGTTAACTTGAGTATTTATTTTGACAAATATATTATATTATTCTTTATTTTATTCTTTTTGAATTAAATCTTTTGATATCAAATCTAAAAAGTAATTTTAAAATCACTTTTTCTGTTTGCAGAACGCATCTTTCATCAAGGCGTATATTTTTATGCAAAATTTTAAATATCAATTTTACATTTGGAACCGTAGTGTCGAAAAAAGTATGTGACCTACATTTTACACGGAATGGTGTGAAATTATATAAAAATATTTTTTATTTATGTTGTATTTTATCATGTATCAGTTTTTTAAGTGGAATTTTATAATAATATAATCATCTTCCATATCCTTTTTTAACGTATATTTTGAAATTATTAAAAAGATTTTTCATAACAAACATAATTAATATTCATCTTATCCAATGCATACGCAGATATATTTAATTTTTAAAAAATGTGAATTTTTAAATTATTATACTAAACTTTTCGAAAAGCAACAAAATTAAAAGATTGGAATTTTTGCTAGCATTAAATTTATTCATTAATATCAAATTTTGAACTAAATTTTTTGGATTGACAAATAAATTTAAATGAATCATTTCAAAGAAGGTGAATTTTTCTATTTTTATTTGCCTTTTGAATTTATCCCTTCAAATTAGGTTTTTATTGGCCGTATCCCGTCTTCAAAGCAATTCCACTTTTTCATTAAATACAGATTTGTATCTGTTTAATGAATTTATGAAAGGCTCAACTTTTCGGCAATTTTCCGATCGGCAAGCTTGGGATTTTCTTTTTTCATTTGATAATATTGTGTTACCAATTCCATTTTTTCAGCAATTGTGTAAGACCTTCTTTCTGTAATATATTTAAATGAAAGAAATTTTTGATAAAATTTAAATTTAAATTAAATTGACTTTTTGCGGTTTTCTGATTGCTATTTAATTTCTTTGCCCAATTTTCAATTGTATTATAATTTACACCAAATATTTGTTTAATTTTTGCTTTAAATTCATTCCATTCCTTCGGTGAATGTTTTCCCATTTGCAAAAATTCATTTTTTATTTTAAAATATTTTTTAACATTTTCTCTTTTTTCCTCATTATTTTTTTCATATTGCACAAATTTTCCATTTTTAAATTGTTTCTTCCATCTATAAATGCTGCTAAAATCAATGCCCAAATGTTTTGCTATTATTTTTTGGCATTTTTCTTTTTTTCCCTTTAATTTTTCATTTATTTTTTCTTTTAATTTTTTATATATTTGATCTAAACGCTTTAATATTTGAAGTCTTTTATTTCTTTCCCTTTTGCTTAATTTTCTCTTTAATTTTATGAAATTTTTCAACAATTTCTTTTTTCTTTTTATCAATTTCATTTGAAAATCTATCACAATTTTGTCCATTATTTGTTGGCATTGGCAAATGGCCCAATTCTTCACCATTTGTGGTCATTTCTATATTTTCCTCTTTTTTTATTTGCAAAAATAAAATGTTCATGATTTTTTTTATGAAAAAAATAATGAATTTTTAAATATTTTCGCAATGAATTTTGTAATTATTCATTTTTAACGTGGTTAAATTATTCAATCAATATTTACCATACATTAAGTCATTATATCACAATATCATGCATCAATTTATATAATTCACTTATAAATTAAATAAACATATTTGTACAAAATAAAAATTATAACTTTCCAATTTTTTTGTAAATGCAAAATAAATTAAAATATTGAATAAAATAAATTCAAAATAAAAAATAAATAAAAATATTCAAAATTATCTATTTTTTATATGTGAAATAGGTTATTGGCGGTGAACAATTCGTCAAAACCTGTAAAAATAATATGAAACATTTTTGTGTGGTCCCGTCGCCCACGCTTTATTCAAGTTTTCGGCGAATCTTTTGCTTTTTGTCACACGTCAAAACACCTTCTCGGCCCATTAGCTGATTACCCGTCATTAAAAATGTAAATTACTTAATCAGGCACGAGTAATTAGTCAATGCAGAGATTGGATTGACAATCGAGAAAGGATTTGTAAAGAAGTTGCGATCTGTCAGAATTATGAGAGACAAAAAATAATAATAATAATTATTATTATTATTATAATTATTAAATTATTTGAATAAAAGGTATTTTTTTAAAATATATCGGAGTAAAAATGTAGAATAATTCAAATATATCTAATGAATTAACGACTTTTTTAATCTTGCATTACTGAAAATTTAATGAAATTAATTTAAATTCTAATTAAATTTTATCTTATTTAATATTCTTTTAATAAATATTTTTTCTTAAATATATTTATAGTTTTGAAATTTTATGGCATAATGTCATTAAGCAAGGTTCGTAAGTGTATTCCTTATTTCTTAAAAAAATTTGAAATGGCCATTTTTATGTAAAAAAGGCTACCAAAAACTACCAATTTTCAAAAAATTCTCTCGACGGCGCCTACCGGCACCGCCGGCCTGTAAGAATTTACTGATTTGAAAAAATATTGCAAAATGTTATTATTTTTGACCCTAAAATCTGGCGCTGTAATATTACATTAAATTAATTACACAAGAATCCTTCAGGAAGAAGTGGACACAACTTTAACACACAGGCCATTTTTATGAAATTTAAAAATAAATTAAATTCATTAGTAAAATATCAATATTCAGTTAAGTAAATCGATAATTTTTCATAGTTTTTAATATAGACAAAAAGCATTCATAAAATAATAATGATTGAATAGAAAATTCATTATATTATTTGCAAATATAACTTACAGAAAAGTAAAAAAAAAAGTTAAAACAAGGCTAATTAAAAACGGTAAAGAATGTGAAGAAAAAAGATGTAATGTACATTCTGCTGCGAAGGATTTAGTTAATAATCGAATGTAGAAAGATTCCATAAATAATAATTACTATTAATATTATGAGCGAAATAATTAATAAATAAATAAAAATAAGGTTACTTTTTTGTATAAATTAAAGAAAGCTCAAAAAGCGAAAAATAAAGATATTAAAAAACCGAAAAGATATTAGAACCTGCCGTGATGGTTCTATGATTTAGTCAAAAAAAACCATCAAATCAAAGAATTGTTGGAATTAATTTAAATAAGAAATTCTTAACATCATTCAATATGCCTAAATGTGTTTTTATTACTTGCAAAATTCAAAAGTTTAGTTAAATTTCAGAAAAAGTTTTTGAGTTTCTCAGGTAATAAGTTTTTTATAAATTTTTTTTCTAATTTGCAGGTTAATACAAAACAATCATGACTATTGAAGAAAATATGTTTTTCTATATATTCATTTTTGCGAAGTAATGAACAATTTTCTTTCAAAATTTTTCTATTTAATGGTAAAATAATTTTTGATTTCAAATACATAACGATTAAAAGAATATAATTTTTCAATTAATTTGATTGAAAAAATAAACATTAATAAAAAATTTAAATTAATTTTGTAAAATTTGTGCATTATTAAAACATAACTATATTGTATAATAATTATTAATCATAATAACTCGCTACGTTGAGGAAGATAGATTTGTTTGATGAAGAATGATTAATTGTTTAATTTTAAACTATGTGCATTTAAATCAAAATTCCTTAAAAATAAATGCATGCTGAATTTTTCAATTTTTTTAATTAAAAATAATAATATAACAAAAAAATAAAAATTTTAAAATTCTTTCAATAAACTTTCAAGTATGAAATAAAATAAAAAATATAATATAATTTTTTTTTAATTTTACAATAATTTAAAAATGATTAAAAAATTTTTGTGTAATATAACCATAAATAATACAAAATTATCGTGGTGAGACGAACCGAAAATAGTCTCAGTGTGGGCGAACCGAAAATGTCTCAGTAGGGGCGAACCGAAAAATAATCTCAGTGTGGGCGAACCGAAAATAGTCTCAGTGTTAATAAAAATATTTAAATTTAATTATTTTAAAGCAATATTTTTTCAAATATGATAATAATGTTAAAAAATTTTAAAATAAAACAATAATGTAAGTCAGAGTTTTAACTTTTCTTCAATGTTTTTTCTTCATAGATTCTGCTCAAAATAAATGTTAACTTTCATACCATTAAAAAATGCAAATAATTTTTGAATTGTAACATTAGGGAAAAAAAGTATAGTGATGAAGTAAAATTTATAGGAAAAATGCATTAAACGAATGAAGAAGTTAAATTTACTAAAATTTGGATGAAATTTCAGAAGAAAATTAGTAGATTTGTTTTTTTAATGAAAAAACCTCTACAGTAGTAAGCTTACTCTATCAGTTTTTATTTTTATTTATTTTTTTAAATAAATGTCTAATTAAAATTTATATTTTTCGTGACCGAATTAAATTTAAATATTTTTATTGACACTGAGACTATTTTCGGTTCGCCCACACTGAGATTATTTTTCGGTTCGCCCCTACTGAGCCATTTTCGGTTCGCCCACACTGAGACTATTTTCGGTTCGACCTAGCACCAAAATTATTCGTGGACATAAACGAATTGCCGTGCTACGCTTTCATTCGAATGATTCCAGGGTGGGAAAAACGAAATGAAAATGAGAATGCGCTGATGGAGTTCTGCCGGTATAATGACTCTGTCCCATAATGCAAACATCCCTGAATTTACGTAATTTTTGAACGATGCGTAAAATATAGTTCAATCCTGGAAAATGTATTAAACTACGTTGGCACACAAACCGAGTTACTCCTCATTTGTGTCTAGGATGTAGTCCACTCGGCCAAGTGGACTACATCCCAGTCTCAACAATATTTATTACAAATTTATAAACCATATTAGAAATCTGATCAAGTTTAAAATAAAATATTTAAAAATAGTAAAGCACATAAAGGTATAAAAATTTACACATGTTAATAACAAGACAAATAGCTCACTATTTATTTTACTCATATATGTCTGAATACTTCTGCCATAATGATAAAACAAACTTTATTAAATTAAAAAATATTACGTTTATAAATTTATTTTAAATTTTATTAATATTAAACAAATAATTTAATTTTTTTCTATTTAAGTGGATCCGCAACTAACTTTATCAGCATAATTAATAAAAAAAAGTTTCTTTAATTCAATGTTAGCTTAAACGAGAAGTCAATAAGAAATAATGAATATTAAAAAAGTAATCTGCTATGGGTGATATAACAATGTTAATATAAACCATCGTATGTTTCAGTGCGATTTAAAAAGTTCTGACAAAAAAGGAATCTATTTTTTAAATGTTAACTAATAAAGTAAAGAACATAAACACAAAAAGGATATAAGCAGTTTCGAACATAATTATAAAAAAAAAGTTATTATAACAGCAGTAACAATGATTAATTTTTTGTTAGTAATAATTAAAAAATTTCATGAAATAAAATAATTAAACAAAATTCTTAGATAATGTGGTAAATAATGCAAAATTTCAGAATCTGAGAGAGTCTCAAAGCACCCAGTACAATAGAAATAATTAAATAAATACGATATAATTAAACAAAAAAAAAATAATTAAGATAAAACAGAAATTACTAATTAAATTATTTGCATAGCTAATATGTGAACAATAAAAAGAAAAATATTTGATAAGTATGTGATAAATTTTTACAATAATTTATAGAAAAAATTTACCAAAAAAAAAAAACACTTAAAAATTTAAAAGAAAAAATATTTTTTGAAAATTTAAAATGTATAATTTGCCAAATAATGATATTTTAAAAATTAGAAAGCCTGGAATTTACGATAGCATATATGAACATGACAAGATAAAAAAAGCTGAAAAGAAGAAATATTAATATATAAGTATTAATATAAATTTAAATAAAAAAACAAAATCTCACATTCAAATAAATAAAGGCGATAAAAATAAATTTAAATAAATTTTACTAAAAAGGTTTAAATCAGAAACTTATAATTAAATAATTCTAATAATATATTTATATATTGTGTTTTTTTGCTTCGAACAAAATTGAGAAGCTATCAATTTCTATATAACATAGAATTCGACACGATTTCAGTATATTTAAATAATCAAATAATGTGTAAAAAAAAATATAAATCTTTATTAAGTTTTCTAAACATAAATAAAATAAATATTATTTAAAAACAATTAATAATTTTCTAGCTAAATTACAATTGAAATGAAATTATGAAATTAATTCAACAAAAATAAATAAATAAATTTTAAAAACAATTATCAAATATAAATTAAGCATACCGGAGCAATTAAGAATTCAGATTAAAACCTAAATTTCTATTAAAATTAATATGTTTAATTATATAATGCTTACTAAACATACTTTAAACAACGGTTCTTCTTACTAAATTGTTAACAAAAATTGTTATTTAAAATAATATTTTCCACTCGAATTTTTAAATTAGCAAAAAAAACATCAAACTTTGATAAAATAAGTGCAACAGCGCGCAAATTTTAAAATACGATAATGAAAAAAATTTATTTCGAATGATTTTAATAGCAACCAATAATATAAATGAAATCATTTTTTGTTTTAATAATATTGATAAAGTTATACTTAAGATTTTTTATAATATGTAAGCTACTAATAACAATATAATAAACATTATTTCAGAAATATATATAAAAACCTTTTTTTGTAAATTGGTCAATAAATTATGCCAAATAATCTAAATTTATTTGTTATTTTTATTTTGAAATCTTCTTATAAAAAATCTCATTAAATTGAATAGATAAATAGATAAAAGACGATATCAACAAATTTATGTAAAAATATTTTATTAAATGTTAAAAAATTAAAGTTTTGCTTAAAAAAGTATAATAAACATACATCTATTTAAATAAGAAATAATAAATTGGTATTTTAATATTTTAATGGAATTAAAATAAATATTCAAATAAATGTCTAACTAGAGTAATAAAAACGGGTATTTTCGCTATACTAACAAATATTAGCATTTCGTTTTTTAATATTTAACGGCGTTAGATTCGTCTCTGTGACACATGGTTCCACAATTTGCAATAAATCTTTTGTAAAAAGATTATTTTTATTTCATATGGTTATGGAAAAAGAAATATAAAATAAGAATTTAAAAACATTTATTATTTTTTATAAACATAATTTTTATTTGCCAATAATTAAAGTTTTTACTAATTTTAGTCAACTCAATTTTGTATTCCTTTATGAGTAATTTTGTTGAATTTATGAATTAAAATATTTAATCATTGACGCGCATTTTAATTATTTAATAATATGAATTATCTTTCGCTTTTTTTGCAAAAATAATCTCTTTCTAGAAAAAAAGTTAGCTAGGCCGGTTTGTATATGCATTGAGTAGTTAATGGTGAGTATTTTTGATTTGATACTGGCAATCGCGAAGTTGACTAAGGTTCATAATCAAATGACTCACTGGAAATATAAATTTTAAAATAAATTTCGCTTTATAATTAATTTGAAACAGATAAATTTTTTGATTATTTTTTTTTTCTTGTTTCTTTAATTTTCATTTTACATTTCAATTCAGTTTAACAATAATTCAGTTACATTTATCGTTTAGAAATTTAAAAATTTAACCACATATTTCTTTTAGGTGCTTTGTTTTAATTGGTTATTTTTTCTATGTATTAATTTTTGTTTAAAATTTTTTTATCAATTATTCATTTAAAGTTCCACCATTGTTATTAAATATATTTCTTCTTGTTCATGTAGGGAAAAGATCGCCAGGATTATTTTTGAAAAAATTTTTTTTCTTCTTGACGTGTCCGATTTCATGGTAAGTTATGCGCATTAAAATTTATTTTTTACAAATTAATGATTTTTTTGATTATGTATCGCTTCACTTCATTTTTTTGAAAATAAAATTATATACTATTTTTATTAATTTTTGAAAAAAGTTCATTTTTTATTCTTTTTCGTTAATGCACATTATTCGTGGCTTCGATTCATAAAAAGTGAATCAAACACTAGATTGTATATGATTTATAATGAACTTACTAAATTTAAGTCAGAAATCATTTAGAAAAATTACAATCATTTTTATTAAAAAAGTTAATATAATAAAATTAATTTTGCTATTAGCTAAGTTTCATGGCTCTCAGTTGACTGGCGCTCAATTTGAAAAACAATAAATTTCCACAAACGCTGTTTTCACAGCAGTTTGGATTTATATGAAAATCGACTATTTTGCAAATAGATATTTTTCGTGTTTAATTTTGTTTTAGTTTAAATAATTCTTGTCCGTATCGAATATTTGTAATTTTCAAATCAAAATTTCTTATTTTTTAGTATGTTCTGTCAAATAGTTTAATTTAAATTTCTTCGCACAAATATTCGTGTTGACGTTCGTTTTATAGATCGTGATGGTTATAATCATTTAAAGAACTAATTAAATAACATTTATTAATATTAATATTTAATAAAGTTTATAGTTTAATACTTACACTTGAATTAATTTTAATTTATGCTTTTTATTTTAATAATAATTTTTTATTGACAAATCAAACATTCATTATATGCTAATCTTTTCATAAAATCAATTTAATATTTTTCGTTTCATTCTTTTAAGAAAATTTTCAGATTAGCACATCAATTTAATTCATAATTTGATTTTGAATTTTTTAGGGTTATCATTAGAAAAAAATCTTAACAATTTTTAACTAATTTGTACTAATTAATCATTAAATATTCTGATGATTTCTTTTTCTTATTTTAAATTTAGTTGTAATATTAATATACTTTTGGGGACAAATTATATTCTTTATGCATATGATTTCCAAAAGTGATTTAGTTTTAAATAGTTTAAATTTTATTAATCTTTAGCTATCAAAAGTGTTATTCTTAAAGGAAATAGCTTGATTTATAAAATTCATTTTTGAAAGTGTTATCAATATAATAAATTATTTGAGTGAAGAAGAATTTTTTTTATTTATTAATTTATATTTTTTGTTGATTTTTCTATTTTCATATATTAAACTAAGCCTTATTTTTTTATTATATTTTTCATAATGATTAATATGATTATATTTAGCTTTACAAGCTTTCCTTTAGTGCACCCACACTTAACTGATTAAATTAACTCGTATGGAATTTGATAGTTATTTTTTTGATTTCTAACCAATAGTTCTTTAGATAAATTTTTAGTTGAAATGAAGTAATTTAAAATTAATTTTATACATTTTTCTATGCTCTTCAATGTTTTTAACATTTAAAATAATAATAAATCCTTTATTTTTTTTTAAGTCTGACAGAAAAATAGGAAAGCATTTTATCTGATTGCCTCTCTACATATATTCCAGGCGCCCAGCTAAACTCAACTAAAACCTTAATAAAATATTTTATTTTTCTTTACCATTGTCAGTTTTTAATTAATATAAATTTTATAAAATTATTTTGATATGTGTTATTTTAATACGAACGCATATAAAAGATGCTGAATATATATAAATTAGCGCCTAATAATTGTAGGAAAGACGCAATTTATCCTGATAAATCAATAATTTTTTTCAATGTTTGGAAAGTAAAGAACTTCAATTTCCAATACTAATTTATTAATAATTTCTTAATATTACATAATCCATTGCTAAGTCATGAGTCTTTTGAATTTCATCTCATTTTTGTCATTAATTTTTACCAAATCCATCTCGAGGAATTTCGTCCCAACGATGATGAACCTTAAATATGTTTTTATATGCTTTTTAATTAAACCAGTACTAAGAAGCTTTAGCAAAATTCATAGATGATAAATAAATACTTTTTATAATTTTTAAAATTTTAATTTTGCGCAATTATTGTACGAAAGGCACAATCTTTGATCTAAAACTGAAAATATAGTACATTTGGGAAATAAAGATCTTCAATTATATAATAAAATGTTTTAATTCATCAAATTTCTTCCATTTATTATATTTTATTGTCATATTTAAATTACAGCTCAATTTATAAATACTAATGTTAATGTTAGGAAGTTGTTATTGACTCGTAATAAAATAAAATATTTTATGTATACAATTTACTTTATTTTTACGATAAAAACTTGTATAATTTAACATAATATTTTAATTTTGAATTTTTATGATTTTATAATAATTTTTAGGTTATATTAATTAAAATAACATGTTTTTTGATCGGTTTAAATTTTATGATGTAAAGCTTTTTAAAAAATAATTTATTATATTATCCATGCGTAAAATAATATATAAATAATCAAAATAACATTATTTTGTAGAAGATAATTGCTTTTTAAAATAATAAAGCTAAATAAACTATTGCAAACCAAAGACATCCATAATAAAGACGTATAAATTTTTATGAAAAGACTCAAATATAATGAAGGCGAATTTTTTTTTGAAAAATATCATATTTATTTAACCTTCAATCTATTCGCAAGCAACGGAACAATACTTCGCCATAATACAAAATTATAAATAAATTCAATAAATATAATATAAAAATTCGCAATTCTCAAAGCAAAAAGCCTTTATGAACTGCAAATAATGATATCTTCTTATGATAGATGACAAAAAGCCTTTTGAAAAACAAAATTCAATAAATTTCAAAGAAAAAGTTCTTCCAAAATTGTCACGACTTCTAAACGAGAAAATTTTACAAAGCTCTAGAAACATATAAAATTTTTTATAATAAATATAAACAAAAATTTATTTTTATATATGCGAGAGGCTGCATTTATTCATGAAAACATATGAATATTTACCATAATCTCATTAACATAATACTATGTCTTAACTGAGTTAATTTCAAAAAAATTTAAAAAAGTAAGGCCAACATAAATAATTTCCTCCACCGTCCAATGCAAATGTGGTTTCTCTCGTGTCGCGAGTGCGATCTGAATCCAGCAAAAAAGATTAAAGAGTGCAATGAGCAATAAAGCATAATTCTTGTAAATTATAAGAAAAGGCATTGAACTTTAAGAATTTATTTTATTTAAATAACTAAGCTTAGAAAAAATAATTAATTTTTATATTTGATGAATTAAATAAATATGAAAAAATAGTACTTAAATATCAAAACAAATTTTACAAAAAAGAAGTAACGTAACAACATAAATTAATATTTTTATTAAATGTATATAAAATTTAATTAACAATAATGAAAAAGATTTCAACTTATCCTTTGTTAAAAGCAATAATTATATGTGAATATAAAGAAGATATTTGAATTGTTAAAAAATACCCATAATAAAATCTAAGTCGAATTATCTAATGCATATAGCCGAAAACCCATGAAACAATTTCTTGAAACTCAAATATGAAACCAATAAATTCTAAGAATTAATAAAATCATTAGTAGAAGATATATACATTTCACTTTATTTTGACTTTTATTTTCTTAAAAAATATCAAAATATGCCATTTTGGAATTTTAAATTTATAGATTAAGTACTTTGAAATGATTAGTATATGTAATTTATAGCCTAATGAATTTCAATTCTTTTATATAAATATTCATTAGTGATGATAATATTATGCTTGTGCATTTTGTTGGTATATTAAATACTGTATTTTATAAATTCATAGATATCTTCACTGTTGCATGCATTTTTAACCATAATTTCAACTATTATTTCATGTTAATCTTTTTTATTTTATTGGTTTTGTTGTTAGAATTAATGATGAATTATCAAATGTGAAAAAATATAATGAATAAAATGCTCTAAAAAAGACTGAAGTATTATTAAAATCAAAGTATTGTTTTATGACAATGAATGTTAGAATTACATTTTTATGCAATAAAATAAACGCGTTAAAAATTTTGCCAATTTTTAACGGCGCATTTAAATTAAATAAAAAAACGCCAAAAATGTGATTTAAAATTAATTAAATGCGAATAATAAAAGAAATTGGCGCATAAAGAATAAAAAATTAGACAATAATTATTTTAAAAGAATATGAAATATTTAAAAAAGGGAGAATTCGAAAAATAATATTTTACTTTAAAACAAAATTAAAGACATTTTTTGAGCCTAATCGATAATCTAATGGCCAAGCCATTTCTTCGCTATTCCATCGCGTTATCCTGAGAAAAAAAATATGTGATTAATTAGGGAGAGGCGATGGAAATAAATTTTTGTACGCTGTTCTTCGTCATCGCGACTAGAGGATGAATGGGTAGGGGAAGAAAAAGGCCATCGATTTGTCTTTAAAAAAAAACAAAATAAAATGTAAAAATGCAAATTAAGGAAAACCAATTAATTTAAGAAAATATTTATTATGTTATTTTTAATTTATAGCTCTGTTTTGTGAAAAATGTACATGATAAAAATGTGTTTTTAATTTGCAAATAAATAATTATTTCATTTTATTAAGACAAAAGTGGAAAGTAATGAAATGCCAATTTGCAATAAAATGTCATTATTATTTATGTTTAATTTATTTTAATCTTTTTCAGTAATTTTTGTGAACTTTGATTAATTGATATAATCAAATTTTCTTGCATAATTATCTTTTTAAGTTATTACTTTAATTTAAAAAGAAATAAATTTACTTTTATACTGAAACTAATAAATATAAAATTTAATTACATTTCGATAAATGAAAAAATAATTTAAAAGACATATAATGAATGAAATTGTAATGAACTCATATGGGGAAAATTGAAATTTAAAGATGCTTTATCAAATTGTATTATTTATCAACCATCAAAAATATTTTCACAATTTTAGACGCTATATACAATTAAAATAAAATAGATTATAACGATTTATGTTCGATTTCGTTCTTTGAATAACTTTAAATCGTTAATTTAAATTTTAAAAAAGAAAAAAACAACAAATTTAAGATATTATAAAAATTTTGTGTTTCAAATAAAAAAAAAACCGGATTAAATAAAAATATATAGAAGGATTAAGAAACAAATTATTAATTCGAATAAATAAATTCAAGCCTTTTTTCCTCAATATACATAACAGAAACAAATACATAAATAATTTTAAGATAGTACACTACAAATGTAAAAATAAAGAAATAAAATTATTTATAATATATGAAATTTATAATAAGAAAATATAAGGAAAATTATTTTATACAGTATGTTACCAAACGGTTAACTTTAACAGTTAGAAAACTTATTGTTTCATGAATACGATCGATACTCATTGGATGAAACAGTTAAATTTAAGAAATTCAATAATTAACTATGTATGAAAATAATAAATTTTTCCATTCAATTACCTAACAAAATAACATAAACAATATTCTTGAAGTAAATATTTTAATTTCAGAAAAATTTACATACAAACCAAACAAAAGAACAAAGTAAATTGTTTAAATATTCAATGACAAGATATTCAAAACAATTATTTTGAATTAATATTGAATAAATAGCTAGTTCTTAAATATCCCAAAGAATCTGTCAGTCGCAGAAATTTTTTCTTTAAATTATATGCAACCGGAGAAATTATAGAATGCGGTCTACAAGACATGTGAAGGCCATTTCGTCATATTCAAAAAAAAAAAATTTCATGAAGACTCGAAAATAAGTTGTAAAATAAAAGTAAATGAACAACCTATCTAATTGCAACATTAATTATAATTAAAATAAATAAAAAACATTTATCTAAATTTTAAAATTTATTGACTTATTCATTTTTTACAATTCTAAAATCAAGAAAAAATTTTGTTATCGATGTAAAAGCATTTTTTCATTAATTTTTTTGTTGCATTAAAATGAAAATCTATTAATATAATAATTTTTTAAGTCAAATGATTTTTTTTTTATTAATTCATAAATATGATTTTGAAACTTTACCTATTAATTTACTAACGAAAATAATTTAAAAAACAATAAAAAATACAATATTAATTTGTTCATCACCTAGTCAAAATTAAAAAGCAAATTTGTATTTTAATTAAATTTATTATTAATTAAAATACAGATTTTTTTTTAAATGACAACAGAATATTAATTTTCTAAAAATAATTTCTGCTTAAGCATAATTGTTTTTATTTAGATAAATTATTGTTTCACCACATATTAATTTATTTGATTGACTTCAAATAACTTTCTTCAAATCTCATTAAAATAATCCATCTTTAAATAATTTCATTTATTTGAGACAAATTGCTGGAAATTGTGTATACCATCGAACTTTAATAGATATGAGAGTAATGCGAAGCATAACTATTGGTATTTACCAATGAAGACAAATGACGAATAATAGTTAAAAACTTGCTTTACAGCAAGAAGATAAATAAATTAAAAAATTCGCAAGAATAAAAAATATTATTGTTAATTTTATATTTTTAAAATAATAATTTAAGGTTATAATTAAGAAGTTATGAACAAAATATTTTATATTAAGAAAAAATTTTGATTGAGTATCTATAATTTAAATATTTTAACACTAATTTGAAATTAATGTAAATTTATAATAAAAAAGTGAAAATCCCGTCCGTAACACCTTTACCAGAAAACAAAAAAAGAGATTTCGATGCGTTGCCAATAACATGCAATAAAATTTTTAAGTATGGACACTAAATTTAATTAAAAAAAAAGTATTCAACTAAAGACTCGACCAAAAGTTTTGCCAATTGACCGGCGGGAGTTTAACAAACTAAAGCTAGAATAATGAAATAATTACAACGAAAAATCAACATTTGTGAATAAATAATTTTGAATATTAAAAAAGAGAGCAAGAGTAAAAAAATGCAGCAACTATAATTACATATTTTGGAAATGATAGCATTTTATTAAAAAATAAATAAATTAATTACGAAATTTAAATCCAAAAAATTTTTTGAGAACATTGAATTAATCTAATATCATATAAAATTAATAAGTTTATTGTTAATAAAATTTAATAAAATGCATATTTCAATTTTTTATACGCTAATCTTATATTTTCATACAAAAAAGATGATAAACTATAAAATTCAAGAATATATATATTAAAAAAATATTCACTGTCTATCAAAATTCCGTGCATATCGAAGTCGTCAATGATTCCGTCTTCGAAGAGTTTACCTTTGAAGATGACTGTTTTGCATTTACTTATTATATAAAAAATCTAACAAAAAATTTTTTAAAAAACTTTGCAAAACATATTTTAAATGGTCCAAATTAAATATTTTATTTTACTAATGTATATACGATATTTTTAAAATCGACTATGCTGCCGTTATTTTAATTTTTATTTGTAAATTCACAATTATGAACAATTTAAAAAAACACGTAAAAATTAATCTGCATAACGAAAAAAGATTATAAGAGATTGTTTGTAACGGATGACGCTGTTGGTATCATCGTAGGTAGATTATGATGGCTGATCTAGAAATATTTATTTCTTGTAAAACGAAAAAATAATTTTTTTTTGCATATAGAAAATTAAAAATATACTTCACATAATTATTTCACGAAAAATAATTCAAAAGAAAAATAAAATTTGAATTTAATGTCAAAAAGAAATATTTTTCATTTAATAAATAAACAATTTATTGTTTAAAAATTGATTTCATATCTTTAAAAAAATAATAAATAAAATTATCAAAATATTTATTTAATTAATTAATTTTTAATATATGCAATCACTATAAATGAATAAAATTTTGCTTAAATATGAAAATTAACAAAAGTCAATATAAAGAAAAACACCTATTAAATAAAGAACGCAGACAAACAAAATTGAGCTTCAACTTTATGCACATGAGTTTTTTAAAATTTCTATTATTTATTTATTATTAAAAAGGGACTTCAAATAATTAAAAATAATAATAAGAACTAACAAAATTGTTTTGTTATTACATTTAAAAAAGAATTAAAAAGGTTGTTAAAAAATGTTAAAAAGTTATGGGAAAAAGAAGATTTAGACCCCCCCCCCCTTATTTTTATACAATAATAATAGTTCATCAACAAAGGAATTTATTTGAAAGAGTTGTGCAATTAGCATGCGACAATAAAATCAAAAGATAAGTTTAAAATACATCTAAAAATTAAATATATTTAGTGGCATTAAAAATGGTCCTTTCAAAGGTCTAGAAAAAATAATTTAAAAAAAAAAATTAAAATATTTATATTATTATCAACCTTTTGTTTTTAAGCTTTAATGCGTTCGATTTTGTTTAAATTGTAGCTATTGTAAATTTTTTAAAGAATTTTAGAAACATTTCATTTTATAAAATATGGAAGGAACATTTCAAGCCAAGACAATAAAAAAGACAAACCTATGTCAACATAAAATTATTTAATTTTAATAAATTTAATTCCATCATAAAAGGCTTAATAAACGAAATAAAAATATTAACCAGGAAGCCAAAAAGTATATTTTGAATTTAAATTGCAATAGAAACTAGAGCAATAATAAACTAAAAAAAAAATCAATAAAAATTTTAATAAAAAAAAATTTTTTTTGTTATAGCACTATCAAGAACAACAACAGAAATTCCAAACAATGAAGATACTTTACGAGCAGTACAGACCAAGAATATTAAAAAACTAAAAAACTCCCAAATTAAATTTTTTTTTTTTAATATTTTAAAGTTATTAATTAATAGATAATTTTCACCTAAAAGTTTTAAAATATTTCATTAGGAGTACATAAATTAAAAATTATAATGTAAAAAAACCATTAACCTGAACGAATATATATTAGAGACCGGACAACTGGGGTCGGAGGGATCCCGAGTCGGGATCCCGACTGAATCCCGATCCCGATCAATCCCGAACATTTTGGAAAAACGATCGGGACGGATCCCGAGTCGGGATTCCGACCGAATCCCGATCCCAATCAATCCCGAAGATTTTTTTTTCGGGATCCCGCGGGATTATCGGGATTTGCTAAAACCCAATTTTTTTTTATTTATTGGCTTTTTAATTTTTAGTTTTGTGCTAAGTTTTGTTCAAATTCTTATCTAATATTTATAATTGATCAATTCGATTGTGAAAAATAGGGATGGAGTAGTTACAGGCCACAAATCCGCCGGATTACGGTAGCCTCCCATACCTATGGGAGGGGTGTACGGCCAACTGAGCGCCAGCCATGTGAGCGCCGCCGGGTGAGCGCGGGCCATCTGAGCGCCAAAATTTTCAGTACCGAAACCAAAACCTATTGCGCGACTTTTTTTTTGCAAACCCAAACCTATTGCAGGGGTGCGCGACTTTTTTTTTGCAAACCCAAACCTATTGCAGGGGTGCGCGACTTTTTTTGTAAATTTTTTTCTGAAAATTATTTTATTTTTATTTTATTATGTTTATTTTATATAATATTTTTATTATTTTTTAAATTTTTTATTCGAAAAATTATGCCGCAGGCAAGCGGACTCGAACTTTTGGTCAGCCACCAACCCAACACACTACCACTCGGCCATAAGACCACTTGCAAGCAAAAGGATAAATGTTCACTATATGCTGCAAAGATGATGACGTCACCACTGCGAGGGGTACTGTAGCCCAGTGAAAAATCGCAATAAATGAGCCGCAGTCAAGCGGACTCGAACTTTTGGTCTGCCACCAAGCCAACACACTACCACTCGGCCATGAGACATGTTGCCAGAAAAAGGATAATTGTCCACTATATGCTGCAAAGATGATGACGTCACCACTGCGAGGGGTACTGTAGCCCAGTGAAAAATCGCAATAAATGAGCCGCAGCCAAGCGGACTCGAACTTTTGTTACCCAAACCCAACACACTACCACTCTGCCACGGGTACACTTGCCAGAAAAAGGATAATTGTCAACTATATGGTGCAAAGATGATGACGTCATCACTGCGAGGGATACTGTAGTCCGGTGAGAAATTGCAATAAATTAGCCGCAGGCAAACGGACTCGAACTTTCGCTCTGCCACCAAACCCAACACACTACCACTCGGTCATGAGACCACTTGCCAGAAAAAGGATAATTGTCCTCTATATGCTGCAAAGATGATGACGTCACCACTGAGAGGGTTACTGTAGTCCGGTGAAAATTCGTAATAAATAAGCCGCAGGCAAACGGACTCGAACTTTTGGTCTGCCACCAAACCGAACACACAACCACTCTGCCACGGAACCACTTGACATAAAATGGATAATTGTTTACTATATGCAGCAACTATGACGTATTTGATTAAAAAGTATCGCAACGAAACCTTTTTGGCGTAAAATTCAAATTTAAAATTGGCGGGAAATTCAAATTCAAAAAAATTGGCGGGAAATTCAAAAATGGCTTGTATATTCTTAAAATAGTAACACTTGACCTAGATTTGGGCGGGGGACGCCTATAAAAGGATGCGTCACTTATTTTTTTCATTTTTTCTTGCTTCTATATACTTTTTATGTTTTCTTGCTGTTAACCAGGGCGGTAGTTCTAATTAATGAACTCCGTTTATCCTGGCAACAAAATTAATTTGCTTTTTAGATTTTGAGGTGGTTATTTATACATTACTAATCTCACGAGACATTTCAGATGCCCTGTCGTCTTGTGCTTCATGGGTGGCGGTGTGCTGCTCATCAGGTCATGGTTGGTTCAATTTTGCCTATTATGCCATGTTTGCTGTTAACCAGGGCGGTAGCGCTAATTAATGAGCTCCGTTTATCCTGGCAGCAATTTCAATTAGTGTTTTAGAACTTGAGGTCTCTCAAACTATCTTGCTAAGTTTCGAGACATTTCAGATGCCCTGTCGTCTTGTGCTTCATGGGTGGCAGTGTGCTGCTCATCAGGCGAAGATTGGTTTAGCATATAAAGATTCATAAATTTTCTCCATGCGCAATCCCAATCAGGATAATTAATTTAAACAAACCTGATGCGCAATGCCTTATAAGGCAGCCCCCCTTTTTTTTGCTATACACCCACATAATTTTATTTCGCAATATACCCTTTGTATGTGCTCTCTACACTCTCTGCTTCTCTAACCTCCATCTCAGCGTACTCTCTCGCCAATCGATAAAAATGGACGCCACTCTGCGTCTCTGCCCTCTACTTCTCTGCTGTCCCTTGTCTCTGTATCTCTAACCTCTCTTCTTTGCGCGCTCTCTCGCCAATCAATAATAATGGCCGCCACTCTGCGTCTCTGCCCTCTGCTTCTCTGCTGTCCATTGTCTCTGTATCTCTAACCTCTCTTCTTTGCGCGCTCTCTCGCCAATCAATAATAATGGCCGCCACTCTGCGTCTCTGCCCTCTGCTTCTCTGCTGTCCCTTGTCTCTATATCTCTAACCTCTCTTCTTTGCGCGCTCTCTCGCCAATCAATAATAATGGCCGCCACGCCACGGCTTCAGCTCTTTTAGCAGCTCCAACTCTCGCTGCTTTAACCTGGCTAAGCGATCCTCCTCCGCCTTCTTTGCGAGTCGTTCATCTTCTTTTTCCTTCTTCTATCGAGCCAAGCGTTCATCCTCCGCCTTCTTTGCGAGTCGTTCATCTTCTTTTTCCTTCTTCTCTCTAGCCAAGCGTTCATCCTCCGCCTTCTTTGAGAGTCGTTCATCTTCTTTTTCCTTCTTCTCTCTAGCCAAGCGTTCATCCTCCGCCTTCTTCTTTGCGAGTCGTTCTTCTTCGGCTTTCTTTGCTAACTGCTCCTTTTCTGTCTTCTTCTCATTGGCTAATCGTTCAGCCTCAGATTTCTTTGCCTTCTCTTGTTCTTTTTCTCTCTGCTTTTGCTGCTGTTCTCCCTGCTGTTTTCTCTGCTGCTCTTCTCGTTGTTTTCTCTGCTGCTCTTCTCGTTGTTTTTTCTGCTGCTCTTCTCGTTGTTTTTTCTGCTGATCTTCCTGTTGTTTTCTCTGCTGCTCTTCCTGCTGCTTTCTCTGCTGCTCTTCTCGCTGCTGTCGCCGTTTATCCTCCTCATCCCTCTCTTTTTTTGTCTCGCTCATACTTCATGCTAATTTGATCGAGTTTTGTGCGATTTTTAAGCGGATTTACTGGCGCTTCACCGGTCTCTTCCTCCTCAACGACTTCCATGTCAAGAATTTCTCCCTCATCCGGGTACTGTATTGACCTTTTTCGGGTCAGGAGTCTTTCCATTTCCGCAATCATGCCATGGTGCATCCCCCGTTCGAGCTGCTGAGGAGAAAGGAAGCTACCCCTTGGCACTCTGAATCGGAACTTGCGACCATCGCGCAGGTGAACCACTACGTATTGCCTCTCCAGGGTCCCTACAGTCGCCCAACTAAACCGTACAATGGCAATGAAAACTGTGCAAGAAACTCACCTGTTGGGATATATTATGCCAGACATGCCCACCATCCACCCGGGCCCATCAAACACTAATTTCTTTGGCAAGTGCACTTTGAATTTATTTGTTTTATTTCCGACAAATCCCGGCGTATTGCTGGGCAAAATTACAAAGAATGAGTTGCTCATTTCAACGAAAAATCAATGAATGAATGATCAGAGATCAATTTTCCGTCTTGAAATATGTGTTTCGTCCCCCGTTCTTCTGTGGCACGTCATCCTTCTTTTGGTGTTTCATGATCAGGTCGGTGCAGTCAAAGTTCAACTTGGCACAGTCATGGCAGAATGTTTGGGTGAACTCCAGCTTCACTTGGCCACTGCCGGTGTTGAGGAGGAAGCGCTTGTCGCCTCGCTTGAAGTTCTCGTTACGGCATTCGTTGCACATAAATGTGAACACCCCATACTGCAACGGAAAAAGAATATTGCAGTGATGACTCCAATGCCAACAGTACCTTTGGGCGTGCCAACTTCCAGAAAATGGTCGGGTACTCGAACACGTTGACTGCTTTGCGTTCCTCGACTTCTGCGACTTCGACCTCTGCGGGGTTTGCTTTCTTTGCATTGTTCACGTCTTCCAGCAGTTTTTCCCAGCGAGACTTTCGGCCCCTCTTCTTGAGCGCAGGACGTTCCTCTGCGTGAGATGACTGAGAGTCAAGCAACTTCACGTCGTCATCACTATCTGAAATTTGAAGAAAATGAGAAAAAACCAAAATTTGTAAAGTAATTTTACCAATTTTATGTTTTCTTTGGTTGTTTTGTGCTTCTTCCACGTGGTTCATTTCTAGAAATATTTATGTTTTGTTTGTTTGTTTTCCAAAATTTACTCTGAATTTCGTCCAAATTCTGCTCATTCTGCTTACGAGGAGCCATTTTCGAGGAATATTTTGTGTGTTAGGATGAAAATGAAAAGGGAAAAGTGCGGGGGTACTGTATGTGACTTGATGGGGTGTCACGTGGGAATAGGCCACGCCCACGCGTTTCAGGTGTCAGCACGCAGGGACCTCCAGACGGGAGGATTTCGAAATCCATCCACAGTATGCCCTCCTAGGCCACGTCCCTTATCATTCACTTCCCTGTCTGTCATTTAGATGCCCCCATTGACAACAGCTCTGTCCAAGCTGCTGAACTGTAAAGCTGAGAATTTGGCCGAGTACCTGAATAACCCGGAAGCTGTGAACAAGGCGAGTGCATACCTGCGAGGAAAGAAGCTCAAGACAACCTACTCGAACAAGGGCGGCACTACAAAGGAGGTCGAGTTTGGCAACTTCTCGCTAAAGTCTGCTTCGGATACGTACGCCTTCGAGGGATTCCTTGGCAAGTGCCCTTTCTGCAAGCATTCCCGCATTTTGGAAAGTTCAGAGGTCAAAGTTCACCAGTACTTCTACATAAAGCACCGGATCCGCCTGCTGTACCCCCAGCTGAAGTGCATCGTTGAGTACCACAGCAAAGGGCATTGCAAGTACTATCCCTTGGGTAAGCGTTCAGCTGCGATGAATATCCCTAATCTCCTCTCTCTCGGGTTCAGAGTTGTTGGCCATAGAGGACAGTGCAGAGGGAACAGGCGAAAAGCCAACAGACACCAACTACTTGGACTACTTGGGCTTCCGAAGTGTTTGGCCCCCAACCCCCGTCTATTGAGCAGAGATGAAGCGTTCGAGACCGTCGCAGGAGTTCCCCGAGATTGAGTTCAACGTAAACACGATGGGAGTCACGGTGTACAGCCCTCGCCGCCTGAAGACCCCTCGGTTTGTTCCATGGGATCAGCCGGGTCGATGTACACGCTGCAAGAGCGGGAACGTGGAGTTGGACTACTTCATCCAGCCGGAGGGAGTGACCATATTCTCTTCCCGTCTCAAGGATGACGGAGAGAACTTTCTGCCATTTGACGAGATCGGTAAGGGTTTGGACTATTGCGAAAAATAATCACAAGCTTAAGTGGACTTTGGCGACAATGCCAAGTTTCGTGTCCGGTCCCGGAACAAAATGTTCACCCTGCCACTGAGACACCCGGAGGTTCACCAGGTTGCACAAGTCGCAGCGGAAGCGATTGGATTGCTGGCAGATGTTCCACCGATGGCTGAGCCCAATGATGATGATAATGTTGACCCAAAGTGATAACTCAGTTGATAAGCCATTTGTTATCATTCGTGATGGATTACCCGAGAATAAATGAACGTGAACTCAAATTTCCCATTCCCTCCGGGATTGTTGTCAGCGGGCCCTCCTCTTCGGGTAAGACTCAGCTGGTCCTTCGCCTCTTGGCACATGCCAACGAGATGTTTGATCCCCCGCCGAAGTTGATAGGTAAGTCCCCATTGCCATGGTTTAATGAGTCGTACCATTGGATTAAGTGTGGGCTTACGGTGAGTACTCCTCGCAGATCCCAGAGCTCGAGAGGCAGGGGGTAGTCCCGCACGCAGGCCCTCCCTCTGAAGAAATGCTGAAAAAGTTGCCAAAGCCCTTCCTAATTGTCTACGATGACCTCATGGGCGACATTGAAGCGAAGAAGTTGGCCGATCTGTACACAAAGAAGTCCCAACACAACAATTTCTCGGTGATTTTCCTCACCCAAAACCTGTTCGATAAGGCGATGAGAGTGCCAAGGTCCAATGCGCAGTACATATTCCTGATGAGGGCGCCCAGTGATATGCTGAGTATACGCAATTTGGCCAGCCAAATGTTCCCTCGCGAGCAAGGGTTTCTGATGGACGCATACAAGCAGGCTTGTGCCGACCCGTACGGGTATCTGTTGGTGACTCTTCACGCAAACACAGACAACCTTTTACGACTGAGGACCAACATTTTCCCAGACGACGAGGAGAAGATTGTCTTTGTACCCAAAAATGGTTAAGAAGCAGATGGTCGGACAGAGAGTGTTGGACAACTACGAGTATCTGAAATCGCTTGGGAGGACGACATCTCACAAGAAGAGGCGTCATTTGCTGAGCACTGCAGGTTGTGAAGAGCTGTTGACTTTGGTGGAGATTTGCCTCAACCTTCTGAACGGATCCTTCTGTTTGACACGGAAACAGAAACAAAAGTTGTTACCGTTTGCCAACACCATTCGACGGCTGGCACGTGTGCGAAGTGAGCAGAGTGCGAGAAAGCTGATCTTACAACAACAACCACATCAGGAGGGAGGCTCACTGTTTGTCCCTTTGTTGGCACCCATACTGTTAGAGGCGGCGCGTTATCTGCTAGGCAATGGCCAATAAGCTCATTCTTCTGCCATTCGAGCATTACCGGGGATTAGTGGCAGCGAAAGGAGACAATGATTTGGCAGGACAGACCAATTTGGGGTTCGTCAAGCAACAGCTGGAGACCGTGAAGCGGAAACGGGCAGCGAATGTCAGCGAACGAAACGTACTGTACTACCAGCAGTTGAGGAGATATTTGAAGCTGAGAAAGGAGGCAAAGGACAGGCCGGTCAAGGTCCAGCTAAGCAACGGTGCACAACTGCTGAATAAAACGGTGGAGACGGGCGTACAGGTACGGCCTGGTCCCGACGAGCCGAAGAACAAGTCCGTATTGATTGCTGACGAAGATGAAGAAATTGAAGTGCGCACGCCGACGCAGGGAAGCAGCCGATCACCCAGGACCAACAAGAAAGCAGCCAAACAGCAGGAAATAAACGAGAAGAAGGACCATCTGTTGGCCATTATTATGTCCGACCCGCAGAGCTTCGGTGCAACGGACCGTGGGAAAATATTAAATCCAAAGACTGGCCGAGAGTTCATCGACTCGGACCTGAACTGGTCAATTGAACGCCTAGTGGATCCTCGCCCTGAGAATGCCCCTTCACCAAGCGGAACCAAAGAGTTGATGAGGAAGCTTGCACATAATCCGCTCGCCAGTAGCCTACTTAATCGGCTGTTCGTTGGGTCTGGACAAGTCAAACAAACGGGAGGATTTATTCCCTCAAAATGGACGAAAAAATAAACAAAATATACAATGATCCGGCCAATCCCGGTGGGTTTGCGGGTGCGAGTGCACTGTACGCAGCGGTCAAGAAGAAGCACCCGAAGCTGAAGAGGACCGAATTTGATGACTTTTTGCAGCGGAACACCACCTACACGCTGTTTAAGCCAAAGAGGGAGAAGTTCCGACGCCTACGCACTGTGCCTACGGGGTTCATGACCGGTGAGTTTGTCCACGTTATTTTCACGTGATCGGTTCAGACGTTCAGGCGGACTTGGCAGACTTCCAAGCCCTTTCGCGAAAGAACAGCGGCTATCGGTACCTGCTGTTGGCGGTGGATGTGTTGTCGCGGCGGATGTTCGGCTCACCCGTGAAGAGTAAGAGGCCGGCGGACGTTAAAAGGGCATTTGAGGAGGTGTTTGGCCAAATGCCAAAGCTTCCGGAAACACTGTACACGGACCGAGGGTTGGAGTTTGTGGCCAAGCCAATGAAGGAGTTCTTCGCAGAGAATGGCATAAAGAAGTATGAGACCAGCTCGAAGAAGAAGGCAGCCGTCGCAGAGAGAGCCATCCGTACGCTGAAGACTCGGCTGTACAAGTATTTCTCTGCCAAGAACACATCTGCGTGGGTGGATGTCTTGCCCAAGTTTTTGTCTGCGATCAATAACTCTGTGTGCCGCGCAATCGGACTTAGGCCTAACGAAATCTGTGACGTCAATGCGAGGGAGGTGTGGAAGAGGGTCTATGGCGAAGGACTTGTACCAGCGGAGAATAGACCAAAGATCAAAGCGGGGGAGACTGTCAGAATCCCAGAGCCCAAGCACATATTCGAGAAGGGTATAATGTGTCTCCCACTTTTCCGCCTATTTTTTTTGTGCTTAAGGCTATATTCCCAACTACTCTGACCATGTGTACACTGTTGATGAGGCTCGCTCAACCAACCCCCAGCACTATTTGCTCAAGGACTATTATGGCACAAAGTTGAAGAGAAAATTTTATTTACCAGAGATAACAAAAGTACAAGTGGACGAAAACACAATGTATCGCATTGAGAAAAGGTACAAAGAACGAATGAGGGATGGAGAAAAGGAAATATTGGTGAAATTCATAGGATTTCCGGAAAAATATTGGGTCACAGATGAGGATTTTGAAAAATAAAAGTACAAAATGAACAAACTATTCCTTCTTACAGCGACATTCGTAGGGGTTGTGGGCCTTACAGTACTCCCATATGCTATACCCAAAGGGGACAACCTTAAGCCCTCGGTCCCGGAGCACCCCCTTATTCACGGTGGGGTTGAACTGCTTGGTGATCGGCACCGTCAGAATGTCGCCCTGCTTCGTGATGCGGAAGTTCTTCGTCGGGTAGTCGAAGCGCACATGGTTGCCGGGCGTCCCCCACTTCTCTTAACACCATTTCTTTCATCTTCTCAAAGTTGATGCGCGTGCAGGCGTTGGAGTCCAGCGTGATGCCTCGCAGCTTCAGCTTGTACTCGTCCTCGCCGGTTGCGTTGTTGCGCAGCCAAAGGGCGTAGGCCTTGGGTCCAGCTGTCAATCGATTAGAAATTAATCTGAATTTTGGTCAAAGTCCTTACCACAGATGAACTCGATGATCGTGTGGCTGGGGTATTCGTCCGCGAGCTCCCCCAGCTGGTTGCCTCCCTTCAGCGGATCACCCAGTGCAGTCTTGAATTCATAGAATATGCTGTCGGTGTCCTGAAAAAGGAATATTATTACGAATATTTTATTCGCACACTCTTACCATGTACAGGATGCGCGTGTCGTAGCGCTGAACCATATTTTCCTGGCTGTAGACCAATTGCAGTGAGTTGAGCAAGTGCACTCGGGCCGCTGCCGTAGTCCATAAGGCAATGGCGACGTTGCTGGTGTCGTGTTCCACCACGTGCTCATCCTTCGCCTTGTAGCACATCATCCAGAATTTCTCCGTCAGTTGGTCGATGCTGCTGATGTCGATTTTGACGTCGTTCAGAAGCTTCGCCAGGTCGGCGTGGCAGTCGATGATCTCCGTCTTCGTCAGCCGATTCCGCAACGCAAAGCGGCCCCACAGCGAGTTGAGGCACAACTTTGACAGGTACCGCATGCCGGGATTCGGCTTGATGTTGTTGGCATCGAGCTGCACCGTACAGCCCTTCCAGGGGTTGTTGATGTACTGCTCCTTTCTGCGCTCCCTCTCCTCCTCGTCAATGTCGTCAACAACAATCGGCAGGGAAACCGCTCGCTAAAGTATTATCGATTGATTGATTGATTGATCAATTTACTATTTACCTTCAAATTTGATGCGCAGGAATTTGTTGAGGTAGGAGTGGAAGAGGCCGTTGCTCCAATCACAATACAGCGGCCAGACATACGCCCGGTAGACGTGGGTCACTCTGTAGCCGGACCGTAGTGCCGCCTCGAGCTCGATGTGCGGGATGGTCGTTGAGAATCCTGCAAAGGAAAATTTAAAATTAATTGGCAAATACAGTCAACTTTACCCCTCTCAGCTTCCTCAAAGTGGGGGCAGTTGTAGCCTGCGTCCACCAGACCCTTTGGGTACATCTCCGCGCACTTCCGGCACAGCGGGAAGAGAGTTCTGTTGTTGTGACGCATCGGAATGACCGGAATGTCGTAGAGGCAGTGCCGAGGCGGGACAACGAAGCATTTGATGATCCCCTCCATTTCACGCCGTCATCGTCCACAATGTGTTCCTTCGCAGTCCAGTTGACGTCCTTGTCCATTTGGATGACCTTTGGATGACCGACGGGGTAGTTGGTGAACATGTTCCTTAATTATTGATTATTTGTTATTATTTTTTTCTTTTCTTTTACCTGGACGGGTACAGACTGTTGAAGTCCTTCACTTTGATGGTCCGCCCTGCCTGTCCCTCCCTGTCCGGAATGATGGCTGCTCCGAGCCACTCGGGGCCAGTCTGACCTGTAAACAAAATTTGCATATTTTAACCAAAAATGGGGAAAATTACCTCCGAAAAAGGCATCATGGAAGTCAATCGGGCCGGAGTCGGGTGTGTTGTCGAAGAATGCCTTCATTGGCGGGTCCATTTCCAGCATTCGTCCGAGCTGGCACTCCCACACGATCTCCACCTCGAAGTCCCGCGCAATCTGCCGGATTCTCTTGGCGTCCCTGGCTCGAATGGCACCGGCAGTCTCTCCTCCGCCAACAATTGCGTCGTCTTCAGGGAAGCAGTGCGGGCACGCGTGCCAATAGCATCTGAATGGGAGAAAAATTAGCATAAGTTAGGCAAGTGTTTCCTTACCCGTTCACTTCGATCGCCAAATTCTTGTCCTCGCCTATCCTCTCGAGCATGCCGTCCAAGAGGAAGTTGCCGTGCTTGTACTCGCCGCCAGGGCTTTCCACGTGGCGAAGGTTCCATCCGTTGTCGCGCATCTCCTCCTCCGCACGCCACTTGAGGTACTTGCGAGCAATGGCACTCTGCTTCCCGCGCTTCTCGTAGCCGAGGTGGGGGATGATTGCCACCCTCTCTTTGCCGACGTGCGACAAGAGCACGAAGAACTTCATGCAGGCCGACGGGATGGTGATGGAGTCGGTCAGCTCCTGGCTCGTTGCAGCGGCGAACAACTGCCGCATCTTGACCATTCCATGGGCGAGAATTTGGACATCTGAAGAAAATTTGCATATTTTTTCATGATTTTCCAATTTTTACCTGCTTTACAGTAGTCAGCAATGACTTCGCGCAGGTCAAACGGTGTATTGCGATTTTCCTCGTACCACTGCTCCAACTTCTTGCGATCCTCAGGGAAATGTCCGCCAGGGTAGTAGTCTTCGAGGGGCGGAAGTCCATCCAGCACAACGCCATAATTTGCCGCCTAAATTATTGATTTTTTTTTAGATTTTATTTATTGATTTTTTTAATTTACCTTGTTGAACTTGTGCGGGAAGTACTTCTTGTTGTCAACTCCGTCGATTTGCAGACCGAACGTCTTCACAAAGGAGGCCAACTTGATGGGGATTAGTTTGTAACTGAAAGATTATCGATTAATTTAACTATTTTGCATATTTTTTACCTGTCCCGAAAAATTGTCGTTGTGATGGCACCTCTCTTGCGGGCTTTCATCTCCAGCAGGTGGTTTCCTTGACGCACGAGCTCAGGTCGGACACCCATCCGCAGCATTTCTCCGTAGATCAGCACGTGATCATAACGTGATCCTAAAAATCGATAAATTTTCGTTTTATTTATTTATTTAAAATTTGTTTACCTGCGTGGGCGTAGGCGTACGTCGTTACGGACCGTGGCTTCTCTCCCTCCTCATCGTAGCCGAGCATGTAGTTGTTTTCCGCATCGTTGTCGTCGCTGTCACCGTCTCCCGCTTCCATGTCGAGGAAGGCAGCTCCAGCATCGTTACGGTTGTTGTTGCCTGCACGCTTCCGCTTACGACGCTTCTCAGCAGGGTCGATGCCGAGCACGTCGGCTTCAAAGTGCAGAAGCCACTTGGTGAAGGCCGTCAGAGGGTCGTCCACAACGTATGCTGTTTCCACTTCGGTGTTGTAGAACTCAAACGGTGCCCATGCGAAGGTCCTCGTCATGCCACAGATTCCGCAGCTCCGGTCCAGTGGCTGGTCCCAGATGCCCTTCGCAATGCATTCCGTGCAAGTGACGTGGGCGTAACAGAAGTTCACCTGAAATAAATAATTATTTTCGTAAAGTTTTGTCTCTTTTACCTGATGTTTAAAGCGCAACAGCTCCGGGTCCGGCTTGAAGTCCGTAGTGCATTCAAAGTCGAAGAAGAGGATGCGCTTTTCAGTCTTCTTCTTTGGCCTGTACGGGATATAGCATTCCCGTGGCACGTGGAAGCCAAGGCACACTTTGCAAAACTTTTGCCCGCACACGTGCGGCTTGTCTTTGTGTACCTAAAATCAAAATTATTGATGTTTTATCTTCTGAAATTACCCGAGTTTGGTAGATGACTCCACAGTCGACGCACTTCTTCGAAGTTTTGCAGATTGATTTTTCGATAGTTGCCACTTCAGTCCCACGTTTGACCTTGCATTTTGACATTTTGGCGTGATGATCAAAACACTCTCGACATTTAAAAGTCTAAAAAATTCATTTAAAATTACAACGGATTCATTGCTTTACTTTTGAACATCCCAGGCAGGTCTCGAAAAAATTGTCGTGGGAGTCAATGCAGTTTCCCCTGAACTCCGATCCTACACGCTGGCAGTTGTGGCACTTCCATTTGCATTTAGAATTGTGCTGGTTTTGGTGGCTGTATGGCATTTCACACTAAAAAATTTTATTATCATTTTTTCCCTTTGTTATTAATATCACCCCAAAGCAGTAGTTTCGAGTGCCGAAAATCTTGCCAATAGATTTTATTGGGTCGTAATGTCCGACTGCTCCATCTTCTCCGTCAGTGAAAAGCACGCAGAGTTCCTTTTGGTAGTTGGTCACATCCGCTTTCCATAGAGGCTTCATTTGACCCGATGTCCCAAAACAAAATATACGGAATGTGTTCGGGTGAAGATCAGCATAATATTCCTTAAAATAAATATTAGGTAATTACTTCAAAGCTGCTTTACCTGGATTCTTTCTCCGTATTCTTCAACAGAGTAAAATGGTAGGCTCAAATCAATTCCACATGCATGACACATTGCTGTGACGTCAGTCAGCTGCCGTCTTTGGTCGCGTTTGTACTCAGAAAATCGCTGCTGGGGCAACACGTGTTTCATTCGCAGAAACTCAAAAGCCCGAAAGAGACAAAAGCTGTCGTTGTTTGTCAGCTCGAAAGTGGCACCTTCGCAGATGTTGTACGGGATGTTGAAGTCGGGCCTTCTCCCTTTGCCTGCTAGCTTCTTCCTCTGCTTTCCGCTTTCGATCGCGGTGATGTCGATGACGAATGATTCTTCGCAGATTGAGGGCCGTTCCTTTGCCTTGTTGCTCTGGTCGACAATCTCAAAGCGCGTCAGAATTGTCTCTGCCATACTTCCGTCGATCTTCTTGATGTTTTTGAAGTGCACGGCAATCTCGTAGTCAAGATGGCGTGCCGTCAGAAGGAAGATGAAGTGATTGGCCACGATGTTCATGGCTTCTGCTCCCTTCATTGCGTACGTAAGGCACATCAGGAACAGGCTCTTTAGCACGTCTTCAGGGTAATTCGAGTTCCAAATGTAGTCAAGCATAAAGCGACCCAAAAAACGGTAAGCTAAAATGGAATTTTAAATTTATTATGAAAAATTAATATGCAAAAGAACAAACCCTTGAATCGTCCACTCTCAGCGTGAGCGGCATCCAAACAAATGAAATTCTCTCCGTTAAAACGTTTGGTCTCCAAACGCTCCTTGAGTTTAAACACATTCTCTTCCACTTTTTCATCATGCAACACCTATAAAAGTCAAAGTCATAAATAATAGTGATTCAGAAACTGCTTGATCACTTCCGTCAGTGGCGGTGCATCTGCGAATGGGTCCTCATCTTCTCGCACGGGCGTAAAAGGTCCATCGAGGACCGGAGGCATTTCGTCATCAGACGACATAATTCAATACAGTAGGAATAAATAGTTGCTGAAAACAAGAATGACGGTAAGATTACTATGGGGGTAAGGAAACAGAGAAAAGGGGCGTGGCCTCCCAGACGCGTACGCCAATATTATCGATTAGGCGAGAGAGTTCACGAAAAAGAGAGAATTAGGTCAGAGAAGTTGAGGAAAAGGGGCGTGGCCTATCAGACGCGTACGCCAACAATATCGATTGGTGAGAGAGCACGCAGACAAGAGAGGTAAGAGATGCAGAGACAAGGGAGCGCAGAGAAGCAGAAGGGCAGAGACGCAGAGTGGCGTCCTTTTTTATCGATTGGCGAGAGAGTACGCAGAGAAGAGAGGTTAGAGATGCAGAGACAAGGGAGCGCAGAGAAGCAGAAGGGCAGAGACGCAGAGTGGCGTCCTTTTTTTATCGATTGGCGAGAGAGTTCGCAGAGAAGAAAGGTTAGAGACACAGAGAAATGGTGAGCAGAGAACATAGACGCAGAGTGTCGGCCATTATTATTGATTGGCGAGAGAGCACGCTGACAGGAGAGGTTAGGGATGCAGAGACAAGGTAGTGCAGAGAGGTGGAGAAAGTGAGTGGCAGAGACGCAGAGTGGCGTCCATTTTTATCGATTGGCGAGAGAGCACACAAACAGGAGAGGTTAGAGAGCAAATACAAAGGGTACATTGCGAAATAAAATTATGTGGGTATGTAGCAAAAAAAGGGGATTGCCTTATAAGGCATTGCGCATCAGGTTGTTTTATAATTATTATCCTGATTGAAATTGCGCATGGAGGAAATTTATGAATCTTTATATGGTAAACCAATCTTGGCCTGATGAGCAGCACACTGCCACCCATGAAACACAAGACGACAGGGCATCTGAAATGTCTCGAAACTTAGCAAGATAATTTGAGAAACCTCAAGTTCTAAAACACTAATTGAAATTGCTGCCAGGATAAACGGAGCTCATTAATTAGCGCTACCGCCCTGGTTAACAGCAAACATGGCATAATAGGCAAAATTGAACCAACCATGACCTGATGAGCAGCACACCGCCACCCATGAAGCACAAGACGACAGGGCACCTGAAATTGCTCGTGGTATTAGTAAGGTATGATAAACAACCTCAAGACCTAAAAAACGGATTAATTGCTGCCAGGATAAACGGTAGTTCATTAATTAGAATTACCGCCCTGGTTAACAGCAAGAAAACATAAAAAGTATATAGAAGCAAGAAAAAATGAAAAAAATAAGTGACGCATCCTTTTATAGGCGGCCCCCGCCCAAATCTAGGTCAAGTGTTACTATTTTAAGAATATACAAGCCATTTTTGAATTTCCCGCCAATTTTTTTGAATTTGAATTTCCCGCCAATTTTAAATTTGAATTTTACGCCAAAAAGGTTTCGTTGCGATACTTTTTAATCAAATACGTCATAGTTGCTGCATATAGTAAACAATTATCCATTTTATGTCAAGTGGTTCCGTGGCAGAGTGGTTGTGTTTTCGGTTTGGTGGCAGACCAAAAGTTCGAGTCCGTTTGCCTGCGGCTTATTTATTACGAATTTTCACCGGACTACAGTAACCCTCTCAGTGGTGACGTCATCATCATTGCAGCATATAGTGGACAATTATCCTTTTTCTTGCAACTGGTTTCGTGGCAGAGTGGTAGTGTGTTGGGTTGGTGGCAGACCAAAAGTTCGAATCCGCTGACTGCGGCTAATTTATTGATTTTTCAACGGACTACCGTACCCTCGCAGTGGTGACGTCATCATCTTTGCCAGCATATAGTGGACAATTATACGTTTTTCTGGCAAGTGGTTCTCATGGCCGAGTGGTAGTGTGTTTGGTTTGTGGCAGACCAAAAAGTTCGAATCCGCGTTGCCTGCGGCTAATTTATTGGAATTTTCAACGGACTACGTACCCCTCGCAGTGAGTGACGTCATCATCTTTGCAGCATATAGTGGACAATTATCCTTTTTCTGGCAAGTGGTCTAATGGCCGAGTGGTAGTGTGTTGGGTTTGTGGCAGACCAAAAGTTCGAGTCCGCTTGACTGCGAAAGAATTTTTCGAATAAAAATTTACATAAAAAGTCGCGCACCCCATGCAATAGGTTTAGGCTTGCAGAAAAAAAGTCACGCAATAGGTTTTGGTTTCAGTACTGAAAATTTTGGCGCTCAGATGGCCCGCGCTCACTTGGCAGCGCTCAGCTGGCTGGCGCTCAGTTGGCCGTGCACCCCTCCCATAGGTATGGGAGGCTACCGTAATCCGGTGAAATGTACGCCCCTAACTACTAATGATTATTATGAAATTTTTTATGAATAATTTAGTCATATTTAAATTAATTTTTCTTTATTGTTTTTATTTTTTATAAAGGGTATTTTAATTTAAAAAAAATTATCTATAGTAAATTATTATTTTTCACTATCGCAGTTAATTACTAATTAAATCAAATTGTTTTTGACTTTTATGATTGTATTAATAAATATTCTTTTTAATTAAATTTATTTATGGAATTAATATTTTTCTATTCTTTTTTCTATTTTCTATTTTCTCTTCTGTTCTTTTGGTATTGCCTTGAAGTATTTAAATTTTAGTATTTTAAGTCATTTCTGAGTTTAATATTTTTGCACTTTTATTTAAATTTTAAATAATATTCTTGATTTTTTTTTCTTTTTAGAGCATAGTTTCATGCCTATGGAATTTTTGTATTATGATTAATTGTTTCAATCTTTGTTTCATAATTAAAGTTTTGTTTTTACTTTTGCATATTTACCAGAGATGGGAATGTATGTCCTTAAAAGAAAAGCCAAAAGATCTCCTAAAACAACAAAAATGCAAAATAATTAAAAAATGAAAAAAAAAACGTTTCCCAAAATTAGGGAATTTCTCACCAGTCTAATTTTAATTTTGCTCTTTTTGTTCCGGTATTTCTTCGTCTTTGACGGTCCGGCCCATGTGCTCGTGCTTGGTCCCGAGAGAACGGACTCCCCGTACGGTCCTCCTCGTGAGAGTCGAGCTCTCCCGATTCGCGGTCCATCGGCATCCCTGTTGAACGCAAGCACTCGCGCACGCCGTGGCGGGTTGGCACCCGCCTTCTCGTTGCCAATTGAAAAATTGGCGACAGACATGTTAAAAAATTTCAGCAAAATTTAGTCGTAACGAATGTGAAAAGGAAGGGAAAGGCTTCTGCTTTTATACCAGGGCTGGCCGTGATTGAATTTCCAATCACGGAAATCCGTGAGCCGTGATCACGGGGCTTCAAAAAATCCGTGACCCGTGAACCGTTATCACGGCACCCCAAAACCACCGTGATTTCCGTGATTATAAAAAAAAATTTTTCTAATGATTTTTTATTTAAATTTATTTAAAAAACGGAATTTAATCGCTAGAAAAATTCCCAAAAAATATTTAAAGAAATCAAAACATATAAACCGCTTTTTTTGCGGCGTACCTTTTCCAAAAAATGACTAAATTTACGATTTTGGCCAATTTTTTGAGGAAAATTAGAGCTTTTTGTAGAAATCTCCAAGGAAAATTTTTTATTTTTTAACTAAGTTTATTAAGCAAATTTTTCAAATTTTTCTTAAATTTAACCAAAATCTATTTATGTAGAGAAAAAAATTTCCTCTAATTTGTAAGCTAACTTTTGATGCTGAACAAAAACTTTTGAATCTCACGGACCCGTAGTGGAGCAAAAAGTCGGCGAACTGAGCCATCGGCGTCCGTCCGGTCGCGCATCGTGGAAGAAACGCAAGCGGCGCGGGTTTGGCCGCCGCCGCCGTCCCCCGCCCGCGTCTGCGTTGTCGTCGTCGTCATCGCTGAACGCGTCCTCGCGCGCGCGCATAAGCCACCGGCGGTGTTGTCCGTCCCGCCACGCCGCACCGCCACAGCAACAGCCGGGGCGCCCGTCGGTTGGCTCGCGCTCCAGGTCCCACGCCAGCGGCCACACACCGCTCACAGATCCACCTCCGCACACACCAGCAACGGCACATGTTCAGCACTCGCGCCGGCACTTCCTCGTCCCCCTCTTCCTCTTCATCCGCCACTTGGGCGCACTCTACGTCCCAGAACAGAAAGCGCAGAGGGCGTCGTCGTCGTCGTCGGCGATTCAGTTCCGCTTCACCACCGTCATTGGCGTCAACATCATCAGCGTAGCCGTCATCGTCATCGTCGTCGTGAAGGTCTTCCGCCGCGACGACTGCCCGCGCTGCGTCGTTGGCGAGCTGGCACTGCGCAAGCTTCGGTTGGATTAAGTGGGGGTCCACTGCGCATCGTGAATCCCGAAGCAGCGGGCGCACTGTTGTTGAGCTGCTTGCTGTCGGCCGACGTCGTTGTTGTTGTTGTTGAAGGCGCCCGCGTGCGCACCTTGACGGGTCCACACCACCTGACGACAGCGGCGCACACGCGCCGCTCCTCACACATCAAACGATGCGGCCGCCCACGACGACGGTCATGTTGCCAGCCAGGCGGGGCGGGGTCCACCCGGCGCCGGTGCGCCTCGAAACAGTCCCGTTCTCGAACACGAACAGACAGTCGGCGCAGCGCGACGGAGCGCGGCCCGGCTCCCGCGCACAGGGACGGCCCCAGCCAAAGCGAAGGCATTGCGGGCACAGCGCCCGACAGCTTTGCGGGTTCGTGCGCCGGTCCACCGGCTGTTCGCAGTCCACACAGCTGGCGCGCCTAAACAATTTTCAATTTTCCAAGTTCTTTGGGCTATATCGTAGATACATGGAATAGCTGCTCCGGGCACGTTGTATCCGTAGTGCCCGTCCTGGGCCACCAAGCACGGTTAAATCGTGCCGGGCGCGCGCCCTTCCACGCCACGCGGTAGGCCAACTCGCGGGCGAAGATGACCAGCCGCACTTGGTGGGGGCCCAGGCTGGCGTCCAGCCAGCGCTGGACCGTGCGCCTCCGTCGCCCCGTACGTTGGGCGGTCGAGTGGCACCGCTGCGTCCTCCAACAGGCGGCGTGCCTCGGGCGCGCCCGCTTCGCCACGCTGCGCCCGAGAAAGCGCGGAAGTGGAACCCCGTTGCGCTGCTCCTGTACGCAGAGCGCCGCTGGGCCAGCCCAGCACGATTGGCACGTGCCATGCACCACAGGTCGCCGTCCGCCCCGTTCACGATCGGCACAAAGGACTGGCAGCGGACAGTGCCGCGCGCACGCTGCTCATCCTCGGCGCATGCGCCCTCCACGCGCGCGGCTAAACCGGGGCGGGGTCCAAACAAAATTTGTCGAGGGACGGGGGGGCTACGACGAGCTCACCGGGCAAGGCCCACACCGCCGACACTTTGAAGCAGACTCGGCGGAGAACAGGTCGAGCTCGTCGTACTGCTTTGCGAACGCCTCAAGGGCGGCCGCCAGCGCGTGCGCACTGTTCTGCTGTGGCGGAGCATTGGTACGTGGAAGCAGCTGTCCCAGCCGGGCGGTTGCACGGACAGCCCGACGCGTAGCGGTTCCGCCGCCCGTCCAACACACGCTGCATCAAGCGACTAATGCAGCGTGCGAGCAGGCGGTCGGGGCGCGGCGCGCGCCCCAGTTGTGGAAGCGCACGTGGATGGTCTCCGTCTTGGTGGCACGCGACCGGGAGCCGGACCGCTCCCAGACGCCTACCACACTGAAGAAGTCGTCGACATCGTCAGCAGCAGCATCTTCGTCATGCTCGACGTCATTGCCTACAAATTCGGCATCGTCGTCGTCGTCGTCGTCTTCAGGGGGGGCTGCGTCTGCAGGTCCCGCTAAAACAGACGTGGATGCCTTCGCTCCCGCTTTTGGACTTCGACAAAGGTGACGACCCCGTGTCCAGTTGGGCGGCATCAACGGCACCTAAAGAAGTAGAAAATATGTTGATATTTTATTAAAATCTAGAGATTTGTCCCCCCCATCCATCCTTCCTGACCCCCTCCACGCAAAAACCACCCACACACACACACCCCCCCACGGCCACAAACCATACAACAAAAGCTGTTGCCCGTCTCCAGGCTCGCCCAGCGTTCGTAGTGCCACACTTGTACAGCGCAACACATGATCTGAACATAATGTGAGCGCTCGCGGGCACTCCAGTCACCAAATGATCACACGCGTGCGCCAAAAAATAATTGACCGCTCGCGACCCCTACAGTCAACAAATGATCACACGCGGGCGGTCCAATCAACAAATGATCACACGCGTGTGATCTGAACATAATGTGAGCGCTCGCGGGCACTTAGTCACGAATGATCACACACCACACCAAACACACAAACACCCCAGACGTACATACCAGGGATGGCACGGAATTCCGACTTCCGAGTTCCGACTTCCGACTTTTTGGGGTCGGAATTCCGACTTCCGACTTCCGAAAATTTTTGGGGCCTCGGAATTCCGACTTCCGAGTTCCGAAATTTTTGATGAAAAGTCGGAATTTTGTTTTTGGACAAAATCTGTTAACAAATCGCATCCAAAATTACAAATTTTTTCCCGGCGGCGCCTATCGGCACCGCCGGCCTCCACCTTGTCCCTAAAGTTTTTGAAAAAATCTCAGCAAAAATCTGATTTTTTGTCTCCGATGCACTTAACGATTTGCTAATTTTCCTCAAATTGTTAAAACTGATCATAGGAGGCGAAAATATAAAAATTTATATTAATTAAATTGTAAAAAACAATTTAAAGCTATGTTTTTAAATGTTATAATTTTTGGTCCTAAAATCTGATTTTTTAGGCATGATATTCGAATTTTGAAAATTTTTTAAAAACCTTATATAATTCCCATTCCTATTTTTCTTCAATGGAATTGATCAATTATAAATATTAGATAAGCATTATAACAAAACTTGGCACAAAACGTAAAAAAAAATTGAGTTTTTGCAAATCCCGATAATCCCGCGGGATCCCGAAAAAAAATCTTCGGGATTGCTCGGGATCGGGATTCGGTCAGGATCCCGAGTCGGGATCCGTCCCGATTGTTTTTACGAAATGTTCGGGATTGATCGGGATCGGGATTCAGTCGGGATCCCGACTCGGGATCCCTCCGACCCCAGTTGTCCGGTCTCTAGTTCCTATATTATAAAATTAGTTAAATTATTAATAAAACAAAACTTTTAATTTATTTGTGTTTATAATTTAATCAGTTTATTTTGTTAAAATTAGAATAATATTAATTTAATAACTAGTTTATCAAAATTGATTTATTAAAATTCACTGCGCATTTTAAATTTCTCCATAATTTTGGTTTGCTTTTTCATTAATCGCTGCATTTACACTAGGGTTGCAACCCCGACAAACCCCGATCCCGACCCTTAACCCCGAATCGTGTTCGGGGTTAAATATAGACCCCTAAGAATGGCATTTTTGTGTGAAAAAGCAAAATATATATATACAAATTTGAATTTTTTAAAATATTTGCATTTTTTTAATAAGTAGAATATAATATTTATTGTTGAAATAATGTTTTCATTTGATCTGATTGTTTCTTATATTTAAAAAAAAAGTTTCATCTTTTTTAAATGCTTTTTAGCATAAATTTGGTTTTCGCGTTTCTTTAAAAAAGTTACTAAAAAAATTTAAGTTAAGGTTTAAATTTTGAAAAAAACTGTACTGTTTTTTTTTGACTAGACCTATTTTTATTCAGTTATAAATTCCAACAATTTGTCCATGAATTTGAGAATTTCGGATTTAAATTTCAAAATTCGAAGGGAAAGTTGTTTTAATAGATTTTTTAATTTTTCAAATTCAAATGTTTCAAAAAAGCTTTTGTGTCGCCTGAAAAATTGATTTTGTAAAAAGTACAAATATATTTTCAAAATTTTGAAATATATCATTTTCGGTATAGTTGTTATTAACAAATTTCTTTAATTAATGCAGTCTCACAATTAAAACATTAATAAAATTACAAATATAGATGATAAAGAACTAAACTATTTCTTTATTTCTTGCAGCTGATTGCTAATCGCTTTTCTCTGTTCATTAAAATTCCTTTTATTATTCTGATAGATTAATTTTGTTAAATTAATCGCACAAAATGCGAAGAAAATTTTTTTATCCTAACAAATGAGACTTTTAAAGTGATGCTTTAATTTTTAAATGAATAAGCCAATATTATACAGGCAGAAATAATATAAAATATGGCGCTATATGGAAAGTGACAGATTTTGAAAAAATTTTCAACTTTTTTTAGTAAAATTTTTTTTTTGGAAAATATCCATCATAGGTCCCAGACTCAAAATCGCATAAAAACACTTTTATAGGTTTTCTTAGGTGCTGAAAACGCCTAAACCGTCAAAAAAACTGCGCGACAAAGCGTTTAAACCGGTTTTTGAACCGGTTTAAAACTCGAAAATTTACCTCAAAAATCAGCCAAAAATCAATTTTAAATAAAAATTTTGAACAAATTTGGTATCATTCGAAAGCTCTTTATGAGCTAAGTCTAAAAATCAGGGAATGAAGTCGAACCGACGCATGTTATGGGTCCTCAAAATCGTTAAAACTATTTTTAAACCAGTAGTCAGAAAATGCGAAAAGAACGTCAAATATAAAAGATTAAATTTAGCTTATTGCGCTAAAAAACCGCCGCACACTCGACTACGGCGGCCAGTAGGTGGGGCGAGACTACGGGCTACGGAAGAAGTCCGCGCGTGATCCGCAGGCGGTTGTCTGACTGGCGGGGGCCCTTCGGGCCCCCGCAGTCAACCGCCTGAGGCGCTCGTCAGACTTTTTCCTCCGCCCTCCGTCTCGCCCCACTACTTGCTCCGTCTTCGCATGCTCCCTTTTGCGAAATTTTGCTTTTAAATTGTTAGTTCCCGTTTATTATTTTTCGGTACTGAAGTGTCCTTTCTCACTGGGACTCAGTTGTCCCAGTGTTCAGATGGCATTGGTTCGACTTAATTCCTTGATTTTTAGACTTAGCTCGTCAAGAGCTTTCGAATGATATCAAATTTGTGTGATTTAGACCGTTTTAAAAGGTCAGGTGCCTCCCTTTTCACTCAAATTTTCGAGTTTTAAACCGGTTCAAAAACCGGTTTAAACGCTTTGCCGCGCAGTTTTTTTGACGGTTTAGGCGTTTTCAGCACCTAAGAAAACCTATAAAAGTGTTTTATGCAATTTTGAATCTGGGACCTATGATGGATATTTACCTTTTTTTTTTTACATATAATGATGAATATTTATATAATGATGAATATTTAGTATTAATAGCACAATTATGGTGAATAAAAAGTAGATTCACGTTTTTTATCAAAAAAATTTTTTACAAAACAAAAAGGTCCCCCCTAAGGTTTTTGATAAAAATCAAAGTCGATCACTTATAACTAGCGCCAAATTTGCTTAACAAGCCCAAATAATTGTCAAATTCTTGATCAGCGACCTCTAAAACCCCCGGTACTTGGTTTCATGACTTTTTAAACAAAAAAAATTTGACCAAAAAAAGTTGAAAAAATTTTCAAAATCTGTCACTTTCCATATAGCGCCTAAAATATTCCTAATTCCAATGTAATCTTTTTATTCCCATTTCTTTTAATTTAATTTTTGATTGATAATTTATAATTTATAATTTAAATTCATATTGTTTCAATTTTTTGTGCATATTTTCTTTTTGGGGTTTTTAAAGCCTAATGCCTACCTATTTAGTCGATTTTTATAGCTTAAAAATCATCCCTAATTATAAAATAAGTTTATCACTTTTTATTTTAATTCATATCATTGTTTAAATTTAAAATTTTTATAATAGAACTAAATTTTATTTCTTATCTTTACTCTATTTTATTTGAAATTCCATTTTTTGTAACCCATCGGGTAAATAATAAATGTTTAATATTTTTTCTATTATCATTTAGACTATTAATTATCCATATTATTTTTTTTAGAATTATGAAGTTTTATCCTTCACCGCTAAAATTATTCAAATTTATGAGCTTAAAATTTTTGATCCTCGAAATTCGATTTTCGGTTTCTAAAAATTTTGGAGCCTGGGATGCCTTGTTATAAAATGCAAAATTTGATGCACTTTTATTGGCTCTAACGAATGAATTTTAATCAGATGATTAAAGTTAAAAAGGAAGATTTACGAGAATTTAAAAAGAAAAATAGGTTTTTCTACCCGATCGGTCCCCGAGCCCCGATAATTGAGCTCCCCCCGACCCGTCCCCCGACATTTTGCCCCCCCCCGAAGGGTCGGGAAGCAACCCTAATTTATAGCATGGAGAAGCCAGGAAAAAACATGCATTTTCATATTTTTTGCAGCTTTGATGATAAGTATTAATTTCAAATATAACCCAAAAGGGGAATTTTCCCTGTGAAGGGCAAATGTTTTATTTTATTGTTTCCTAATTGCAAAATATTTATTTTGTTTTTTTATTTATATTCTATTTATTTACTGTTTGTACTTTCATAATCACTTGCTTGTGCTGTATTCGCATGCAAACGCAAAACTGATTAATTCACATATAACACATTTATCATTAAAGAAAACATTTTGATTTATAATTTTACAATTTTTCTAATTTTTGAAATCTTTTTATGAATCAATTTTCATAAAGTTTATTTTTGTTTTATGCTAAAAACAATCAAAAGCCGCTTTAAATATGAGTGAATTATGGATGATTCAATTAATGTACTAGCTGTAAATTATTCAACCATTTGTTTTTGTAAATATTTATTTGTTTTCACAAGTTTTTTGCTTATTTTTTAAATAGTTTTTAAATTTAATTGTCATCGCTGAATTATTAAGAGAATTTAAGTAATTTTAGTCCTCCGGTTTCATGTTGTGTGACGCTTCGACGTACATACGGTGGTTGTCATTATATTTATGTAAAATAATTTAATTTTGTTTCGAATAATATTGAAAAACAATTTAATTGCGATAATATTTTGAATATGCTTATGTATTTAATCAGCAAATTATTTAGGCCGGAATCCCTAACAAAATATGGTTGTATTAATTGTTTATCATTTGTTTATTTATCTTTAAAAAATTTATTTTTTTATAAAAGTTTATGTATTAGAAGTTAGATTTTTTCTAAATAAATAAATGCCCTCTTTACTCCTTCAATTATTAAAACTAATTGGTTTTTATAAGTTATAAGTAGCATTATGATTTTTTTCTCAATTTTAAATTTTTTTTTATTAAAACTAAAAATTAATTATATAATCTATTTAGTCTTTTTAATTGTTATTAAAATTTATGTTTAAAATGAAATTAATTTTTATTGTTTTATTCACATTGATTGATCATTAATTAAGATGGTTTTTTAATTTTCTCGCTTCTACACCAAATTTTAAGAAAATTAAGGTCCTGGACTCCCTGGATGGATGTCTTACAGCGCCTCCGGGCTACGGAGAGAAATTTGCAAATTTTTTTCCATTATTTCTTATCATATTTGGTAACACAAAAAAATAATTTTTTAAATATTTATTGAACAATCGTAAAGTTAATAAGAGAATTAATTTCACTTTTATTTTAACTTTTAATTATTTTAATTTAAATATTTTTTAGCGTTTTACTTTTTTAAACTCCGAAAGACCAACGATTTCAAAAACACACTATTAAAAATTATTCCTTAGCATTAAGGCATTAAATTTAATTTTATAAATTTATTTTTTATGAATTCGCCTTTTTGTCTTTTTTAATTATTGAAAATTTGAAAAAGATTCTGAGACTGCGTCAATTACAGAAATTTATTAACAAGTATAATATAAATGATATCTTGTTGAAATTTTTTTAATTAAAATTTTTTTATTTATTTAATTAAATTATTTTTTTATAAAATTTATTTTCCTTAAAGGTTTTTTTAATTTAATTTAATTATAAGAAATAAATTAATGACTTTGCCCAAGCTTAAGAAAATGAGCATTAAATCGTGCAATAAACAAATCGGAAGTGTTCTATTTAATTGATATTAATGTATTTATTTGCTTTAAAAATGCATAAGAATTTAAATATTTCTAATGAGCAAAATTTTTTTGTTAAATTTTATTTTACATCAATTTATGATTTTAATTTAATATATTTCCTTTAATAATCCATTATAATAATAAATTGTTTTTGACTTTTGAATGTCATATTTCATTATCTTGCTTAGCACATTCTCCTTATTTTAATATTTTGATTAAATGAATTAAATATTTAAATGAGTGTTTTTACTTCTTTTTTCATTTTCAATTATTTTTTTTTTGTAAAATCATATTATATTTTCAGTGAGACGTACCGTAGTTTTCTTTCCGCATTATTTTCACATGTTATTAGTCCGGAAATCTTTTCTTTTACTGATTTCAAATGCATTTGCAGAATTTCACAGAATGTTTATTTAAATAATTTACTGCTGTACTATTTAATTAAATTAATTAATATTTTTTTCATTTTTTGAATAATAATTTTCGAGTATTATATTTTATTATTTTAGCAAAATACTATATATATTTCTTTTGACTTCTGTTGATTACATTTTAATTATCCAAATATTTTATGTTCAGATTTTTATGTAAAATTATTGCCATTTATTTTGTCCTGAATATCAATGTAAGCTTTTTCAAATTTACTTTTTTTCCTTTAAATTGTTAATTCCAGAACTTTTTTTCATTGTTTTGTTTTTTTTTTTTTGATAATTAAAAACTATGTATTTTGAATGTATATTTATTTTATTTTCTCCCTTACTGAATTTGAGTTCCTATGTTATAAAATTAGTTAAATTATTAATAAAACAAAACTTAAATTTATTTGTGTTATAAATTTAATCAGTTTATTTTGTTAAAATTAGAATAATATTAATTTAATAACTAGTTTATCAAAATTGATTTATTAAAATTCACTGCGCATTTTAAATTTCTCCATAATTTTGGTTTGCTTTTTCATTAATCGCTGCATTTACACTAGGGTTGCAACCCCGACAAACCCCGATCCCGACCCTTAACCCCGAATCGTGTTCGGGGTTAAATATAGACCCCTAAGAATGGCATTTTTGTGTGAAAAAAGCAAAATATATATATACAAATTTTGAATTTTTTAAAACACCTTGACAAGTTTTTATTAAATAAATAAATTTGCTTTGTATTTAAAACCTACTTTTGTGGAGTAATGGTTAGTGCTTTAACACTAGAAGTTTTGTATAGTTCGATACCGGTTTACGTTTTCTTCTTAAATTTATTTTTTTATGATAGGATTTTTGAACAAAAACACTAATAAACATTGACCTTTCTCAAAATCGCAAAATTGGCTTTTTAATGATGAAAATCTGATAACAAATTACACTCAAAATTTTCAAAATTTCCCCGCGGCGTCTATCGACACCACCTGACCCCCATATTCCGCAAAAGTCTTTGAAAAAAGTGTGCCGCGAAAAATCATATTGAAAAATATAAGAGCTGCAAAAAAAAATTTTAAAATTAGAGTGCAATTTGTTAACAGAATTTCACCAAAATTTTAATTATTATATTTTTACTCTATTGTTAAATTTCAATCTCATTTTCTTAAATTCTTCGAGCACTTTTTTAACTCCGCTTACTTTACTTTTTTTTAAGTTAAACTAAATTGAAAATAAATTTTTCTTTTGCAAATGGCTTTCCTTCAATTGTACAGTTGGTTTTATCAATTAAAGTAAAAAAAATTTAATATCCTTTAGCCACAATTATTGTTAATGTTTTTATTTACTGTTGTAATTAATTCTTTTAATTTTTATATAATAATTTTATTTTCTATTTAATTATATTTCATTAAATTTTTATTCCTATTTTATATATACATAAATTTTTTAGCATTTATTTTCCATTATTCAAATGATCGGACAAGTTGTATAGTTACATATGCTTGATGAGAGAAGTGACAATTTCTTTATATTTCTATATATTTTTAATTGATCATTAAAATTTATTGAATATTATGTTACCTATTTTCATAATTTTTTAAAATTTAAATTTTACTTTTGTTTTATTTTATCTTTAAAAGTTTGTTTAAATTGTTTTTTTCGTAAAAAATTTCCAATAATAACCCAATCATTCATTGCATTAATAATTTGTTTATAAATTTCATTGTAATTGACAAATTATATAATTTATTGTTATTTTTTTATTTAAATAAAAAACTCTTAAGTTTTCTGTCTTCCGAAAAAAAATCTTTTCTTTCATTGATCCGTGAAATATTTTTCTCTCCATTTAAATTGGCTAAATTTTCATTAAATAAATATTTTCTTTCATAAATATACAAATTATGAATTTTGTGTTGATTATTACAAATTTTTATTTATATTTTTTTTTCTTACTTTTCTTTTCCGTTATAATTTTTGAGTTAACATTCACTGAAATTTTGTTCTAATATTTATATATTTATTCTTCTTTTTTTATCATTCATATCAAAAATCCGATTTCTTTTCTGTTTTTTTCAAAGACTTCTTATAAATTGACAATAATAATTATTTTATTTGCTTAACTATTATTATATAGGCTTTTTCATTAAAAGTTTAATAATATTGTTTGATTTAATTATTTAAAAAATTCTTTAAATTTTATTCCATGCGTATTTTCCTCAGAGATTTTTTTTGATTGTGCTGTGAGATGTTTTTGGAATTTATTTAAATATTTTAAGTAATGATTTGCTCTATTTTGTAGCTTTTTTGAATTCCAATTTGTTGGTGAGAATAAAAAAATGTATAATTTTTCATTAATTTTTTGTTCCAAATAATTATTATAAATCATTCAATTATCTTTCTTTTTATTTGTTTTTATCAATCCTACATAAAAAAAAATTACTAATTGTAGCTTAAATGATATTAGTGAAATGACATTGAGATAATTTTCTATATATGAATTATGCATAAAAGTATTTAATGATGTATAATTGAAAAATATTTATTTATTTATTATGAAATTGTGTTAAATATTTTTTTTGAGTTTAAATTAGCAGATTATTAAATTATTCGTCAGATTATTTTTAATGATACGGGTTTTCTGTATATTTCTCAAATTCTCTTATTATCAAAATTATTTTGTTATTTTTTGAATATATTTTGTTTAAATAAAATAAAAAATAAATATAAAATTGTTAAATTTATTATATGTAATTATCATTATGAAGAAGAAATAATTATTTAGTGTGTAAAAGTATTATCAATTTTTAATTTTTTTTAAATTATGTACAGTAATTCCATTTTCTGGGAAAAAGTCTCTTTTCTTTCGACTCAAAAACGAGCTGAATTTGTTAGTAAAATTTATTTGGGCATTTACTTCAATTTCATAATTATTAAGATGAATTTTTCTTTATAATAAACAAAAACCGATAATTTGAAATATTTGAAATAAAATAATGGAAAAAATAATCTTCTTTTTGCAGAAAAGAAACTCAGTAAAAATTATGGCCAAATATGTCAAACAAATTTTGCAAACTTTGGCAAACCCCATAATGTTAAAGTTTTTAAGCATTAAATATTTAATATGCATATTATTTTTATTTTTATTAAATATTTATATTTCATTTGTTCTTTTCATTTTCAAAATTGGTCATATTTACTCATTATTTAAATAAAAAATAAATTACCTTTCTTTTACTTAAAAATATAGTAAATGCAAAAATAAATATTACAATTTTTTTAATATTATACGAAAGTAAAAAGTTATCGGAAATATAAATTATTTTGTAAACGTATATTTAATAATTGAATAACAATTTAACTGATTATCAAATCTTTTAAATTTAATTTTAAATTTTTTTAATCGGTTTGTGTTTTTATTCATTTTGTTAATTAAGTTAATTGAAAAAATGTTTACATTTGAAATTTAAATAATTTCTTCAGTTTAAAAATTAAAGTTTTTCTAATTTCTCTTAATTTAAAATTCATTTTAAGTATTTTTAAAACCTTTAATATTTATTTTTCTCTTTTAGTTTTTAAATTTGTTTAAGTAATTTCTTTATAAAATCATTTAGGTAAGCTTACTTTTTTAATCAATTTAATAGGATTATTTGTACATGCTACAAACATTCACATTTTCTATAGTATTTCTTTAAATTTTCTTGATCCAAAGCTGATCATTCGGATATGTACTTGGGCATGTTAATTAGTTTTAATTTTTTTTTGAATTATATTTGCTTTGCTTAATGAAAAATTAAAAGTAAAAATAATTGTAAATAATTATTATCTTTTAACTCTTTTTCTTTTTTAATCTCATGATTCAATAGTTTTTCGTCATCAATAAATTCTTCTAGATAATCTTATATGATTTTATTCATGTTTTAAATAATATTTAATAGGTTTTTCAACATTTCATGAGAATAAATTTTTTTTAGCATCTATTTCAATTTATTTTCTGTTTAGATGAAATTGTATTTTTTTAATTTATTTTAAATAGCTATAGAAAATATATTTATTAAGTGTTCTAATGTGCTGATTTTATTTCAATTTTCGGTATTTTATTCATAAAATGTAATTTATTGTTTTTTGATTTATTTTAAAATTTTCAAGCAAATGCATATTTTAATTGATAAAATATAAGGTTTTAATGAATATTATAGCATTTTGTAACTATTTTCTTTTTTAGTATATTTTAATTATTTTTTTCTTTTGATTAATTAACTATTTTTAACCAATTCTTGCATTGAATAAACTGATACCAAAATTTAATTATCAATTTAATCCTTCTTTTTTTTAAATGCGTTGCTTGGATTTATATTTAGTTTATTTTTCATAATTTGGTTATTTTGGTTTTTTCTTAATCTAATTCTCATTTTATTATATACTAAGTAATTCTTCGTTCTAAGTTATCGAAAAGGTGCTTACATTAATTAATTTTCAATTTATATTCACAATAATATTTCATTTGTTCATGATTTTTCAAGTTATCAATGGCTGCCGGAAGCATTCTTTTAATTTTAATTTTTTTTTTGAATTGTCATTATTCAAATGCTGATTTTTTACAAAAGTAGACAGCCCAGAGGAGAGAAAATAATCAAATCACGCGGATGAACAATGATAAATATTTTCCCGAAATGAAATTAAATTTCATTTTCACATCGGTGCGGGGTCTTTAACAGGACTCAGTTATGGTAATCCGTAATCCGTCATTACGGAAGTCAAAAACTCGTAATTTTCCATAATAAGTATTTAAATTTTTTTAATTTTACAAAAAATCCAATCAAAAAATTGGTCAGAAGTAGTTATGATCAGAAGAAAAGCTTTTCATGTTTATGCGAAAATCCCAAAATATGAGACGAAATCGGGAGAAAAATAACAAAAATTACATAATAAATTTCAATTTATTTTTAATTTATAAAATTTAACACTTCTGATTTAGCTTTTCTCATATTTTTTATTTTCGAATATAATAATATCAGTAATTTTTTTTATTTGAATTTATTCAGATGATTTAATATTTAATATTTGCATTTTGTTTTAATTATATTTTTCAGTTGAAATATTCATAGATAAAGTTTATTTAAAAATACATAATTACGATTTAAATACAAACCAAAAGAAACTATATTTTAAATTATTTAATTAATAATCGTAATTTTTTAATTTAAATTTGTTCATATGATTTATTTTTTATTTTTCCATTTTACTTAATTCTTTTTTCCATAAGCCTTAAATTTATTTAAAATCAAATTGCAATATTTATTTTGATTTTAATTAGCAAATAATTAAATAGATCATTGATCTTATTGTAATGCTAACTTTTTTTACAAATCTCATTATTTCTCTGATTATCGAATTTATTTTTTAAGTTTTAAAATTTTCAAATAACATTTTTTAAGTATGAATTTTGTTTTCTGAGATTTCAAGAAAAATTCTAATTTTTTAAGATTTTAATATTTAAAAACAATTTTAAAATTTATACTATTTTTTAATTATTTATATTTATCTAAATTTCTATCAAATATTTTGTTTTTTAAGTTGATCATTTGAAATTTTTAACTTCGCCCATTATTATTTATTTTTTTATTATTAACATAAAAGTTCAACCAAAATTGACCTTTTTGTTAAAGTATAATTTTGGGTTTATCCGGGAAATCCCCACCCTATTAATAAGCATAATTTTTTTTATCTAAACCTGGCTGTCAGATGTAATGATTTTTCATGATTTTTTGACAGAAAATTATTCATAACTTCGCATAAAATGAATTAAATTTTTAAGGTATTATTCGGTAGCCCTAAGTGTTTTCTATTATCCTGCAAATTTCAAAAATTCATTAAGATTTTTAAAAAGTTATGAGCTGAGAAACTAAAAAAGCAACCTTAAACATAACGAAGGTTTTTGAAATTTTGCATTATAAAAAAAAACCATTAGAGCTATAAATGATATTAAAATTTTAAAATTGGTTGCTTTTGAGTAAATTTTAATCAAATTTTTTTTTAAATTTTCATTTTTGTTTGTTTTCAAATATTTTTAAGGTTTAAAAATGACAAGAATTTCAAAAGCCAATTGGATTTTTTTTGTTAAATATTTATTAACAATTTAACATTATAAATAGGTAGAATAGACGTTGAGTAAATCGACCACGCTGAGTTAGAATATGGCCTTAGATTTGATTTCTGAATTGTGTACAGCTCCAACTTCATTCACGGAGTTGGAGCAGTACAAGCTCAGGGTGAAAAGATAGGTCAGATTTAAGGTCATATTCTGATTCTACTGGTCTATTGTACAGAATACCATGTTTTTCTTATATCAAGTTTGGTTTTTGACCATAAAAAATTTGCGAAAGATTTAAATTCTATTTCCTAGATTGATTTTTTTAACATTTTTAAATTTAATCACAAATCCTCGCACCGTTTATGATCTAAATTTCGTTAATGGTTTTTTTATTATTTCATTTTTCTCTTGTCTTTTTAAATTCAATTTTATATATTATACAAGGAACAAATAGTTTTTATAACTTTTAAATACTAATAATTATATGACTATTAATTTATGTGTATTAAAATGCGCTCAAAATCTGTTTTAAATTTCTTTTATTCCTCTTATGTTATAATAGTAATTTAGATATTTTAAAATGTAATTTAATTTAGTAAATAATTTCTTGTTTTCCATTTTATCGCCACGGTAATGGTTGATGATGAAATATTAAATTTTATTATTTTAAAACTTTTGAATAAAAAAAATAATTATTTTTTATTCTTTTATATAATTAACAAGTCATTGTTTTTTGATAGATTAATTTATATTTATAATTAAATATTTTAATTAATAATTGTTTGACAAATATGTTTAAAATTTAATTTTTCAAATTAAAATCTGTATTTCGATTGATGAATATTCTGTAAGATTCTACATTTTTTAAATAATTCTAGCTAATTTTCAATTATTTTTAAAATGCAATATAATTTATTAATACATTACACTGATACAGAAACAGAAAATTTTTTAATCTTATTTATTTTTAATCAATTAATATGCATTTGTATTTACTTTTATTTATCATATTCAGTTATTTTTTAAACTTTTCTTTATTCTATATAATTTCTTTCTATTTTTAAATTATTTTGAGCACGATTTTAATATGTGAATTTAAACAATTAATTTGTTTTAAGGAATTCATAATTATTAATAATTATTTTATGTCGAAATGCTTTTCCTTTTTTGGTATAAAAAGTACATTTAACAATGATTGTTTTTGTTTTAGCGAAAACCCCACACAATTCAATCCCGATGGAAATATAAGTCAAAAAATGAATTAAATAGTGATTTGAACCACATAAAAACCTAAAGAATGGTTAGATTAATCATGTCCTATAAAGACAAAATGAGAATCAGAATAATAGGCAACCCCTGACGAATTAGTAACAATAATTTCGTAAAAGCATAGTTCGAAAGCGGTCATTGGGTCTCTGATAGAATCTTTTGCCTCCATTTCGCAGTAGATTTATTCCAAAATATGGCCATTTTTAAATATGAATTGAAAATTATTTAAATTTTTTTAACTGTGATTTTTTACAAATAATTTAAATGTTTTTATTAAAGATTTTTAATATTTATTCAAATATTTATTTTTTTTGAATCAAATTGCAATATTTATTTTCATTTTAATTAGAAGATAATTGTTTGATTAGCTTTCAATTTTCTTTTGTATTTTTTCCTCGCATTGTACAGTAGGTTGATCACATTATTCATTTTAAATTTTTTGTTTATTATGTATTTGCTTTTTTTAATGAAAAATTAAAAGTAATTTGTTTACTTAGGATAATTATTTGCTTTATTAAAAAATTGTTATTAAAAAGTTTGGCATTTTATTTATTTTTTTGCAACTTAGTGAGATGTAAATTATATATTTTTGTTCTCCTAAATAAAACTAAAAATTAAATATGTAAATTAGCATAGAATTTAATAAATTTTTATTTTTCCAGATAATAGTATAAATTGATTTTTTAATAATATAACTTAAATCATGTCCAAAGTAAATTATTAAATGTTGATCAATAACTTCCTAACAATTTTGTTAATTATTTTTAAATTATTCCTATTTCAAACAAAGAATTTAGCTAATAATTTAAAAGATATATTTATTATTTCTATATAATATGTATAAATTGAATTTTTAATATAAATTTTTCCCTCAGTTCAAGAACCCTCTTGCGTATTAATTTAAAATATTGTTAATTTTTCACTATTATTATTTCATGCAAAAATTATTTATTTATTAATATTTAGTTATTACAATTAATAAAATAATCATATAATGCTTGCTTAATCTTTTATTTTATATTTTGAATAACTCTTTATAATATAACTCATGTTGTCTTGAATCCACTGATCAAATGGACGAAGAATTGCGTAATGAATAATTAAATAAAATTGAATAATTATGGATTAATATTTATTTAAACTTTTGCTCTTTTTTTTATCTGTATATTATTAAAAATATTTTTTATCCGTTATTGTTTTTAATTATTGTATCTTCTTTATTTTATGAATAAAGTTATTTTCAATTTTATACATAAATTTGATATTTATTAATGTAAAAAAAAATTTTTTTTTTACATAATATAGGTTTAATTTATTTTATATGAAATCAGTTAACCTTCATTTAAATCATCCTCATTTTAATATGTTTGCTTCCTAAATTATTTTTTCTTTTGTTTATGAATTAATTTTTTTTTGTTTTTTGCATTATTTTGGATTTTTAATAACTTTTAAGTTTTTTTATCAGTTTTTGTTATTTTTTAAAAAATTTTTTAATACCAAATAATTTTTTATTGTTTTCATTATTTCTTTTAACTTTTCCGTATATACATTTTTGTTATTTATTTCTTTAATATTGTATTAGAATTTATTTAAATTTTTCAACAGAGAAACATTTATTTGCTTCTTTAAATATCCTACCTTATGATATTAATACTCATGGCTATATCCATTCACATCAGTGATATGTATAATCATGGAATTCACTTATCATCTTTTTCGATTAAAAAATTTATTAAATGATTAAATTTTTTAATAAATTGATTATTAAATTAATTAATTAATACCATTAAGCACATTTTTATATTTTAATAGCAATTTATCTTATGTTTTCTTAATATAATAACGAATTTTTGTGTCAACCTTCAATTCATCATCATCATCAATATCGCTTTGGACAAATAATTTAATTTTATAAAAAATTTATAAATTTATTGTATAAAATGTTTATTTTATTTTAATTTTAAACAATTTTCTGTTTTTTTTAAAACGTCCTTATTGTTAGCATATTTTATGTACGTTGTTTCGATTGATAAATTAATTTGAAATAATTCCACATTTTTCTGTTATATTTCTTACAATTTTAATTATTAATATTGTTCCATTCTTTTATATTTAAAATGTAATATAATTTATTATTACACTGATATGAAAGAATAATTTTGTGTTTAGATTAACCATTCCCGATCGTGGTCCCTTTCTCTGACTCAATTTAACGGCCCTTATAAATCTTCTTGACCAGGTGACCGTTTTGATTTTCAACATTCATTATTTTTTATCGTGGTTGGTCGATTGACTAAATGCAAATTTGGCGATGGACAAAAAGTGCAAAAAACCAAAAAAATAATTAAATTTATACATATGTGTAATTTAAAAAGTTGATAAAAATCATAGGAAAAGTCAGATAATTGATTTTAGCACTTTTTTGTCCATCGTCCCGATTTGCCTTTTTGTACATTTACCTATCACCTTTTTTATCATTCTTTTCCCTACTTCTTGTTTTCGTTCTTATTCGAAGGCTTATGTAAAATTTGAACCCATTTTTTATGCATTAAATTTATTTCTTTAATATTATTTTTATTTGCATTAACTAATATTATACAGGTTTTTCTTTATAAATTAATTATATTCACAAATTATAGATAAATAAAATAAATTATAGATGCATATTATATTATGCATATTTTTCAAAAAAACCAAAATTGACCTTTTTGTTAAAGTATAATTTTGGGTTTATCCGGGAAATCCCCACCTTATTAATAAGCATAATTTTTTTTATCTAAACCTGGCTGTCAGATGTAATGATTTTTCATGATTTTTTGACAGAAAATTATTCATAACTTCGCATAAAATGAATTAAATTTTTAAGGTATTATTCGGTAGCCCTAAGTGTTTTCTATTATCCTGCAAATTTCAAAAATTCATTAAGATTTTTAAAAAGTTATGAGCTGAGAAACTAAAAAAGCAACCTTAAACATAACGAAGGTTTTTGAAATTTTGCATTATAAAAAAAACCATTAGAGCTATAAATGATATTAAAATTTTAAAATTGGTTGCTTTTGAGTAAATTTTAATCAAATTTTTTTTTAAATTTTCATTTTTGTTTGTTTTCAAATATTTTTAAGGTTTAAAAATGACAAGAATTTCAAAAGCCAATTGGATTTTTTTTGTTAAATATTTATTAACAATTTAACATTATAAATAGGTAGAATAGACGTTGAGTAAATCGACCACGCTGAGTTAGAATATGGCCTTAGATTTGATTTCTGAATTGTGTACAGCTCCAACTTCATTCACGGAGTTGGAGCAGTACAAGCTCAGGGTGAAAAGATAGGTCAGATTTAAGGTCATATTCTGATTCTACTGGTCTATTGTACAGAATACCATGTTTTTCTTATATCAAGTTTGGTTTTTGACCATAAAAAATTTGCGAAAGATTTAAATTCTATTTCCTAGATTGATTTTTTTAACATTTTTAAATTTAATCACAAATCCTCGCACCGTTTATGATCTAAATTTCGTTAATGGTTTTTTTATTATTTCATTTTTCTCTTGTCTTTTTAAATTCAATTTTATATATTATACAAGGAACAAATAGTTTTTATAACTTTTAAATACTAATAATTATATGACTATTAATTTATGTGTATTAAAATGCGCTCAAAATCTGTTTTAAATTTCTTTTATTCCTCTTATGTTATAATAGTAATTTAGATATTTTAAAATGTAATTTAATTTAGTAAATAATTTCTTGTTTTCCATTTTATCGCCACGGTAATGGTTGATGATGAAATATTAAATTTTATTATTTTAAAACTTTTGAATAAAAAAAATAATTATTTTTTATTCTTTTACATAATTAACTAGTCATTGTTTTTTGATAGATTAATTTATATTTATAATTAAATATTTTAATTAATAATTGTTTGACAAATATGTTTAAAATTTAATTTTTCAAATTAAAATCTGTATTTCGATTGATGAATATTCTGTAAGATTCTACATTTTTTAAATAATTCTAGCTAATTTTCAATTATTTTTAAAATGCAATATAATTTATTAATACATTACACTGATACAGAAACAGAAAATTTTTTAATCTTATTTATTTTTAATCAATTAATATGCATTTGTATTTACTTTTATTTATCATATTCAGTTATTTTTTAAACTTTTCTTTATTCTATATAATTTCTTTCTATTTTTAAATTATTTTGAGCACGATTTTAATATGTGAATTTAAACAATTAATTTGTTTTAAGGAATTCATAATTATTAATAATTATTTTATGTCGAAATGCTTTTCCTTTTTTGGTATAAAAAGTACATTTAACAATGATTGTTTTTGTTTTAGCGAAAACCCCACACAATTCAATCCCGATGGAAATATAAGTCAAAAAATGAATTAAATAGTGATTTGAACCACATAAAAACCTAAAGAATGGTTAGATTAATCATGTCCTATAAAGACAAAATGAGAATCAGAATAATAGGCAACCCCTGACGAATTAGTAACAATAATTTCGTAAAAGCATAGTTCGAAAGCGGTCATTGGGTCTCTGATAGAATCTTTTGCCTCCATTTCGCAGTAGATTTATTCCAAAATATGGCCATTTTTAAATATGAATTGAAAATTATTTAAATTTTTTTAACTGTGATTTTTTACAAATAATTTAAATGTTTTTATTAAAGATTTTTAATATTTATTCAAATATTTATTTTTTTTGAATCAAATTGCAATATTTATTTTCATTTTAATTAGAAGATAATTGTTTGATTAGCTTTCAATTTTCTTTTGTATTTTTTCCTCGCATTGTACAGTAGGTTGATCACATTATTCATTTTAAATTTTTTGTTTATTATGTATTTGCTTTTTTTAATGAAAAATTAAAAGTAATTTGTTTACTTAGGATAATTATTTGCTTTATTAAAAAATTGTTATTAAAAAGTTTGGCATTTTATTTATTTTTTTGCAACTTAGTGAGATGTAAATTATATATTTTTGTTCTCCTAAATAAAACTAAAAATTAAATATGTAAATTAGCATAGAATTTAATAAATTTTTATTTTTCCAGATAATAGTATAAATTGATTTTTTAATAATATAACTTAAATCATGTCCAAAGTAAATTATTAAATGTTGATCAATAACTTCCTAACAATTTTGTTAATTATTTTTAAATTATTCCTATTTCAAACAAAGAATTTAGCTAATAATTTAAAAGATATATTTATTATTTCTATATAATATGTATAAATTGAATTTTTAATATAAATTTTTCCCTCAGTTCAAGAACCCTCTTGCGTATTAATTTAAAATATTGTTAATTTTTCACTATTATTATTTCATGCAAAAATTATTTATTTATTAATATTTAGTTATTACAATTAATAAAATAATCATATAATGCTTGCTTAATCTTTTATTTTATATTTTGAATAACTCTTTATAATATAACTCATGTTGTCTTGAATCCACTGATCAAATGGACGAAGAATTGCGTAATGAATAATTAAATAAAATTGAATAATTATGGATTAATATTTATTTAAACTTTTGCTCTTTTTTTTATCTGTATATTATTAAAAATATTTTTTATCCGTTATTGTTTTTAATTATTGTATCTTCTTTATTTTATGAATAAAGTTATTTTCAATTTTATACATAAATTTGATATTTATTAATGTTAAAAAAAAATTTTTTTTTTACATAATATAGGTTTAATTTATTTTATATGAAATCAGTTAACCTTCATTTAAATCATCCTCATTTTAATATGTTTGCTTCCTAAATTATTTTTTCTTTTGTTTATGAATTAATTTTTTTTGTTTTTTGCATTATTTTGGATTTTTAATAACTTTTAAGTTTTTTTATCAGTTTTTGTTATTTTTTAAAAAATTTTTTAATACCAAATAATTTTTTATTGTTTTCATTATTTCTTTTAACTTTTCCGTATATACATTTTTGTTATTTATTTCTTTAATATTGTATTAGAATTTATTTAAATTTTTCAACAGAGAAACATTTATTTGCTTCTTTAAATATCCTACCTTATGATATTAATACTCATGGCTATATCCATTCACATCAGTGATATGTATAATCATGGAATTCACTTATCATCTTTTTCGATTAAAAAATTTATTAAATGATTAAATTTTTTAATAAATTGATTATTAAATTAATTAATTAATACCATTAAGCACATTTTTATATTTTAATAGCAATTTATCTTATGTTTTCTTAATATAATAACGAATTTTTGTGTCAACCTTCAATTCATCATCATCATCAATATCGCTTTGGACAAATAATTTAATTTTATAAAAAATTTATAAATTTATTGTATAAAATGTTTATTTTATTTTAATTTTAAACAATTTTCTGTTTTTTTTAAAACGTCCTTATTGTTAGCATATTTTATGTACGTTGTTTCGATTGATAAATTAATTTGAAATAATTCCACATTTTTCTGTTATATTTCTTACAATTTTAATTATTAATATTGTTCCATTCTTTTATATTTAAAATGTAATATAATTTATTATTACACTGATATGAAAGAATAATTTTGTGTTTAGATTAACCATTCCCGATCGTGGTCCCTTTCTCTGACTCAATTTAACGGCCCTTATAAATCTTCTTGACCAGGTGACCGTTTTGATTTTCAACATTCATTATTTTTTATCGTGGTTGGTCGATTGACTAAATGCAAATTTGGCGATGGACAAAAAGTGCAAAAAACCAAAAAAATAATTAAATTTATACATATGTGTAATTTAAAAAGTTGATAAAAATCATAGGAAAAGTCAGATAATTGATTTTAGCACTTTTTTGTCCATCGTCCCGATTTGCCTTTTTGTACATTTACCTATCACCTTTTTTATCATTCTTTTCCCTACTTCTTGTTTTCGTTCTTATTCGAAGGCTTATGTAAAATTTGAACCCATTTTTTATGCATTAAATTTATTTCTTTAATATTATTTTTATTTGCATTAACTAATATTATACAGGTTTTTCTTTATAAATTAATTATATTCACAAATTATAGATAAATAAAATAAATTATAGATGCATATTATATTATGCATATTTTTCAAAAAAACCAAAATTGACCTTTTTGTTAAAGTATAATTTTGGGTTTATCCGGGAAATCCCCACCTTATTAATAAGCATAATTTTTTTTATCTAAACCTGGCTGTCAGATGTAATGATTTTTCATGATTTTTTGACAGAAAATTATTCATAACTTCGCATAAAATGAATTAAATTTTTAAGGTATTATTCGGTAGCCCTAAGTGTTTTCTATTATCCTGCAAATTTCAAAAATTCATTAAGATTTTAAAAAAGTTATGAGCTGAGAAACTAAAAAAGCAACCTTAAACATAACGAAGGTTTTTGAAATTTTGCATTATAAAAAAAACCATTAGAGCTATAAATGATATTAAAATTTTAAAATTGGTTGCTTTTGAGTAAATTTTAATCAAATTTTTTTTTAAATTTTCATTTTTGTTTGTTTTCAAATATTTTTAAGGTTTAAAAATGACAAGAATTTCAAAAGCCAATTGGATTTTTTTTGTTAAATATTTATTAACAATTTAACATTATAAATAGGTAGAATAGACGTTGAGTAAATCGACCACGCTGAGTTAGAATATGGCCTTAGATTTGATTTCTGAATTGTGTACAGCTCCAACTTCATTCACGGAGTTGGAGCAGTACAAGCTCAGGGTGAAAAGATAGGTCAGATTTAAGGTCATATTCTGATTCTACTGGTCTATTGTACAGAATACCATGTTTTTCTTATATCAAGTTTGGTTTTTGACCATAAAAAATTTGCGAAAGATTTAAATTCTATTTCCTAGATTGATTTTTTTAACATTTTTAAATTTAATCACAAATCCTCGCACCGTTTATGATCTAAATTTCGTTAATGGTTTTTTTATTATTTCATTTTTCTCTTGTCTTTTTAAATTCAATTTTATATATTATACAAGGAACAAATAGTTTTTATAACTTTTAAATACTAATAATTATATGACTATTAATTTATGTGTATTAAAATGCGCTCAAAATCTGTTTTAAATTTCTTTTATTCCTCTTATGTTATAATAGTAATTTAGATATTTTAAAATGTAATTTAATTTAGTAAATAATTTCTTGTTTTCCATTTTATCGCCACGGTAATGGTTGATGATGAAATATTAAATTTTATTATTTTAAAACTTTTGAATAAAAAAAATAATTATTTTTTATTCTTTTACATAATTAACTAGTCATTGTTTTTTGATAGATTAATTTATATTTATAATTAAATATTTTAATTAATAATTGTTTGACAAATATGTTTAAAATTTAATTTTTCAAATTAAAATCTGTATTTCGATTGATGAATATTCTGTAAGATTCTACATTTTTTAAATAATTCTAGCTAATTTTCAATTATTTTTAAAATGCAATATAATTTATTAATACATTACACTGATACAGAAACAGAAAATTTTTTAATCTTATTTATTTTTAATCAATTAATATGCATTTGTATTTACTTTTATTTATCATATTCAGTTATTTTTTAAACTTTTCTTTATTCTATATAATTTCTTTCTATTTTTAAATTATTTTGAGCACGATTTTAATATGTGAATTTAAACAATTAATTTGTTTTAAGGAATTCATAATTATTAATAATTATTTTATGTCGAAATGCTTTTCCTTTTTTGGTATAAAAAGTACATTTAACAATGATTGTTTTTGTTTTAGCGAAAACCCCACACAATTCAATCCCGATGGAAATATAAGTCAAAAAATGAATTAAATAGTGATTTGAACCACATAAAAACCTAAAGAATGGTTAGATTAATCATGTCCTATAAAGACAAAATGAGAATCAGAATAATAGGCAACCCCTGACGAATTAGTAACAATAATTTCGTAAAAGCATAGTTCGAAAGCGGTCATTGGGTCTCTGATAGAATCTTTTGCCTCCATTTCGCAGTAGATTTATTCCAAAATATGGCCATTTTTAAATATGAATTGAAAATTATTTAAATTTTTTTAACTGTGATTTTTTACAAATAATTTAAATGTTTTTATTAAAGATTTTTAATATTTATTCAAATATTTATTTTTTTTGAATCAAATTGCAATATTTATTTTCATTTTAATTAGAAGATAATTGTTTGATTAGCTTTCAATTCTTCTTTTGAATTTTTCCTCGCATTGTACAGTAAGTTGACCACATTATTGAGTTTAAATTTTTTGTTTAAATTTATATATTTGCTTTATGTAATGAAAAATTAAAAGTAATTTGTTTACTTAGGATAATTATTTGCTTTATTAAAAAATTGTTATTAAAAAGTTTGGCATTTTATTTATTTTTTTGCAACTTAGTGAGATGTAAATTATATATTTTTGTTCTCCTAAATAAAACTAAAAATTAAATATGTAAATTAGCATAGAATTTAATAAATTTTTATTTTTCCAGATAATAGTATAAATTGATTTTTTAATAATATAACTTAAATCATGTCCAAAGTAAATTATTAAATGTTGATCAATAACTTCCTAACAATTTTGTTAATTATTTTTAAATTATTCCTATTTCAAACAAAGAATTTAGCTAATAATTTAAAAGATATATTTATTATTTCTATATAATATGTATAAATTGAATTTTTAATATAAATTTTTCCCTCAGTTCAAGAACCCTCTTGCGTATTAATTTAAAATATTGTTAATTTTTCACTATTATTATTTCATGCAAAAATTATTTATTTATTAATATTTAGTTATTACAATTAATAAAATAATCATATAATGCTTGCTTAATCTTTTATTTTATATTTTGAATAACTCTTTATAATATAACTCATGTTGTCTTGAATCCACTGATCAAATGGACGAAGAATTGCGTAATGAATAATTAAATAAAATTGAATAATTATGGATTAATATTTATTTAAACTTTTGCTCTTTTTTTTATCTGTATATTATTAAAAATATTTTTTATCCGTTATTGTTTTTAATTATTGTATCTTCTTTATTTTATGAATAAAGTTATTTTCAATTTTATACATAAATTTGATATTTATTAATGTTAAAAAAAAATTTTTTTTTTACATAATATAGGTTTAATTTATTTTATATGAAATCAGTTAACCTTCATTTAAATCATCCTCATTTTAATATGTTTGCTTCCTAAATTATTTTTTCTTTTGTTTATGAATTAATTTTTTTTTGTTTTTTGCATTATTTTGGATTTTTAATAACTTTTAAGTTTTTTTATCAGTTTTTGTTATTTTTTAAAAAATTTTTTAATACCAAATAATTTTTTATTGTTTTCATTATTTCTTTTAACTTTTCCGTATATACATTTTTGTTATTTATTTCTTTAATATTGTATTAGAATTTATTTAAATTTTTCAACAGAGAAACATTTATTTGCTTCTTTAAATATCCTACCTTATGATATTAATACTCATGGCTATATCCATTCACATCAGTGATATGTATAATCATGGAATTCACTTATCATCTTTTTCGATTAAAAAATTTATTAAATGATTAAATTTTTTAATAAATTGATTATTAAATTAATTAATTAATACCATTAAGCACATTTTTATATTTTAATAGCAATTTATCTTATGTTTTCTTAATATAATAACGAATTTTTGTGTCAACCTTCAATTCATCATCATCATCAATATCGCTTTGGACAAATAATTTAATTTTATAAAAAATTTATAAATTTATTGTATAAAATGTTTATTTTATTTTAATTTTAAACAATTTTCTGTTTTTTTTAAAACGTCCTTATTGTTAGCATATTTTATGTACGTTGTTTCGATTGATAAATTAATTTGAAATAATTCCACATTTTTCTGTTATATTTCTTACAATTTTAATTATTAATATTGTTCCATTCTTTTATATTTAAAATGTAATATAATTTATTATTACACTGATATGAAAGAATAATTTTGTGTTTAGATTAACCATTCCCGATCGTGGTCCCTTTCTCTGACTCAATTTAACGGCCCTTATAAATCTTCTTGACCAGGTGACCGTTTTGATTTTCAACATTCATTATTTTTTATCGTGGTTGGTCGATTGACTAAATGCAAATTTGGCGATGGACAAAAAGTGCAAAAAACCAAAAAAATAATTAAATTTATACATATGTGTAATTTAAAAAGTTGATAAAAATCATAGGAAAAGTCAGATAATTGATTTTAGCACTTTTTTGTCCATCGTCCCGATTTGCCTTTTTGTACATTTACCTATCACCTTTTTTATCATTCTTTTCCCTACTTCTTGTTTTCGTTCTTATTCGAAGGCTTATGTAAAATTTGAACCCATTTTTTATGCATTAAATTTATTTCTTTAATATTATTTTTATTTGCATTAACTAATATTATACAGGTTTTTCTTTATAAATTAATTATATTCACAAATTATAGATAAATAAAATAAATTATAGATGCATATTATATTATGCATATTTTTCAAAAAAACCAAAATTGACCTTTTTGTTAAAGTATAATTTTGGGTTTATCCGGGAAATCCCCACCTTATTAATAAGCATAATTTTTTTTATCTAAACCTGGCTGTCAGATGTAATGATTTTTCATGATTTTTTGACAGAAAATTATTCATAACTTCGCATAAAATGAATTAAATTTTTAAGGTATTATTCGGTAGCCCTAAGTGTTTTCTATTATCCTGCAAATTTCAAAAATTCATTAAGATTTTTAAAAAGTTATGAGCTGAGAAACTAAAAAAGCAACCTTAAACATAACGAAGGTTTTTGAAATTTTGCATTATAAAAAAAACCATTAGAGCTATAAATGATATTAAAATTTTAAAATTGGTTGCTTTTGAGTAAATTTTAATCAAATTTTTTTTTAAATTTTCATTTTTGTTTGTTTTCAAATATTTTTAAGGTTTAAAAATGACAAGAATTTCAAAAGCCAATTGGATTTTTTTTGTTAAATATTTATTAACAATTTAACATTATAAATAGGTAGAATAGACGTTGAGTAAATCGACCACGCTGAGTTAGAATATGGCCTTAGATTTGATTTCTGAATTGTGTACAGCTCCAACTTCATTCACGGAGTTGGAGCAGTACAAGCTCAGGGTGAAAAGATAGGTCAGATTTAAGGTCATATTCTGATTCTACTGGTCTATTGTACAGAATACCATGTTTTTCTTATATCAAGTTTGGTTTTTGACCATAAAAAATTTGCGAAAGATTTAAATTCTATTTCCTAGATTGATTTTTTTAACATTTTTAAATTTAATCACAAATCCTCGCACCGTTTATGATCTAAATTTCGTTAATGGTTTTTTTATTATTTCATTTTTCTCTTGTCTTTTTAAATTCAATTTTATATATTATACAAGGAACAAATAGTTTTTATAACTTTTAAATACTAATAATTATATGACTATTAATTTATGTGTATTAAAATGCGCTCAAAATCTGTTTTAAATTTCTTTTATTCCTCTTATGTTATAATAGTAATTTAGATATTTTAAAATGTAATTTAATTTAGTAAATAATTTCTTGTTTTCCATTTTATCGCCACGGTAATGGTTGATGATGAAATATTAAATTTTATTATTTTAAAACTTTTGAATAAAAAAAATAATTATTTTTTATTCTTTTACATAATTAACTAGTCATTGTTTTTTGATAGATTAATTTATATTTATAATTAAATATTTTAATTAATAATTGTTTGACAAATATGTTTAAAATTTAATTTTTCAAATTAAAATCTGTATTTCGATTGATGAATATTCTGTAAGATTCTACATTTTTTAAATAATTCTAGCTAATTTTCAATTATTTTTAAAATGCAATATAATTTATTAATACATTACACTGATACAGAAACAGAAAATTTTTTAATCTTATTTATTTTTAATCAATTAATATGCATTTGTATTTACTTTTATTTATCATATTCAGTTATTTTTTAAACTTTTCTTTATTCTATATAATTTCTTTCTATTTTTAAATTATTTTGAGCACGATTTTAATATGTGAATTTAAACAATTAATTTGTTTTAAGGAATTCATAATTATTAATAATTATTTTATGTCGAAATGCTTTTCCTTTTTTGGTATAAAAAGTACATTTAACAATGATTGTTTTTGTTTTAGCGAAAACCCCACACAATTCAATCCCGATGGAAATATAAGTCAAAAAATGAATTAAATAGTGATTTGAACCACATAAAAACCTAAAGAATGGTTAGATTAATCATGTCCTATAAAGACAAAATGAGAATCAGAATAATAGGCAACCCCTGACGAATTAGTAACAATAATTTCGTAAAAGCATAGTTCGAAAGCGGTCATTGGGTCTCTGATAGAATCTTTTGCCTCCATTTCGCAGTAGATTTATTCCAAAATATGGCCATTTTTAAATATGAATTGAAAATTATTTAAATTTTTTTAACTGTGATTTTTTACAAATAATTTAAATGTTTTTATTAAAGATTTTTAATATTTATTCAAATATTTATTTTTTTTGAATCAAATTGCAATATTTATTTTCATTTTAATTAGAAGATAATTGTTTGATTAGCTTTCAATTCTTCTTTTGAATTTTTCCTCGCATTGTACAGTAAGTTGACCACATTATTGAGTTTAAATTTTTTGTTTATTATGTATTTGCTTTTTTTAATGAAAAATTAAAAGTAATTTTTTACTTAGGATAATTATTTTAAAAGTTTGACATGTTATTTTTTAGAATTTAGCTAATAATTTAACAGATACATTTATTATTCCTAGATAATATGTATAAATTAAATTTTTAATATAAATAAATATTATAATATAAATTTTTTTCTCAGTTCAAGAACCCTCTTGCGTATTAATTTAAAATATTGTTAATTTTTCACTATAATTATTTCATGCAAAAATTATTAAATGCTTGCTTAACCTTTTATTTTATATTTTGAATAATCCTTTATAATATAACTCATGTTATATTTATAATAATGGAATTCACTTATCATCTTTTTTTGATTAAAAAATTTATTAAATGATTAAATTTTTAATAAATTGATTATTAAATTAATTAATTAAACATTTTTTACCATTAAGCACCTTTTTATTATTTTAATAGCAATTTATATTATGATTTTTTAAAGAAAACACTGAATTTTTGTGTCAACCTTCAAATCATCATTATAATCATTATCGCTTTGGATAAAGAATTTTATTTTATAAAAAATTTATAAATTTGTTGTATAAAATTTTTATTTTATTTTAATTTTAAACAATTTTCTGTTCTGTTTTAAAACATCTTATTGTTAGCATATTTTATGGAGAAATGCCAAAGAAAGTTTGTAAACTTGTTGGGTCATTTTTTTATTTATTATTAATTTTGGTAATTAAAAAAAAATATTTAGCAAGCTAATGTGCAATTAAAGTGCTATCGTATGATACCAAGGTTGTACAATTTGGTTGTGTCTGAGAAAAGTTTTGTGTTGATTTAGTCAAAAATATAGCAAAAAATTTAATTTTTTATCTATAAGCAATTTAAAAAATATTCAAAGAATGGAGAATGCCCTGAATGTTGGTGATGTTGCGGTTAATTCTTTCATATTGTTTTGCTATTTTTAAAGAATATATTAATTATTTTGTTGTTCGCTTTCATAATTTCAATTTTCATAAAAAATTTTCTCTTAATAATCAATTTATTATTTTTTCTTTCGTAGTTCAATTTCTTTCTTAAACTAAAATTGTTTTTTACTTTTGTTGATTGCCTTTTAATTATCCAAATGTTTATTTTTTCAAACATATATTTATTGTATATAGTTTTACAATGTATATTCTTGTTTTTTTTAATTCATGTCCTCATGCTTCTGTCAATTGCAGTGGCGGACTGTTGTTCTCGTAATATTTTATTTAATATAATAAAATTTAATTCTTTTAATATTTTATAAGTTAAAATTATTCAGTGATCTAATCCATTTTTTATCAATTTGACGATTTGTATTGTGTTATTAATATTTAGTCCGTCCTAAAGTCATTTTTTTGCACCTTCTTGAATTAATAGTTTAAAGTAAATTATAATCTGTACAGTAACTCGCTAATGTTTATTAATTTTCACATATATTATCTTTTTAATTAAAAAATTTAAATTTGATAAAAAAATAAAAATAATTTGCAATACTTTGTAAACATTAATATTTTTTCGCCCTAACTAATTAGTAAAGTTTTAAGTTTTTTTTTTTACTCTTTTCATTCTCAATTGCTGGTCTCTTCCTTTGTGCTCATTATCAATATTTTTTATATTTATATTTTTTTTTAATTTTTTTTTTATAAAATTTAATTCTTTTCAGGTTCAAAATTCTCATTTTGTTTTGAAAAATGAAAGAATTAACCTTTTTTGTTACAAATTATAAATTAAAACTCTCAAAATTATTTTAATTTAATTTATTCATTTAATTTCCATCATTCTCATTCGCCGACTCTTTCCTTTATCCTCATTTTATGTAATTACGTCTGGTCTATTTATTGTACAATTTAGTTAAGGCTTATATAGATTTTATGAATATTATTTTCCTTTTGAATCTTTAATTTTTATTTGTTAATTTTTTGCATGTTTTTGGTTATTATTAAATAAAGAATTAATTAACTTTCTTTCACATAAAAATATAGTTTTTAGTTAGTTTTGTTAATGGTTTTATTCTTAAATTTAATAATATAAAAAACTTAAAAAATTACTCAATCTGAATATAAAGAATGTAAATGCGTAATCAATATTAATTATTAAATGTTAAAAATTTAAAATTAGTCTAATTTCTATTAAATTAATTCAATTATTATGAAGATTATACAAACTTTGCTAATTTTATTATTTTTTATTGAAATTTGCTTTGTTTTCATTTTCTCTTAAAATGTTACTTATCACATTTATAGTAAATATTTTAAAATTTTCTTCTTTTAAATTTCATTTTGTTTTGAAAAATTCATTTTAAGTATTTTAAAACGTTTAATTTTATTATTTTCTTTTTTAAATTTTAAATATTTTTAGTTATTTCTTTATAAAATCATTTAAGCTTAACTTTTATTCAATTTAATAGGGTTATTTGTACATTATACAAATATTCACATTTTCTATAGTATACTTTAAACTTTCTTGATTAATGGTGGGCCCCCCCCCTGCTGCGATGCTGATGGCTCAGTACGTTTGCATGTTCAATTAATTGAATTTTTGTTTGCATTATATTTTTCTTTGCTTAATGAAAATTTAAAAGTAAATTTTTACCTTTAAATCGTATTGTTTTTAATTTAATATAATAATTTTCTCAAACCTAATTAGCTTTAAATATTTTATTTTTTATATTATAATATTAATCAAAGTAAAATGTCTTTAAGTATTCTAGCTTCCAAAAAATTTATTTCAATTATATTTATCATATTATATAAAAAAAATTTTCAAAAAATTAATTTAATGTTTAAATTCCAATAAATCTATTGCAGTTCAAAGTGATGGTCAAGGTTATGTATCTTCTACTTTTATTTATTCAAAAACTGTTTATATTGATTTGTGTTTATCCATTTTAAAATTTGAATTTTGTATTTGAATAGAATCCATGTGCGTAACTTAAATAATGAAACTTTGTTCATTCATTAAATTTTTTTCTGTTTTATGTAGTTTTTTATAAATTACATAATTAATTTTGCTATAAAGCAATGATATATCTTAAAGAATTGTAAATAATTCTTATCTTTTAATTCTTTTTCTCTTTTAATCGCATACTCCGATTGGTTCTTCATCAATAAATTCTCTTCAAATGAAATAATTTTAACGAGACGGAACTCCCGAGACAAAGACTCGAGACGAAAACTCTCGAACATCACTAGCACATACATGCGAATACATTTATTTTCCTCGAGACTGACACAAAAACGAGACTTTAAAAAAAGATTTTCTTGTTATCTCTTTTTGAAAATATAAAAAATTACATCAAAATAAATAAATATTTTTTAAATCTTTAAAAATTGTTGCACGCCAAATAATTTAGGAAAAATTATTCGGTATTTTATTTATTTCAATTTAAAGCTCTTTTTTCCTTTATTGAATGTATTTTATTACAGAAAATTTGTCGATTTTTAACAAAGATTATGATTATAAATTGACACAAATAATTTTAGGAAATAATTAATTAAGAAAAAAAATCCATTAGCAGGAAGCTTATAGAATAATTGTTATTTTTGTACGAGTATTTTAGCTTCAATTCTTTTTTCTTGTATTATTCAAATAAACTATTTTAATTTACTTACATTTAAAAATTGAGTAAAATTGCATTGTCATTTTTTTGTCTTTTGTTTTATTCCTTATTTTTGCAAAAAATGGATTATTAAATTTATATATATTTTAAACATATATTACTTTAATCTATTTCAAAATATTAAATTTTATAGTTCCATCAATAAGTTAATAAACAAAATAAATTATTTGCTTTGCTTACTTATTTTTGTAATAATATTTTTTACAGCAAATAATTTTTTTTTATTTATTGTTATGGTTAAATTATTAAATTTAATTTTAAAATCACATTAAATTTTAAATTTTTTTTCTTTTAATTATATTGTAAATGGTATTTTTTATTAAGTTCTCTTTTATTCGAATAGTGTTAATTACATTAATATTTACAGTGGGCTTTAAATTTTTTTATTAATTAGCACTTATCCTTCTTGAATTAATGAAAATAATATTTGTTTTTTTCATTTTTTCTTTCGCCGTGTCGAAATTTTTGATTTACATATTTGGGTTTTGTATATATTTCACAAATATTTTGGTCTTTTTTAAAAATATTTTTGGCATCTATAATAATCTAAAAAGCCCAAAATAGCATTTTTTCCAAATACCTTATGATTTACAGCGACTTATAAAAGCATAAAAACTCATCTCATATTAAGGCGTTTTTGCACAACATTTTATTTTAATAAATTAATTTATTTTTTTTTAATAAAATTGAAAATTGTTTGAGAAATTTAAATAAAAATTATGTTTCTTTCTGTTTTTGTTTTAATTGGGAAGGAAAAGTTAAATGATTTATTATAACTGCTAATTTATTAATTTAAATACAGTACTTCTTTTTGTTTCCAAATTATGGATTATTTAAATGCACATGTTGATTGGCTGATTTTTTACATCATATTAATTTTATTATTAATAAATATTTAGTTGTTAATGCGAAAATTATTATATTAATTTGTGTTTTCCTCCGTTTAAATTTTAAATTGTTCATTTAACTTTATATGTAATTTTACGACCTCATTAGTAATTTTTTCGGATTAACTTTATTAAATTGAAATTTTATAAGAAATATCCTTTTTTTTTAAAATTATATAAATTAATATTAATTAATAATTGCAATATCAACTATTATTTATTCTATTTCATGTTGCCATATTAAAAAATGTTTCGGTTTAATTTTGGAGAAATGTTTTTAAATTATTAATAAATGCATTTTTTATGAGTTTCTAAAATTTAGTCATTGGCAATTAATTAATTAAATGACATTTCCACATTTATTTATTAATTATGAATTAATTTTAATTTTAACTAAACAAATTTTATAAATACAAACTAAATTAATCATTTTATTTCTTTGTTTATCAAAAATAGCTTCACTGCTTATTCTTTAAGGTGATTAGATAAGAATTTGATAAAAATATTATTATTTAATGTGAATTGATTTTGGATTTTTATATTTGCATTTAAGTTGCTTATTTTTATTAACAATTATTGAAGTTTTTCAATTGGTTTTTTTAATATAATTTATTATTTGCAAAAAAATACCCATTATTTAATTGTATGTAGAATTCATTTTTGTAACTTCCAAGCCGTAATAAATGAATATTTCTAAATTTTATGAGAGTTAATTAGAATTTTTAAATATTTAAATTTAATTTAAATAAAAATGAGGAGAATAAAGGGCATTTGCAAATTCTACATTCAAACTCAGGAGAAAAACTAAAAAAGAAAACACCACAACATTTGAATAATATTAAAAGAAAAATGCGAAATTCATAAAATATCAATTAATTACGAAGATTTTATAAAACGGAAGAAAAAGTAGCAAATTTCTTTTGTTTAAATTAATAACGAATATTAATTAACGAAACAAAATTCAAAATTTATAATTAATCGGTAATAATTCTTTAATTGTTTTACCGACTCGTTTAATCAACGAATAAAAGTTTTTATTAATTATAAAAACTCAAACTAATAAAAATGCATTTAAAAGAAGGCATTTGAGACTTCCTAATATGCATTATTATTTTTTCATCACTTACTTTAATAATAATTTTTTGGCTAATCGCGTTGTATGGTTTTGGCACGTCTCCAATTAGATTTGATGAAAATATTAAATTTTAATGATGTTTTAAATACTTCTTCAAAGATTTTTTTGAAATCAAATTGCAATATTTATTTTGATTATAATTAGCAGATAATTATTTCTCGCATGTCAGTTATATAATTTTGCTTTTGTTGTGATGATTTGTTTTTATTCAAATTTAATTTGTCTTATTATCAAAATATTTATCTTTTTTAATATGTTTCCAATTAATTTTTTTAAAAGTATGGATGTGCATTTGCTTTCTTAGTATTAAAAAATTACTTAAAATGTTATATTCCACCTTTTTAAAATATGAATTTATGTATTTGTATTATTTATTTATTACTAATAATTTGATAGTTTTTTTAATTGTTTTTCTTATTTTAGCATTTCTTTTGGCAAAATTAATTTTTATATTTTCAAAATATGTTGAAAGTTTTCGAATTAAATCTTTTTTTTAAAATTGGAAAGCAATATTTGTTCTTTATACATAATAATTTGTAAACTGACTGTTTTTTAAATAATTTAAAACAATTAATTGTACTAATAATTGTTAATTTATTTAAAAATGGATCATTAAATCACATTTATACACTTCGTTTCGTGTGTCAATGTTTTTATATGAAGTTATGGATGTTACTATTTAATAATATTTGTTTTTTTTAACTTTAGGATTTTCTTTCCCTATCGCAGTTAAATTACACTTCAAATATTAAATAACCTTTAAATATCAATTATTGTTTTATATGATTTTTCAAATATTATTTCAGTATATAATATTTTTCCTATCTTTCTTATCTTTATAATTATGTATAAAATTTTATTATTTAAATAATTATGGTAAATTATTTTTTACTTTTGTGATTGTTTATATTTTAATTATCCTGAACATGGGCTCTGAAACATGTTCACGTTTATTTGTTGGTAGAAAAAAAATTCAAAGTTTATTTAATGACTTTTTTGATTATTGAATTATTAAATTATTTCTTTAAAGTTGAATTAATGCAATTTTATATTATCTTAATAATTCTTTTTTAAAACTCATGTTCAAGAGCTGTCCAATGTTGATTTTTTCTTTCATCCGGAGAACTTTTATAAATTGTTCGATTTTTTATTTATGTATTTTAATTTTTTTTAACAATTATTTTTTTATGTGTTAAACTATAATTATTTGGATTTTCAATTTAAAAAATATTTCAAATTTATATACAAGTATAAATAAATATATATCCATATAATAATATGTTTTTGTTCTGTGTTGTTTTGAAAAATTTGCGATTTTTTTAAATATAATTTTTATATCTTGTTGATGCATTGTGTTTTTTTAAAAACTAGTTACAGATTTTTTTTTATTATATATTATTTAAAAGCAAATTGGCCAATTTTTTAATATTTTTTGCTTAAAAACAGTAAAATTTTTTTGAATTTGCTTTTTTTATAATGCATTTTTTTTAATCTTTTTTATAATGTATTTTAGGGTAAATATTAATCATAGGGCCCAGACTCAAAAACACACAAAACAACTTTTATAGGTTTTCTTATACGCGGAAAACGATAAAGCAACCAAAAATTTTGGCGCGCTTCAACTTTAAACCGGTTTTGAACCGGTTCAAAACTCGAAAAATTAAAGAAATTGGGCATTTTTAATTTATTTTTATGGACACTTCAGTACCAAAGAAAAAATGGGTAAACAAAATAAAGCTAACTTTCGCAAAAGGGAGCATGCGAAGACGGAGCAAGTAGTGGGGCGAGACGGAGGGCGGAGGAAAAACTCTGACGAGCGCCACAGGCGGTTGACTGCGGGGGCCCGAAGAACCCCCGCCAATCAGTCAACCGCCTGCGGATCACGCGCGGACTTCTTCCGTAGCCCGTAGTCTCGCCCCACCTACTGGCCGCCGTAGTCGAGTGTGCGGCGGTTTTTTAGCGCAATACTCGATATTCAAGGCTAAACAATTTTCGTCAATTTTCTTAATTTTTCGAATTTTGAACCGGTTCAAAAACCGGTTTAACGTTGAAGCGCGCCAAAATTTTTGATTGCTTAATCGTTTTCAGCGCATAAGAAAACCTATAAAAGTGGTTTTGTGTGTTTTTGAGTCTGGGCCCTATGATTAATATTTTCCTATTTTAGAAATAAATTAACAGAGATTGATCAATTAAGTTTTGATTTTTCGTTTCTCTATGGAATTCAATTTAAAAACTGTATGAAGTTCGTTATAAAAATGATTTTTTTTTAAATTACTCACTTATTTTAAGCACTTATTCTTTCAGTTTCATCATTTTTGAGTTTTGAAACCGAAAATTTTATGCGGTTTTCACCGGTAAGAAAAAAACGGATAATTTTATTTTTTGATCACAGATTTTGAAAAATATTATTGAAATAATTAAAACCGATAAATTAAAAACGAATGACAATTTAGAGTATAACAAATAGAAAAAACTTTTAAAGAAAAAGGTTTAAAATACAAAATTAATATAAATTATTAAATTTTTTTAAAAAATTCAAAAATTAATTAATTAAAGTATTTAATATATTTAATTATAGAATTTTTGCTCAAATATAATAATTTAGCGTAATTTTATAATTTTTTTAAATAATATTTCCCATATGTTTTTTTGAATTTTTTTATTTAAAATAATGTTCAGCCGTACAAATTTTTCCTTGGGAGTTATAACTTTTATTCTAATTTCTTTTTTAAGAATTTATCAATAATTGTTTCGCTTTTTGTTAAATTTTATTAGAATAATGAATATTAATTAGACAGTAAAACTTCCGCTTAAATAGATTAAACAAATTCAATTATATGATTTTTTACTTTTTGAAGTTATTTTGAGAATTTTTCATAACTTTTATAGTTTACTTCTTGCGTAAACAATAGCAGTAAACAATTGTTAACACGACAAATTGCCACTGCCAGCGCAGTCAATGATATAATCAGTTAGCCATTTTTTTTATTAGCAATAAATTATATTATTATATAATTTTTCAATTGTTTTGGTGTGAATAATGTCCATTTTCCTTTCTATTATTTAATTTTATTTGATGTGATTCATTGTACGAGTTCCTCCCTCCTCCATCCCTTGTATTCGATTTCGTTAAATTCTGTATTCTCTGTCCAAATCGGTAATATAATTTTTATTTATATTAAAAAAATAATGACAAATAATAAGTAATTTTTTTAGATGTTTATCAAATTTACTATTTTATTCTGTCATTTTTAATGTAGAAATTTGTTAATTATATGACAAATTAAACTAATTTTAGAAGGGTTAAAATTTGGAGTATTTAAAGAATGGCTATTAATAAATTAAATTATCATTTATTTTTCGATTTAATATTTCTTTTCTTTTTTAATAAATTTAATTACATCTGTGTTCCTTTTTCTAAAGAAAAAAGAAATTTATTGTTTTGTTGCTTCATTTAATTTGTGAAAAAATTGGTGATAAATTGCGATTCTTTTAATAAGTATTTATTGTCAAGGTGGAAATTTTAATTTTTTTTTAAATATATTTTTTAGGTTAAAATCATAAAAAAACAATTATATATGTTACGAATATTCTCATTTCTACAAAGGCTTTCAATTTTTCATTTATTTTTACTTAGTATAATTAATTGCATAATAAAAAATTACTCAAAATATTATATGTCTCCATGTTTTAAAATATTTGAATTTTATGTATTTCTATTATTTATATACATTATTTTTACTAATAATTTAATAGTTTTTTTAATTTTTTGTCTTATTTTAGCATTTCTTTTAACAAAATTAATTTTGATATTTTTAAAATATGTTGAAAAGTGTTCGATTAAAATTTTTTTTTAAATTGGAAACCAATATTTGTTCTTTATACATAATAATTTGTAAGCTGTTTTTTAATACATAATTTAAAAAAAATATTAAATTGTATACAATAATTGTAAAAATATTTAGAATTTGATCATTAAATAAATCACATTTATACAGAATGTCAATGTTTTTACATTAAGTTAACGATGATGCTATTTAATAATGGTGCTTTTTGGACCAAATGTGTTAACAAATGTCACTTCAAATTTTTAAACTTTTTTGACCCATTTGCCCCCCAAAATTTTTGGAAAAAACACGCCAAAGAAAAATTGGTTTTTCGTTAAAAATCTTTGCTGATCACTACCCGATCGGGGTCCCCACCCCCGAGAATTTAGCTCCTCTCCGACCCGGCCCCCGACATTATGCCCCCGAGGGATCGGGGAGCAACCCTAATTAAATGTAAATATTATTGCAATTGGTATTTTCATTATGTATTGTATACATTAACAATGTTAAAAATCTAATTAAATATTTTTTCTTCAATTTTTTAAACGTTTTATTTACAGGTTTTTAATAGTTTCAACTGAATTGTATAAATGTGGTATCAATAAAAAATCAGAAAAGCAAAGTAATTAAAAATAATAAATTTAATTTTTTTAAAATTATTTAAATTATGAAAGAAGCAAATTAATGACCAACAATTACTGAATAGAACTTTTACATTTTATTTAATTGATTTAAAATTTACCTCCGACTTGTTTAACATTTTATAAATTAAATTTATTTTTTATAAAATTTTATAAAAGTGTTGCGGTTAAAATTGCTTCTGTTTATTACTTCAGTTTATTTTGCTAATGTTAATAAATTATTAAAAATAGAATGCTTTTTTGTTTTAAAAACCACAAAATAATTATAGGTATCTATTTGAAAAGATTTATAAAAACCGAATAAAACATTTAATTTTATCTCTTGTATATCTATAAAATTCTTTCTTTATTTAAAGTAAAGTTTATATATTTTTTTACAATTTTAGCACAAATAAAATATATTCGAAAAATTTAAACATTGTTTGTGTCGTCTCCTTTTAGAATTTAAAAAATAACATTTTCATAGATTTTATTTAAATTCATTATTAAATTTATTTTCATTATGAAGATGAAAAAAATTATTATGCTTTTGTGTATATTTTAAATACATGAGATTATTTATGTTAATAGTATTAAAAAATAAATAAAAATTTATTTGGTACATTCAATATTTGAAATAGAGATGAATGATGAATTCTTGTATTTTGTACTGTTTAATATTGATGAGCTTTTGGAGACATTCAATTGTCATGTTTTACTTTATTTTTAATAAGTGAATTTTCAATTATTAGAATTTATCCTAAAATTGTTCAAATTTTGTGATTTTAACTAATTTATAAGAAATAGTGCGTTTTTGGGTCTGGTGATGCGGATAGGCATCGAAGGAAAAAATATGTAGACAACAATTTTTATTCTGATTATTGGACAGAATTCTTAGAAATCGTTGTGCTATAAAACCACCTAATGATTAGAAGAATGTTTTAGGAATTAAAAAAAATAATTTTTGATAAAAATTTTTTTGAAAGATCACAAAATGGCGAATTTTTGCGTCAAATTTTGAAAATTTTAGTGGAATTTTGTAGACCAGTGAAAAATTTTTTTTTGGGATTTTAAGGGATTTTTATAGAAAATAAGCAAATGACAATATTTTTTAAATTAAAATTAAAGATTTTAATTAAAAATGAAGATTTTTTGAAAATTTATCATGACTTTAATCCCGCGGGATCCCGCGGGATTGGCGAAATGGTTGGGAGGGATCCCGATGAAATCCCGATCCCGACCAATCACGATGAATTTAAAAAATCGCTCGGGACGGATCCCGAGGTCGGAATCCCGAATTTAATACCGCGGTATCCCGAAGAAATCCCGCGGGATCCCGATCCCGTCCGGTCTATAGTGAGAATTTGCTTAACAGTTTCTATTTCCTTTAATATTTTATAATTGTTGATTTTCTATTTGTTTTCCTTTAATTAAATTAAGATTTTAATTTAGTACATTTAACTTTTCATTTCAGATTATTTCAAATTTTTGCAATAATTTATTATTTTACATTAAATTAGAAATGTTCTTAAATTATAAAATATATTTCTATTTTTTCTTGATCTCATACATAATACAATGATCATTTTTTGACGACTGTTCTCTTAAATAGTTAAAAGGATTAAAAGAAAAAATAATCATTATTATTTTTGGTTTTGAGTTTATTTACTGTTTTGTATTTGCAATGTTTTCTTATTTTTGTATTAAACACTTTATTAAAATTAATTTATTTTATTTGTGGTTGATTACAAATTGTAAAATTTTTAAATTTTATTTTTATGGTATTTAAATTGAGATAATTTTTAAATAAATAAACCCACTTGTTTTATTTTTGTCGATAATTTGTTTGGATTATTTAACATTTTTTATTAAAAATTAGCAATTTTTATTAATAATTAAAACATAAATATTCCCAATTCCACTAAAATCTTTTCTTATGTTGTTCATTAATTGACATCAAACTTAATTTAACTACAACTATTTATCTTTTAATCTATAGGTCAAAAAAAGCCTAATGACAATTAAATTATTTGTTTGTAATACTTTATATGCTTGATTTCAAGATGATTTGAATACGAAATTTTTTTTATTTGTTTTCAAATATTTTTAGTTTTTAAATCATGGAAAAAATCTCAAAAAGCTTTTTTTTGCTAAGTATTATTAATTATTTAACATTTCAATTTTTTTTAGATTTTAATAAGGTTAATAATATATTTAAATAAAAAATTTTAAATTGATAAATGTTTTATTAAATTTTTTTAATCTATATTATTTAAGTTATTATTGTACATTAATTGCATAAAAATGCTTTTTAAAATAAATCAAAATGTTCGTTTAACTTAATAAATCTTTTTGTTCGTTTTTATTGTAAAAATTATTTATTTTTTAATTTTATTTTAATTATTTGTAATATTTAAAAATCTTTAGTTAAAATAACACAAAAAATAAATATTTAATAAGTATTTTATATTGTTCTCACTTATCATAACAAATATTTAAAATGCATTTTGAACGATTTTTTTGTTTTTAAATAATAATTATTTTTTACTTAATTATCTATGTGCTAATTTGAATTTAATTTTCGAAATTATGCACTTTTTTAATTTCTTCTTTTCGAATTTTATTTTAATTTTTACAATTTTAATTTTTTTGCTTTTTTATATGTTCTGCCTTCTCGTGTTTAGCCACCAATTGCTTTTTTCTTTATTGTAATTGAATTTTTTTAATTTCAGATTTTTTTTTAATTTTACCAAATTTTATCTTTGTTTATTTTTTTAAATCTTATATTTATTTAAGTATTTATTTTCAGTACAAGTTTTTAAAAATTTAAGTTTATTTCTTTTATTATTTCAGACAATTTAAATTGCGATTTACCTTTCATTATTAAATATCGTTTTTATATCTTTTATTCAAGAAATAAAATTTTTGTCATATTTTTCCAAGTTTTCTGTTTTTTATATACCATTTGGATTAAATTTATTTAATCTATTAATTCACAAATGTCTTTCTTGAATTAAAAGATTTTATGTTTAATTAATTATTGTATTTATTTATTTTTTGTTTAATTTTTTAATTAAATGTGTATAGATTGCAATTGCCCTTTATTTTTTTAATTAGATTATAAATTTAAATATTAAATTAATTTGTTTTAATTTCTAATGAACTAAGAATTTTTTGTTTATTCATTTTGAATGATTTATGAAAAAAAAATTCTTAATTTAATTTAATTTAATTTATTTTCAGATTAGAGGAAAATCTCTGAATTTTTGTCAGTTTTTTAAAATTCTGTCATTATGTATAATAGCATTTATTTTGTTTTCTTTTTTTGTCGTAATTTTAGCACTTATTTTAGGTGCCTATTTTGTTGCATTTTTTAGCACTTAAAATACCGGGCATAGATTTTATATTATTGTATTTTAACTTTTGATTGGTTTCTCAAATGCACCCCTAAGAATCAACCTAAATTTAAAAAATACACCCCTAAGATTTTGGAAAATTCTATTGCTGAGTTCCCAAGTTTTTTTTTTTCAAAATAAGGACAAACGAGAGACTAAAACTAAGATTTTGACCCCAAAAAAAGATTTTTTTCTACAACTAATAGTAACACAAAGGAAATTCAATAAAATACATTAAAAACGACTTAAACAACATTTATTAGCGTGAAACAATTGAATATTTTTTTCCGCTGCCCATTTTTTCATTTTACCGCATATGCACTTTTTTGCGTTGCTTTTTTCAAAAAAATTTGGAGAGGGGGGGGGGGGGGGGGGTCCGGCGGTGCCGAAAGGCGCCGCCGGGGAATTTTTTTGAAAGTTTGAAGCAATTTGTTAAGGACAAATCTTAGAAATAAGGAAATTTTTAATTTCTAAGATCTTGCATTTCCAAATAAGGACAAATCTTAGAAATAAGTACACTTGGGAACTCTGTTCTATTGACATGCTTTTGCAATTTTTGGCAACTATTTCAGTAACAAGAAATATTTATGTAACTTTTATCCCCTTTATAAGAATCAAATTAATTTAATTAACGAACTTTACAAGCAGGACCCAGATTTTCAGGTGCAAAAATCCATTAGGTACCTAAATTGTTGCTAAACTGCCAAAATAATTGCTAAAAAACTGAAAAATACTAAAATAATTGACAAAAAATTGTAAAATATTTGCTCAATAATGCAAAAATTCTTATAAATTTCATTCAAAATTGCTTATTTAATTTTTTCATAACTTATAATTAATCAAATATAAGAACTTATACATTTTTTCAATTTGTTATTATTTTTTTGTCATTTCACAATTTTGCAAAATTCTCGGATTTTGAAACAAAAATTCTGATTTTTTGAAAGCGGAGAGTCATTGTTTTAAAATTAATTTCACATTTTTATCTTTGTTTAAATATTTATTTGAATTGTTTTTGTTTAAAATGACTAAAATACTTTATTTTATCATTTTTATATTTGTCTTTTTTTCAAAATTTGAAAATCCAAATTTTTATTAATTATTAAGTTGAATTATTTCAAAAATCATTAATACTTTTTATTTAATTAATAATTTATTCTCTTGTTAAGGTAAAAAAATTTATATTTCGGTTACATGAGCTTATGAAATATATGTTATATTAATTTAATTAATTAATTAAATGAATAGTAGTTTTGTTTCTTTATAGTTTTATTATTTCTATGTATTTTAAAAAAAATGAAATCAAAAATTAATTATATTTAAATAACTTCTACTTAAACTATTCTTTTATATTAAATTAAATAATCCATCATTAATTAAAGCATTGGTAAATAAATTATTTAATTTTTATGAATTTTTTAATAAACTGTCTATATAATTATTACTTTTATTGATAATGTAAGTTAATTGCTGCTTACAATTAGTATAATTTTATATGTATTATAATAAAGTTTTATGATCATGTCAAGAGCTCGCTCATTTTCTTCGGTATTCGATAGTAACAATTTTACATAAATTGTATTTTTTGAATAAAGTTTATTTTTAAAATTTAACATCAGATTTCACATTGGTTTGTAAATTTAAATTATCTTCTTTAATATGAAAATTTATTGCCGATCCGTTATTTTAATTTATTTAGTGTTTATTAAAATTAAATTTTAATATTAAAATTACAAATTTACCTCAATTTTTAAATCATAATTATAATTAATAAAAACAAAATCATTCTTTATCCTTTTAATTTAAACAAAATAAATTTGCTGCTTTTTATTCTTTTTTTTATAAAATGTTCAGAATTAATTGCGTTTTATGAATTTCGCATTTTTCTTTCAATATTATTCAAATGTTGTGGTGTTCTTTTTAGTTTTTCTCCTGTAATAAAATGTATAATTTGAAATTGCCCTTTCTTTATCCTCCTCATTTTTAATTTAAATAAATTTAAAAATTTTAATTAACGCTTCTAAAATTTTAGAAATTGTTCATTTCGTACCGTTTCAAAATGCAAAATAAATTCATTACTTAATATAATTTAAATCGTCCGTCATTTATTTTATCACTTATTTTGCTTAATATTTATTTGAAGTACTAAAATTGAAGAATTCCTTTTAATGAATTTCTCAATTATTTTTGTTCTGTTTATATGAATTTTATTTTTTAAATTTATTTGAATTAACTATATAAAATATATTTATAAATGTTCCATTGTGCTATTTATTAATATTGTCTTTTTTAAATTTATGTTATAAATTAGTCACTTTTTGTTGGCCTTGTATTTGTAATTTTTTGAATAATTCTAATATTTTTTATGATAGGCTTTTCCGTTACCTTTTGCCATATTCGAATTTGTTTCGTTGGCATTTGTAGCGCTTTTGTTGGCATTTGACTTATCAATTGCACTTTTGTAACCATTTTCGTCCGTCAATATTATTTCAACAAAATTATTTTGCATAAAAATTCAAATTGTTTTTTATAATTGTATTTAAAAAGTCTTCTTTTTTAGTTAAATTTTTTTTTAGTATTCCTTAAAAAATTTAAATTTTTAGTATTTTAAGTGATTTCTGATGATAATTTTTGCACTTTAATTTACTTTCTTTGCATATTTCATTTTTGGATAATAATTTTTTTGATTTTTTTGTCTCTTTTTAAGCATAGTTTCATGGCTATAGAACTTTTGCTATGATTATTAATATGACCTAAAAGTTTGCAAAAAAATTCAAACTATTAAAATATGGCAAATCCAAAAATGCTAAAATGGCAGCCATTGGTCAATTTTTTCATTTTTCGCCAAAAGTTCTTCACAGTCATTTGCCAAAAATATTTATTCATTTATTCTTATGGGCTCAAATTTATGGTAAAAAAAACTGAGTTAACCTTGAAAATAATAAAATGGGATGCTGTGAATTAGGGTTGGCCCGCGAAATGTCGGGGGTTTTATGAATGTCGTTAATTGCATTTCAAATAAGATGGAAATGTCATAAATGAGTTTTTAACACTTTTTTTGTTCAGTAACTTTTCTTTTATCTTTTTTTCGACTTTTTATGAAAATTTTGCCTCCGACATTTTTACTTTCTCCAGTTACCCCCGACAAATTTAGTCGGGAAATTTTCACCCCAAACCCCGACTTTTCCAACCCCGACGTCCGGGCCTAACCCTACTTTGAATATTGCCTATAAATGGAAGAAAAGAGAGGCAAATGCCAAATTTTGTTAAATATTTGAAGGTTTATTTGTTGTATTTCCAGTAGGATTTATTTATAATTTAAATAAGTAATATTATTTAAAGGTAATTTGGCCTTTGATTTTAATTGCTTTTCCATTCAATTTTTATTACTATTAATATATTATTTTATTCGCTTTATGTTAGAATAATTTTGTTTAATTTAAGTCTATTAATTTTTTGACATTTATTATCATACCTTCTTCATCTTTTTAAATCTTCTTGATGCGTTCTCTGCGATAGATTTAATTTTGTCCATTAATCGTCTATGTTGAATTATTTTTATAGAAATGTAATTGAACATTTATTTAAATGTGCCTAATTATATGATATTGATATAATTATCTAATGTTGTTATGGATTTATAGCGTAAATTATTGAAAAACAATAATATTTTTTTATAAAATGATAAGGTAACTCGAATAATAAGCATTAATTAAAATGATTATTATGAAATTTTTTATGAATAATTTAGTCATATTTAAATTAATTTTTCTTTATTGTTTTTATTTTTTATAAAGGGTATTTTAATTAAAAAAAAATTATCTATTGTAAATTATTATTTTTCACTATCGCAGTTAATTACTAATTAAATCAAATTGTTTTTGACTTTTATGATTGTATTTAATAAATATTCTTTTTAATTAAATTTTATTTATGGAATTAATATTTTTCTATTCTTTTTTCTATTTTCTATTTTCTCTTCTGTTCTTTTGGTATTGCCTTGAAGTATTTAAATTTTAGTATTTTAAGTCATTTCTGAGTTTAATATTTTTGCACTTTTATTTAAATTTTAAATAATATTCTTGATTTTTTTAATTTCTTTTTAGAGCATAGTTTCATGGCTATGGAATTTTTGTATTATGATTAATATGTTTAAATTCTTTGTTTAATAATTAAAAGTTTTTTACTTTTGCATATTTACCAGAGATGGGAATGTATGTCCTTAAAAAAAATAGCCCAAAAGATCTCCTAAAACAACAAAAATGCCAAAATAATCTAAAAAATGAAAAAAAACGTTTCCCAAAATTAGGGAAATTGCTGTTTATTATAATTATATGTCATTTTAATGTATTTACCAATTTAAAATTTTATAGTATTGTCTCTGCTACAATGCAAAATGTATTAAAAATATTTAAATATTTAGTCCTTTTAAATCTTTAAAATTTTTTTTTTAATTTGCTTATTTTTTGGTAGGTTATAATAAAAAAGTTTGTTTTTCTATATTAACATTTTAATTGGCTACAAATCTCTAAATAAAATTTTATATTTTTTGATTCATATTTTTTTAGAAAAAAATCAATTCGATTTATTATTATTTTTATTTATTCATTCATTTACTCAAATAATAATATTTCAAAATTATGCACATTCTTTTCTATTTATTTAATATTTGAATTTGCTTTTTATTTACAGTTTTATATTGTTTAATCACTGATTTAAATTATTAATAAATTATATAATATTTTGAATTTTAAATTTTAATTAATTACTAATTACTAATTAAATTACTAATATTCTTTTATAAAGATAATTAAAAAATTAATTTATATTTAAAATTTATTTTATGATTTTTTTAATTTTTAAATTTTAAATTTTTGGTTTTAAACCAAAAATTAATTCGTTGTAAGGTTTCGTTGTTGCCGATAAAAAATATTAGTTTCCTTGATCCATTTGCTAATACTTTTTTTACTGTATTTAAATTTTTGTTTTTTTAGTATTAATTCTCGATTAATCGAATTAAATGTACAATTAATAATTTTTGTTTTTTATTTACAATTTTATTCGAAAAACTCTTTATATAAAATTAATTAATCATTACATTTAAACAAGTCATTCTTGTTGCACTATGAAACTACATTTACAAGATTTTTAATTTTTTTACGAACAAAACTTATTTTCATCACATAAAACCAAAGATAAAAAATGAAATTATAATTATTGAAATTAATAAAGCAAATATTTCCTCTTGAGAATCTAAATTTATTAAGTAAAATTAATTAATAACAAAAATTAATGAAATTTATTATTTGGAATTTTTTTAATAAATAAAAAAAAAATATATATATATATATATATATATTTGGCTAATTAATTGAAGCAATTTTTTTTGTGAAATAATTCAAAAACCCTACATATTACAACTAATTATAAAATGAAAATTTATTAAAAAAATAATAAATTTTAAATTTGATAATTTTAATCAAAAAAAGATGATTAAAATCACAACAATTAATTAGTTGGATAGCATTTCAAAGTTTTTTTAATAAATTGATTATATTTCAATTCTTCTTCCCCCTAAATTGATTATTCTTTCCAAGGTGCTTCTTTTCTTTATTTTATGAATTTAGGATATTTTATTTAGAAAATGTTTTATGATTCTTTTAGTTGTTTTTTTTGTTTTTGTTTTTTAATAAAACAATTTTAATTAATCTCTTGGTGGTTTGTTGATGTTTTATTTCAGTTAGGTGATCGATGCATTTCTTGTATTTCACTACTATTCAGTAATTAATTACTTGATCATTAGCATAACAAATGTATGAAATGCCTTTTAAATATAATTGAGCTTTTAAATAAAAAATATTCATTTGAACTATTGAACTAAGAGAAGAAATTAATTAAAAAATTATATTATTACATAGAGAAATTATTTTTTAGAATTAAAATTTAATTATGTTGATGATTAAAATGAGTTTATTAGAATTATTTGAAAAAATACAGTGAATATTTTGGTTTTAATATTTTTCAATTTTTTTTACAATTTTTTTTTCATTTCATATTCTCATGGTACAAAAAAATAAATTTAATATTTTATTTTACATTAGAAATGTTCTTAGATTACAAAGTTTATTTATATTTTTTCATGTTGTAAGAACATATCAAAGGTGATTTCAAACTATTTTTAGTATATTTCAATACTTATTTGAAATTTTTTAATGATTTTCAAAATATTTTTTATGTAATTTTACATTATTTTGGATTTTTTTCTGCAGCGCTTTTTCAATAGAATATCTTAATTTTTTTATAAACCATTGTCTATAATTAAAAACCAATATTTATTATATTATTTATATTTTCTTTTATCTTTGATTATTTTTACGTTTTTTTAATCTTAAATCTTTTTTTTAATGGGAAACAAATAATTTTTTTATTGTTTTTTTAATTATTTTTTTTTAAATAGAAATTTTTATCAATAATAAAAGGTCATTAAAGAAAAGATTTTTGATTTAAAATTTTACAATTTTTCTAATGTTGAAGTACTTTTTAGGAAAGAATTTTTAGAAAGTTTAAATTTTGTTTTATTCTAAAAACAATAAAAAGCCTCAAAACAAAATAGGTAATATATATAAATTTATAACTTATAGAGAAATTTAAAAATTTAAATTGAATTTGTTAATAGGTTTTGTCCTAAAAATAAATTAATTTTCACGGTTCTAGACCAAATTTTAAGAAATTCGGGATCCCGACCTCGGGATCCGTCCCGAACGATTTTTTAAATTCATCGGGATTGATCGGGATCGGGATTTCATCGGGATCCCTCCCGACCATTTTACCAATCCCGCGGGATCCCGCGGGATTGAAGTCATGATAATTTTTCGAAAAATCTCTATTTTTTAATTAATATCTTGAATTTTAAATTAAAAAATATTGTCATTTGCTAAAAAAATATAAGAACTGCCAAATAAAAATTTTAAAATCATTTTACCAGCGAAAAATCAACATTTAGAGTCAAAAAATCATTTTTAAAATTTTATTCCAAGTCAAAAAAATAACAAATATTTTTTTGCGGCGAGCTTTTTCCAAAGACTTTTGCGGAACATGGGGGTCAGGTGGTGCCGATAGGCGCCACCGGGAAAATTTTTTGAAAATTAAAAAATTAGAATGCAATTTGTTAACAGATTTTCACCAAAATTTTAATTATTATATTTTTACCTTATTGTTCAATTTCAATCTCATTTTCTTAAATTCTTCGAGCACTTTTTTAACTCCGCTTACTTTACTTTTTTTTAAGTTAAACTAAATTGAAACTTAATTTTTCTTTAGGAAATGCTTTCCTTTTTGGTATTGGTTCAACGTAATCTTCTTTAATAAAAGTAATATATTTCTGATACTTTAATTTTTTGTTAATTTTGCTAGTTTTTTCAGTTTTATTTTTAATAAATATAAATTTATTTATATCCAATATTTCCGTCTTAATAAATTATCACTGTCTTCGATTTGTTTTTTTAATTAAATGGTTTAATTATTCTCCAATTATCCAAATTAATGTTCATTAGGTAATCTGAAATGACGAAAAGCGATATAAATTTTAGCCAAATTTGAGCAAAAATAATTTTTATTCACTCGTTGCACTTGCAAATGAAGTACACCTCTAAATTTTAGGAAAAATACGCCTTAGACTATCTGATAAATAGTTTTGTAAATAGAGAAAGTCTTATTTTAACAACTTAAGAAGTTAGAGGTGCGAATTTGTAAAAGGAATTACTTTGGGGGACCACCACAATTAGGGCTCTATTTTTTGCTCTAAAATTTCCAAAATAGGCTCTTCATTTAATAATTTTTTTTTATCTACTTTTTGAAGTTTATTGTAAATTTTATCATTATTTTTTGTTTATAGCAATTATTTTTAATCATTTGTAATAATTAATAATTAAATAAAATTACTCTTTATATTTAATAGAAATTATTATTTGTTTTAATTTTTATTTTATCAAATATTTACTAATTAATTATCATTTTTTTCTTTAAATAATTGTAAAATACGTTTATTAAAATTTTTTATCTCATTTTGCAACTTTTCTCACGACGAATCGAATCATAATCTGGTGGTGTTGATTACGTAGTTTTTTGATTCACTTGAATTTGTATTATATAAATAAAACTTATTTTCTTTATTCCTATATTTTTTCGTATTTGCTTTATTATCATTTATCATTATGTATTTATAAAATATTTTTTCATTACTTTTTTGCCTGTTTTTCTCAGTTTTCTTTGTGTATTTGTAATAGAATTTTTGGTATATTTTATTTTAATCAATTTGCTACTATTTTTAATATTTATCAAAACTGGGCTTTATTATGAATATGTGTATGATTTTATTTTATTTTCCTGTTTTTGACTTTTCACTTTAAATTTCTATTAATTGTTTTATTATCTTTAGGTAAAGTCTGAATTAAGAAGTGAGAGGTGCGAATTTGTAAAAGGAATTACTTTGGGGGACCACCACAATTAGGGCTCTATTTTTTGCTCTAAAATTTCCAAAATAGGCTCTTCATTTACTAATCTTTTTTATCTACTTTTTGAAGTTTATTGTAAATATTATCATTTATTTTTGTTTATAGTAATTATTTTTAATCATTTGTAGTAATTAATAATTAAATAAAATTACTTTTTATATTTAATAGAAATTATTATTTATTTTAATTTTTATTTTTATTTTATCAAATATGTATTAATTAATTATCATTTTTTTTCTTTAAATAATAGTAAAATACGTTTAATAAAATTTTTTTTTATCTCATTTTGCAACTTTTCTCACGTCGTATTCCAGACAGAATATAAAATCGCTTCAAGTTGAATTTGTTTATATAAATAAAACTTTTATATTTCTTTAATCCTAACTTTTTTATAAATATTTTATAATTTATGGATCGATTAAAATGTTTATTTTTAATAGTCGAATTATTATTGTTTTTGGTTGTCAAATGAATAAAATTTTAATTAAATTTGATATTTTTTTTCAGCTGATTAATAATCCTTATTTAATAAGTTTTTGTGTCTTAAAATCATAATTATTTTGAATTTACTTATTGCTGCTAGTAATTATAACCATTATAAATTTGAAATTTACTTATTTTTTACTCGTTTGCCAGAGCTAAAAATCCCAGTGCTGCAGCTGCAGGGTAATGTTAAGCTTGATAAAGTTTATGATAATGTTCAAACAAACATTTTTGATTGTAGTTTATTCAAAATTAATTAATCTATTCTTATTTGTAATTTTTAATTTAACTTAATGCAATTATCTTTTATTTCTAACCGTTTTTTTAAATTTAAATGCGTGACGTATATTTTATCATACTTATTTTCGTATCAATCAAAAAAATTTAATTAGCAAAGATTTTTTGTTAAAAAATGCTTCTTTTGCGTAACAAAAAATAATAATTATTATTATTTACTTTCCTTATTATTTATTTTATTAAGAAAATTGTTAATTTAAAAATAATTCTCGTTTTTTATGAAGTTTTATAATTGTAATAATTTTTTCTCACTTAAATGTCTTTAAATATTCTTGCTTTTCCAAAAAATATTATTTATTTCATTTAGCCGAAAGTATTTATTCATTGCTAATTTTTTTTTGTAATTAATTTATTTAATAATTAAATTCAAGTTTATTTAAATTTGATCAAATTTGCGTGAGTTTATTCTTTTAAATCTCATTGATAATTTGATAATGAGAAAAATTATAATTTAGTAAATGACTTAAGAATTAAATTCATGAAGATTATATTTTGTTAAGTTTTCAAAAAAAAATTTTAAATTTTATCTTAATCACTTTAATATTAGCTTCATTATTTATAATTTTAATAGTATTTAATTTTCAATTTATTACTTATTTTATTTTTTGACAACTTTTGTTAAATATTCAATATCTTTTTTATTAAAATTAATTTACATATATAAATGAATTGGTTCTGTTAATTAATTTTTTGCTTGCTTATGCTTTAAGTAAAACTAATATGTATAATTTTGTTTCTGTCTTCTTATATACATATAAATTTTTATAATTAGTGATCTATATAATTTTTAAATTTTTATTTGGATTTTTTTTTCATCTATTAGAATTTTGTCAATTTTTAATTTTGGTTAGAATTATAATTTAAGCAAATATAGAAATGCACGAAAATGCGAAAATTTACAAATTAATGTTGTATGTTTTCTTTTTCTTTAAAATTAATTAAATTGAGGCTTAAATAATATTTATTAAATGTTTATTTTATTATATTATAAATATTTCACGGCTTTGTACACAAAACAAGTCATCCGTAAGGAATTGATCAGTTACTGTATATTTTGATAGCATTTTACAACAAATATTATCAGTTTTATGAATTTATTATTCTTTTTATGTATTATATTTTAAACTTAACTTTTTACAAATAAGATAATTATTTTTGATCAAATTACTTTAATATCAATTTTGAAGTCATTTGGTTGGACGGTCAATAAGCAGTAATATGTAATTCATAAAAATGTTATTTTGCGGCGGTTTTGCAAAAAAATTTTAATTTAATTGGCCAATATGCTCATTAACACAATATGCAAAATAATACAAATCAATTTTCAATATTAAATAAAATTAATAATTTAAACATATTTATATAGTGGAAATCAGCATTGGATTGACTAACGTCAAGTCGAGAGAATTGGAATTAATTTTCTTATCACAAGAGCGATTGGAATCAATTTAGCAAATATTTAAAAGAAAAATAAATTAACTTATATTACAATTAATAAAATAATTTATTAACACGCAATGTATTTATAAAAAATTCAAAAAATTTTCAACCTTAATTTAATGTATGTAAAATGTGAAAATAAATATTAATTATTAAATTTTTATTAAAATTTTAGTATTGTACAAAAAGTAAAAAGATATATTGGCAAATAATTATTTTGTAAACTTATATTTATAATTGAAAAAATCATTTCTCTGATTATTAAATTCAAACTTATTTAGAAAAAAAAAATTAATTAATATTTTAATACCGTATAATTAATGAATAGCGATTCCAATATGAAATTTACGGGGAAACTATGAAAAACAAAATAAAAATGCGCGTTCAAAGAGTAATTAAATTTCATAAACAGCTTTTTATTTTTTTATCAAAAAGAATTGTTTTAATTATTTCGAAGTTCGTATTTTTTCGTAAATTAAAAAAAACATGTTGACATGATGAACCAATTAAAAATTAATAGATATTTTGATTTACATAAATTTATCATAAAACGAAGCAATATAATAATAATAACATATTAATAGTAATAAAAAATTTGCATGGAAGCAATTATCGTAAATTATTTTTTATTAATTTGTATTTAATTTATATATAACCATTTTTTAGTTGTTTTTTTTGAGATTTTAATTATTTTCTTCTTTTAAACATAATATTTATTTTGTCAAATACATTTTCAGTATAAATTTTAAAGTTAATTTCTTACTATTGTTATTTAAGGTTATTTTTATTACTTAATTGATCTTCAATTGTAAATAGAATAATTTATATTTTTTTATTATTATATTCAACAAAAATGAAATATTAAAATTTATTTTTTTTTTGGGGGAACCTGGGGGTCTGGCGAATGCCGGTAGGTCAGGGTTCATATCGAAAAGTTTTCAAAAAAGAACATCAAGACCAAAAATTGAACATTCGAAAATAATTTATCCAATTATTTTTCATCTCCTATTATCTATTTTAACAATTTTGGGGAACAAATAAACAAATTGTATTTTCAGTTATTCATGATCAAAAGAAATCAGATTTTTAACATTTTTTTTGCGGCATGCTTTTTCCAAAAATTTTGAGGAATGGGCGAGGGGAGAGAGTCCGGCGGTGCCGATAGGCGCGGCCGAAAAAAATTCTGTAATTTAGTGCGACTTGGTAACAATTTTTCACCAAAAAGGCCAGTTTTTGCATGGCTAAATTTAGGTCAACTTTTGAAATCTTATGATTTATCGATTTCCGAGACTAAAAACCCGAGACCGGGAAGCGAAAAACCCGATAAATTTCCTGAGTCGGGAACCGAGAACCGAGACTCTCGCACATCCCTAGCAGTTTTGCGCTAAAAATGACGATTTTTTCCCTTTTGGCGTCAACTTTTCAAAAAATGCCAAATGATAAGTAATTAAGCAATTTTCTAAAAAATTGCCCATTTTTTTTGAACTTTAAAAAATTACGTTAAATTTCAGAAAATTATGACCAAAAAAAATCGCGGCTATAAGTTTTTTTAAAGTCAACAAATTTTTTGAAATTTTAAAGGCTATTATGGCTATCGAATCATATCAATAATTAACTCTTGAGCAAGGTTTGATTAATGTTTTCGTCAAAATTAAATTCCATTTTCTATAAAATTGACTAATATTTTAAAACTTTTAAATAAATTACAAAACATTTTTTTGCTGCGTACTTTTCCAAAAAAGGCAACAGTTGGGCAGGCGGTGCCGATAGGCACCGTTGAAAATTCGATATTAAATTATTTTGTCTGATATGTAATTTTGTTAGATTTTCATAAAACTTAAATATCATTTTATATGTAGAAGAAAAACTTATTGAAAAAATATTTATTATAATTTTCACAGAAATGATTGATAACACATTTTTTTAAAGATATTATTTATAATAATTTTCTTATACATAAATGGTTGATGGAAAATGCACTTTTTATTTTTAATCTTTTTTTATTTTCTTTTTATATAATAACAAAATATTAGCCAAACTTAATTAAATACTTATTTTTTAATTAACTTGCCCGAATGTAACGGTTTGTTGTTAAACGGTGTATTGATAAAATTAATTGGTTTAAACTGCTAATTCCTTATACTTTTCTGTAACAAATATTTAGATTGTATTTTTTACTTCTTCAAAAAATTTTATAAGATTAAGGTAATATTTTATTAGTTTTTTTATTAAATTTTCCTTTGTTGCTTCCAATTTGAAATTATTTATGATCAAATTTAATTAATAATTCGTTTAACTAAAATTTTTATTTTTTAATTTAACCTATACAATTAAATGTTTATATATGTATTAAAGATATAAAATAAATGCATAATATTTACATTTATTTTGCATTTACAGTAATAGCGTAAAATTATACGTGTTTAGAGTTAAAGATTTCATATCGTGGATTTTTCAATCCAATATAAATTATTTATTTAATTTTATCAATCACTGAGTTTTTTTTTTTTGGATCAACCTAGCACCCAAATTAATATTATTTGTTATTTTATTTTACTATGATAATTTTCATTTTTAAAAAAAATTCTATAATTAATTTGTTAATTCGACTTTTTCGGTTTTACAATTTATGAATTTTAATATTTTTTTTTAATTAATATTAGCATTTTGATAAATTGATTTTCTCATTTTTTAATTTTATCCATCATGTCCCATCAACCAATATTTTTTTAATCGTTTATCGGCTTCATTTTTTCTTTATGCATTAATTTGTTTAAAAAATTAATTTCATATAAAATTTTAATAAATGCTGTTTTTTTATTCTCTTATTTTGTCATTAATTTAGCACTCAAAAAGGTGTTAGATTCCATTTTTATGTAGAGTTTTCAATAATTAGGATTTTTAAAATATTTTTTATAGTAAAATAACTTTTTTAGTCGATTAATATATTTTTAAATTATCTTTTGTTTAATCATTCAATTTCTTTAAAAAAAATTTTTGTTTGTTTTATTTGAAATATTATTAAAAATCGAAGAATTTATTTTCCTAGAATATTTTTAATCTTGTGCGCTACTTCATGACATGCTGTTAGAGCGGTGTTTTCGAAATTTCTTATAGTTAAATGGTTATTTTTAATAAGTAGACAATTAATTTATCTTTAAGTTTTCATTCATTCATTAATAAATAATTAATTCCATTAATCAATTCTAAATATTACAAATTCAAAATTAAATCGTCAATTATCAAATAGAATTTAAATAGGTTTTATGATTTATTATATTTAAAGTATAGTTTGCATAAAGTTTATTAAATAAATTTTTCGAAATTATTCACTTTTTCTATTTATTTTTATCGAATTTTATTTATTTTTACAATTTTAAATTGTTTTAATTTTTTATTTATTCTATATTTTCTCATTTTTTGCCGAATCTTTTTAAACTTCAGCCATTCATTAAATATAATTTGCAATTAATTTTATTATAATTAAGAAAGTTATTAATTCGAATGATTTGGTTTGCAAAATTTCAACATTTAAAATTCGTTTTAGTTTTAAGAACCGTGACTAATCACGGATTGAATTTGTCCACATGCCATAAAAAAGCAAAAGTGATATTATAATATTATATAGCTTTTTCGAATAAGAAAATTTTAAAACTAAGAAAATAAATATATTTTTTCGGAAAAACACCAAAATGTGAAAATGCCAAAAAAGGCATTTAAGGCACAAAAATTCCCGAAAACGGCAATTATAATGATTGATAATATTTTTTAAATTTTTTTTATAAACTATTATCGTTTTTTATATATATCAAATTAATTAAGATAAATTTTTTTTTAATTGTGTTTGCTTTTTAAGTTCTAAATATTATGGATTATTAAATAAGGTTTTGTCACATTTAATTAATTACACCTATTATAATCTCTTTTTAAAATTTCATTTTCTACTATTTTTATGTACAACAAACAATTATTAACAACAATAGTTATTAATTTAACTTTTTAAATAAATCTCTTGTGTAGGTTCTGAATTTGCTGGTCGTGTTAGGTTGGCCATTTGCTTATATTTGCATTAGGGTTCGAGCCCCGTGGGCGGGGGTGGCTTTTCACGGTGGCGGGGGATTGCGGGGGTCAGAGTCGCGGGGGCGGGGACGGGGGTGACCAAATGACTCGCCCCCGGGGACGGGGGCGGGGGTTTGCGTTTAATTAGCTGCAAAAAATTTCACAAAAATTAATTTTTTTTTTTTTTTTTTTTTTGTATGATGTGTTTGGCTCCACATTCCTTTATTCGATATATCGCCTCGATTTAATTCTTTTTGGTATAATTGCACAGATTTTGTCTAAAAAATGACTAAATTTGGGATTACAAATATGCCAAAAATAGTCAATTTTTATGGGTATTTTTGTCTATTAATCCAGGGTTGCAATTGCTTCAAATATTTTTACAATTTATTCGTTCTTTTGGGGAGGAAATAAGCAAATCGTAAAATTCAGTGCATTCGGGATCACTAAATCAGACTTTTAACATTTTTTGCGGCACATTTTTCCAAAAAACTTGGTGAATGCGCGATGAGAGAGGTCCGGCGGTGCCGGTAGGCGCCGCCGGGAAAAATTTTTCTTTAAGGATATGTGAATTTTGCTAGAAATTAGCCAAATTTTTCAGAAATTTGCCGCTTTTAGTTGAAAATAAGTTAAAATAACATAAAAATAAATGTTTATAAATATGTTGTTTCTTTACTATAATTAATTAGTAGGGTTCGAAGAAAGCATATTTTGCCATTTTTGAGCTTTTAGAGCATATTTTGGCAATTTTTTTGGAAATTTTCACAAGAAAAATGTGAAAAAGGCAAAAAATAACCCCCTAAGCATCGATTTTTTTGGAATTTTTTTAAAAATACACCTTTAAAAATCGAAAATTTTTAATTTTTTAGTAAGAAATTTTTGGAAAAATTTTTTTTTTTAACATATAAAAAAAATTTAAAATTTGGAAATTAAATATTTTTGCAATTGTATAAAAAATGCTCCTTAGCCCTTATTGTGGTGATTTCAAAGTCAATTCTTAATTTATACACAATTTTTGGCATTTTTTTGAAAAATAAAATTTTGGCTGTTTTTAAGGCATATTTTAGTGCATTTTTGGGTATTTTTTAGAGTTTTTAGGGCATATTTGGGGGATTTTTAGTGCATATTTTATGCGCATATTTGGCATTTTTTAGTGCATACAACTTCGAACCCTAATAATTAGATTATAATTAGATTTTTTTTTTATTATAATTATTAATTCTCTTTTCGTTCATATCATAAATAATTCGTCAGATTCAATAATTTTAAAATTACATAAAAGTTCAAAAATAGGCGCCGCCGGTGAAAGTAATAAATTTAGTTATAGTTTGTAAAAAAAACTTTCTGCAAAAAGTTTCAGATATTTGGTAAAAAGTGTCTTTTATAAAAAATAAATAAAATTGATTATTTTTATTTTCTACCGTCATAAAGCAAATTATGTGACAAATTATGACATAATTGATTTATTAAATATTTTGTTTAAGCACTGAAGAGACTATTTCAAGATTTTTATTCATTTACTTATCTTTTTATAAATTTTAAAACAAAATTAATCAGTTCAAGCATACCAATTAAGTTTATCAAGTAGTCATTGCTACGTTCATCGTATGCATATATAAATTTATAAAATTTACTTATTAAATGGAAATGTATAAATTATTTTTAATCAATTCTTGGGTTTTACACTCACATTGGTTGTCATGTTATTATATTTTTAAATTCATTTTTTGATACATAATATTAATCAAATTACTTTTTTATTATTTATTTATGGTACTTTTCCATTTTGTGGCCAAAGTTTGAATTTTTTTAAATCAACAGCGGGCGCGGAGAATTGCAAATCCTTTTAAGAGATATTAATTCAAATTGTAGCATTTATGCCTCCGAAATAATTTTGGCGTTTAGCTTTAGCAATTCTCCGCGCCCGCTGTTGATTTAAAAAAAAACTTAAATTTTGGCCCCAAAACGGAAAATTACCTTATTTATTTATTCATTTTTCAAATAATAATAATATTTCCAAATTATGCCATTCTTTTTCTATTTATTTAATGTTGAATTTGTTTTTCTTTTAATTTTAAATTGTTTTTAATATCTCTGAAGTAAATTATTATCGTTAAACATGTTTTATAGTAAATTTTTTCAAGATAAGCCGGAATGATTATTGTTTTCGCTATTAAAGCCGGAATGATTATTGTTTTCGCTATTAAACACTTGATTTAATTGCACATCTAATTATAAATGTGCTTATTTTTATGCGATATTAATATAATTATTTTCTAATGTTGTTATTGCGTAAAATTATTATTTTTATCAATTAATTTGAAAAATAATAACGATATTTAAATGAAAAAATTAAAATTAAAATTAAAAGTTGAATTAAAGAATTTTTTAAATAAACAATTTTTAATTTCATTTGCTTTTTTCTTTTACTCATGATTCAAGAAAGATTTATTTGAAAATTCTTTTAAGGTTAAATTTAATTTTTCTTTTCTTTTTTGTTCATAAAATAAGTGATGTTTTATGCTATAACAATTATTATTCAAAATTTTAAGCTATGATAGTAATTTTTTCATCAATTTTCAATAATCTAACATTGAAGCACTTTTAAGATCAAATTAAAAGTGATGGGCCGAGTCTGGCGGTGCCGAAAGGCGAAGAAATTATAATTAGTGACAAAAATTAATTCTTTTTGATTTTGAGGGTTCATTAAATAAAATCTGATAGTTAACATATTTTATTATATTCTTTTTAATGAGCTTTTATATCTTATCAAATATTTGAGCAATTAAAATTTTTATGAATGTTTATTTTATATTTAAATAAATTTTGCATTTATTGTGCGATTTTGTAGTTAAAATCTTTTGAATTTATTTTGAATAATTTTTACCAGTATTAAAGATGGCATATTTTTATTTTTAATCACAATATTTTTTATTTTTATATATTAATATATATACCTGTGCAAAACTAAATATAAGTTTTGTTTTTAATTAACTTGTTTAGTGCTCCACCTTAAGTTTTGATGGTGCGCGAGTTTTTTGTTTGAGTATTTAGTTTAGATAAAATAGATAAATATATAATTGTGTTTCTATCTTATTATATTCATATTATTTTTATTTTTATAATAGTATTATATATTTGTGCTTTTATCTCTTTATAAAAGGTTATTTTTTATTGGCCGTAAAAGTTTTTTTAACATTTGTATAATAACAATTAGTTTATGTTATTTATTAAACTACTTTTCTGCAGAAAATACTTAGATTTATTATTATTGTATAATTATTTATTACTTTTTACTATTGTTTTTGTTGACGGAAATAAAAAAAAAATACTTTAATAATTTATTATATTTTTAGTAGACAAAATTTGGTGGTCTTTATTTAGGTTTTTGTTGTACTGTTTTTAATTTAAATTTTAAATATTTTATATATAAATTTATTTTTTATGTTTAATAAATTATCAGTGAGATAATTAATTGATAGATAGGTGGTGTTTATTCTTTTAATTACATAAAATAAAATTTCCATTTCTTTTTGAAATTGTGTGAGTCTCAAATGTCGTTAATTATGTTCTCTTCAAAATATGTTGGAATTTATTAAAAGGAAATTCAAATTCTATGCAACATTTTCTTAACGTTTTCACAAGTTTTTTTTTTGAGTAGATAAATTTTTGTACTTTGTTTGTATTTCATGGGTATTTTTTTAGTACGCTTCTAAAACTTAATTCAGCTAATATATGCTTCACATCTGTTTTTACTCGGTAAACTGAGCACATAAGGGCGCTTAACGGCCTCAGACTGGCGCGAAGCTTTTGAATGATTTTTTGTGATGATTAAACGGGACTAATTAGAGAATAGTAAATAAAATTTATTAAATTTTGTTTAAAGTTTTATGGTTTCATTATGTAACATATTTTAGAGTTTGAGTTTATTCTCATTTGTTGGAAGGCAGGGGTACCTTTACCAAAAGCCTAAATCCTGGGAACATCAGTGATGGACAATCAGAAATATAACATTTGAACATTTTTGGAGTGAAAATACAACAAATATTTACATGTAAAGTAATAATTATTTATTTGTATATAAAATAATTAAAATAATATAACAAAGATGGCAATTTTTGGTAAACTTTTTTCGCAAAAACACCAAAAAAATTAATGGTTCATTTGAAGATTTATGATCAAATTATTTATAAATATTTTTCAAATTTTCGAGAAAAATTTATTCTTCAAAATTATTTTCAGTCAATAAGTTTCATATTTCCCTTTACTATTTCAGTATTTTTCGATATTAATTTAATTATCCTTTTTTTCTATCTATAAAAATTCATATGTCTTTTCATTTTTTTAATACAAAAAATATTTTAAAAAAAACACGCAGAAAATTTATTATTAAAGAGTTCATCGATGAATTCGACGGGAAAAAACGCGGAATCTGTTGCAAAAAATGATTTAAAAAATATCAAAAAAATAATTAAAAACAGATATTTGAGCAAAAACAGCAATAAAAATAACACAAAAATTAAATCGAGCAGAGCAAATTCAATAAAAAATATATATTTAATAAATAGTGCGAGGCAGCGGGTAAAAAATCAAATAAATATTTTCACCTTAAATAAGATGCCAATTTTATGTAAATATACTTTTGCATAGATACTACTTAATACATGGTTTAAATAGTAGGAAAAACACTTTTTTTTTGCGAACAAAAGTTGTTTATTTACATATTTTATGCATATTTGATATACACATATTTTAGATTTTTTTTAGCAATTTTTTTTTTCATTTATGAGGGTTTTTTAGTGAAATTTTTTATTAAATACCCAAAAATCTAAGATTTCGTAATCTTTCTTAGATATTTACATTTTTTACATCTTTGGAGAATTATAGAAAATTATAATGAAAAAAAAAATTAAAAAAATTAAGCATTAATCGCATTAAAATTTTTCGAAATTAGTCATTTGGTTAAATCAAATTATTTTAGGGTTAAAACATCAGCTAGTCGCTGTGCTGTTATATATTCAAAAAATATCGGCTTAAATAATTTAAATTGGAATATGAAAATGTATTGAGCAAATGCAAACGAAAGATTTAAATAATGATTAAATATATCTTAAAATATTCTTTTTTATCTGTACAAGACCGATCTTAAATAATAAAATAAATAATTATTGAAAAAAGAAAAAATTCAATGAAAAACAAATAAAAGTGCAAAATAATCAGTAATCACTTATCAAAAAGAATTTAAATTCATCAACGCCGTCAAAAAATATGAAAAGATGGTATAAGAAGACAAGGATAGAAAATTATTAATTCCCTAAAGAAACAAAAAAATAATAATTTGATTAAACAATGGATTGAAACATATAAATACGAAATGAATACAATATTCGAAAAAAACAATAATATTATACGCAAAAGAAAGTATATAAAAAAGTCATGCTTCATCAGGAAAGTCCAAAAAATCAGGTGCAGATGTCAAAAACATTCTAAAATTCACAACTTTAATTCATTAAAAAAACAAGCATAATTTAAACAGCAAAAAAATCTTAGACAGAAAAGCTCAAAAGCTATATGCTCAATTTAAAATATATAAATTAAAAAATTATTATATTATTATATTATAAGAAAAATAAAATAATGAATAATCGAAGCCGAATTACTACACCGACTTGTAATGCTTTTGTTAAGTGATGGTTCCATAAAATGACATTTTCGTAAAACAAAGCAAGCAAAAAATGTACTTAAAACCATAAATTCAAGGAAGGTAATAACTTTAACAATGAACAGGTTAAAATTATTAGTAACCTAATTTAAAATAAATTTAAAAGTTGGAAATAATTTGCACTAAAAGTAAAAGTAATAATCATAATAATAATAATAATATACTCAAAAAGTGAGTAGGGCAAAAATCCAAATAATTCCAATTCTTTAATTCTATTTACGGAAACAATTAAACCACATCAAAAGTTTATCCTAAATGCGGTAAATGGCTAATTAAAGAATATAAAAAGTAATTTAAAACTAACAAATTTTAGTTCTTTAAAAGTAAAACAAAAATTAAAGGTGCCTGAATAATTGAAATTAATCATGCAAAAAATGAAATATGATAAATGAATTTAAGAAATTAAATAAAATGGGAAATTGTTTATTAATGAATTAAAATTGTGAATTTATCCATAAATTATTTGTTCAAAAATCTTCAGATAAATTACTACGAATAAAATTATTATCCATGGAATGAGATTGATTATAACAATAACTAAATTAAAAAATAATTATTATTTGAATCTTAATTAATATTTTAATAATTTAAAGATAAATAATTTGATAAAAAGTAAAACTTTATTAAAGCATATAAAAAAACTGAGACAAAACCATTGATTTAGTTTCCCTTAATAGAAAATTATAACATTAATAATTTATTTATTCTAAAATTATAAATGAACTTTTATCCAAGAAAAAAAAACCATTAAATAATTAATTTTCATTGCTGCAATAATATTTATTTTGTTATACATCCAATTGAAAAATGAAATTTTAAATTGAAAACATTACACGAGGGAAAAAAAAATAGATTTGACGAAAAAGAAAAACAATTCAGTTAAATATCAATCCAAAGCAAGAAATTATTAAAATATTTAAATCTCAAGCAAAAACGAATAAAAAAAAATTTAAAAATTAAAAAAAATAGAATAAATTAATTTCAAAGTTTATTTCAAATTAAATAGGATATATTTTGATTTTCTTGATTTTCTTAATTTTCTTAATTATGATTTTTTTTATTATTTTAATATGAGAACAATTTATTTCTCTTTTTAATTCTAAACAGCAAATTAAATATTAAAATAAAAATGTCTTAAACAGTTTTAATAACAAAAAAAAATTTAAAAAAATACCTTTTTAAAAATTTTTTTAACAGATATTATTTCTTTATCGAGGAGTTGAAATAACTGTGCTAAATTATTAGAGACCGACTTAAAAAGGCTCCAAAAATCGCGAAAAAGACACTTTAATAGGCACCAAAAAATTGAAAAAAGGCATGAAAATGCATGAAAATCACGAAAAAAGACATTTAAAAACTTTTATATTAAGAATTTTAGGAACCAAAACACGTAAAATTTAACGAAAAAAACAAAATTATTTTGGTTATTTAAATGATTATTAAATATTTTAAAATGTATTTCGAAAAAGTTGAAATTTTGACGATCAATTTTTGAGGAAATTTTACAATTATTAGGTGGTATATTTTCTGATTTTATTGCATTTTAAATAGAAATTTTTGCAAAAATAAGTCAAAAAAGAAACCAAAACGGCAAAAATTCCAAAAAAGGCATTTAAGGCACGAAAATCCCAAAAAAGGCATTTAAGGCACGAAAATCCCAAAAAAGGAATTTAAGGCACAAAAATCCCAAAAAAGGCATTTAAGGCACGAAAATCCCAAAAAAGGCATCTGCCTCAAAAGTCGGTCTAAATAAATTACAAAACAAAAAATCATATTATTCAATGAGAGAATTAAAGGCAAATTGTCCAATTTTAGAGAAATCACCGATTTAATATTCGCCGAATACATGAGGAAATAAAACGAGAAGATAAATTGAAATAAAACAAAGAAATAAATATTTCAATAAAAATCAAAATAAAATATAAAGCTTCGATGAAACATAGGAGATTTTATAAAAGCACTTAAATATATATATATAATATTTATTACAGAAAAGGGAACGCAGTCATAATTAAATTAATTAAAAAAAGAAAAGTCAGTCATAAATTACCGCCAGCATTCTTTAAAAATTCAAAATTTTGAACAATCAAAAATTGCACTTTGAATTTGTCATATAAATAATTATGAATTATTAAAAAGTCTATGGACGAATAATTTAAACATTCAGTAAGCTTTTACAATGAACAAATTGAAAACCGAACAATTTGCTATGGTCAGATTTTAGACGGAAGAAAACTGTGGAAATACAACGAGAAGAAAAATAATAATAAAAGAAATAATTACACACACAAGAAAAGTTAAAAAACAATATTTAACAAAAATTTAAATATTCAAATTTTAACAAAACCTAAGAATCGATTCTAAACATTTAAGAAGAATACACTACTTACAAATGAAAAATCTTAAAAAGGGAGAGAAATATTAAATGTTTTTTTTAAATAAAAATAAAATAAATAAAATGAATTTTATCTTAAAATGCAAACATTACAATTAAGGAAAACAACGATAACATATACTAATTTTAGAGCATAAAAAGTATTTAAAAAAAAGTTTACTTAAAACAATAAAAAAAAAACAGCTAATCATTGTTCCAATTAAAGCAAAAGAATTAATTAAAGCAAAAAGATACATAATAAAAAATAAATAATAATAAATGCAAAAATGACGAAAAAAATATAAAGAAGAAACAAAATTTCTATGTGTTATATGGGAATTAAGAAAAATTTTATGATTAAATGAGGATATTTTTAAAAATATTATTTAATGTTTTAAATAACAATTATAAAAATGATGGACTTAAAACAAAGCGCCACAATTTAAAATAAAATTTAACCAAGAAAATAATCAATAAATTAATTAATTTAATTAATATAAATATAATTAAACACTAATCAAAAATGTTTACTTAATTTTTGGTTTATTTAATATTATAATGAATTTATTTGCTAATGTATAGCCCGTCGCAACCAAAACCCGCCCGAAAAATGCGGTCGTGTTTAGCGAGTTTATTTTCAAATTATGTTAAAATTTTTTTTAGTAACTTTTGAAAATAAAAATTAATTTATTAATAAAATGAAAATATATTTGAATGTACCGCTCTACAATTACATGACATATAGAATCTACGAGAAGATGAGCTTAAAAAGATGATGTTAAAAAAAAGGTTTTAAATAATAAAATATTTTTTCAATTTTTAAAACAAAATCTACGAATAAAGACTAATTAGTAAAAAAGCAAAACTATTAAATAAAAAATTATAATATAAAAATCAAAACAAAAGAGAATAAAATATTAATATGAGATTATTAATTGTATTAACAATTAAATAAATATCTTTTTGTAAATTAAAAACAATTAAAAGAACATTTAAATCATTTTGATTTAGGTTTTCATTTAAAAATTTAAAATTACAATGATAATTTTGACAATTTTTTAAGAAAAAGTATAATAAAAAATATTTATTTTCAATTTGATAATAATAAAAAAAATAAATAATATTTTATATTTGTTTATTAAATATAGTAATTTTTAAGTAGAATAAAATGGAAAAATAATTAAAACAATTGTTAAAAAGAAATATGAAATTATTTGTTAATTCTTAAGAAAGCAATCATAATGCAAATTTTATTAAATGTTTCGCGAAAACGACTCTATATTAATTAAAAATTAAAATTAATAATAATGAATATGAAAATTCAACTTTATATTATATTTTTTACACATTTAAAAAAATTAAGGCGAGCAAACAATACAGATGAGATGACGTCATTTTTGGTATAATAAATTAAAGTAAATATTAAATTTATTAAAATAATAAATACAATATTAATTTTTAAAAATTTAAATTTTATCATTCGGTAATGCCATAATTCAGCATTTGTGTTTAGTCGACGCTGATCATTTGCAGTAAGAATTATTCAAAAAACCCTATTTAATACACTCCTAAAGACCGAAAAAGATAAACAATCAAAAAGTCAAAAAAATAAATAATAAAATAATCTAAAATAAACTTAATTTGGAATTAATTTTATAAAATAACAAATTACACATTTAATTAGCAAATAAAATTTTCATAACTAATTAATAATTTAGACGAAAAAAAAAAGATTTTGCATTAAATCTGTTCAAAGCAAAATTCTCAAAAATTACTCTTTTGTGAGCAAAAATAAATTTTTTGAATTAATTATTGTTAATTATCAGACTTTATCCAACTAATAAAAAAACCAGTAACGGAAAATTGCGTTTTTGCTGTTAGCTGAAACGCATTTAATTTTAACATGAGTTTATTCACTTGAATTAAAAATTAAAATAAATTTTTATTAGAAAACATTGATAAAAGCCAAAAGAAAAGTGGAGAAAAGTAAATAAAATAATTTTCCTGTTCATAAGAATAAAGAAAATTAATTAAACTGATAATAAAATAATAAAAATGAACTAAAAAATTATATGCAATCTAGTTTTTATACAATACCAAAAATTAAACATTTAATTCATTTTATGCGAAGTTATGAATAATTTTCTGTCAAAAAATGATGATAAATCATCAATCTGACAGCCTGGTTTAGATTAAAAAAAAATTGTGCTTATTAATAAGGTGGGGATTTCCCGGGTAAACCCAAAATTATATTTCAACAAAATAGGTAATTTTGTGAATTTTTATGTTAAATAATAAAAAAAATAATAATAATGGGCGAAGTTCAAAAAAGTTTAAATGATCAACTTAAAAAATAAAATATTTGAAAGAAAATTTAGAATATTTTTATTATTTAAACATAGTGAATTAGATAAATTTGTATTTATTAAAGAGTCATTAATTTTCATTAAATTAACTCAAAAGGAAATCAAAATAAATTATAGGTTTCAAACATTTTCTAGCAAAAAGAATTAATAATTTAATTTTTACTGCGTTTTTAACGCACGGAATAAAGAAATATAGGTATAAACCTTACAGGGAATTCTTTCGACAAAAGCACCGATTGTTATCATTTTTTGATTAAAAAACTTCAACTATTACTTTAATAAAAGAGAAATAGTAGGCAAAACAATTTAAATTAAATAATATTGTACTTTATTATTGATAATATTTTTGAAGAAATATACAAAAATATGACATATCAGAAAATACGGAAATGCGGGAATTCGCTACGCGAGCACAGAGACCAAATGAGATTAATATCAACATGAACTTTTTTTGAGCAAATGAGTTTTATTATAACATTTAACAATCACAAAAGTCAAAAAATTTGCCATAAGTAATTATTTTAAAAAAAGTTTAATATAAAATAAATTTATTGTAGAAATTTGAAAAAAACCATAAAATTGATGTAAAATACAAGAAAACATTTAATCTTAATATTCAATATCAATAAATAAATTATTAATAATTAAAAGAATAATTCCTAAAAAATATCTGCATAAAAGAACCTTGAATGGAAGAAGAAAAAGGAAAATAACCAAATTATGGAAAATAAAACAAAATATAACTTCAATCAACTCATTTAAAAAAAGGGAAGGATTAAATTGAAAATTAAGTTTTGTTCTCACAAAGGAGAGTGTTCGGGTGATGGTGGAATTTCCAAATGAAACTTTATAGGTGGGTAGACCACCCATGGGTCGTATTGCAAAAACTTTTTTCTAGCTGCGGAATAAGCATCTGTGCCGAGATATGGCGTGCCAAAGTATTTTAGGTAATAAATGAAAAGAAATAAACATTTTGCCATTTCCGTAGTGTCCAGTGGTGCAGTGGTAGTGCTCTTGGCTCATAATCGTAGGTTCGACTTGCTCACGCGTTTTATTTTTATTTTCTTAAATTTCAATTTCAAAAACTTTGCTTACTATTGTAAAATTTTTTTAATTTTTTTCTTGTTAATATTTTTCAATTTTACTTTAAAATATAAAATAAAGATAAATAAAAAAGATTTAAAAAATTGGAACGCAAAGGATTTGAACCTTTGAGCTAAAAAAAAGTTGACTGATACACTACCACTGCACCAGAAATCATTTTGAGGAAATACCGTATTTTCTCTAATTAAGGCCCTGTCTCCATTAAAGGCCCTGTCTCCAATTATGTCCCCCTTTCTGAGTATGTTGAAAAATAATCCCCCCGTCTCTATTTATCCCCCCGGGGGGATAAATAGAATTTTTATTTTCGAAATTTTTTTTTATAATTTAATAAAAATTAATTAACTTAGCATGTTTTTGGGCTATAACTTTTTTCTATGTAATCCAAATCCAACATTGTTGATATCATTCAAAAGCTTAACATGTTTAGAAACTTTTTCTAAGCGATTGCTTCGCGATTCGCGATTAGACAATTACCAAAAAAGTTATACATGAAAATTTCGAAAAGTCGAAGTTTTTGAAGTTTTTTCTTAATAAAATTTTTTACAGGCTTGAAAATCTATCCGCTTTTTGTAAGGCTAATAGAGCATGTTAAGAGCTTTCGAATGATACCAAGATTGTTGGATTTGGATGCCAAAGAAAAAGCTTAATTTGTAAGTGGAAAAACGAGCTGGCGCCGAAACGCCCGCGCCGAAACGCCGGCGCCGAAACACCAGCGCCGAAACGCGTGGGTCACCCAAAAAAAACACCAAAACGGCAAAATGCCAAAAATTTCTAACTCTTTAAAAAAATAATTTAAAATCGAAAAAAATCAAGTAGTTGACAAAAAATATTAGATCAAAAATCAATGATTTTCAAAATCTGAGCTCAGATTCGTGATCAGCTCATTTAAACCTAAAAAAAATACCCGACAAATTTTTAACATTTTTTTCGTCGGGACACCAATTCTTAATATTGCCAAAAAGGGCGCTAAAAATATGCATACATTTAAAAATTTATAAAAAAAACTTTTTTTAGCTTTTATTTTGAAGAAAGGAGCTCAAAAAAGCATTTCTGCATTGAAATTTTCGATTCTGAAGTCACTATGCGTCATTAAAAATCAGACTTTGACGCTTCTCACCAAAATAATTAAAAATTTTGGCGTTATGTCACCATTTTCTCACTAGTTTTATTAACTTTTCGAGATTTTTCATCACTAAAAGTCGCGGCCCTAGTCATTAAAAATCTGTCGAAAAATAATCCCCCCGTCTCCATTAAAGGCCCTGTCTCCAATTATGTCCCCCTTTCTGAAGAGGTTGAAAAATAATCCCCCCGGGGACTTAATTAGAGAAAATACGGTATGACTAATTTTTACTTTTGTTTGTTTTTAAAAAGTACAAATTTTGACAATTTTTGGCACGCCATCTCTCGGCACAAATGCTTATTCCGCAGCTAGAAAAAATATCTTGTAATACAACCAAGGGGTGGTCTACCCACCTACAAAGTTTCATTTGGAAATCCCACCATCAACTGAACACTCTCCTTTGTCAGTTTGTTCAATGCAAGAATTGGTTAAAAATAGTTAATTAATTAAAAGATAAACTTTTAAATTAATTTAAAATAATTTTAAAATAATTTTGTAAAGCAAACCTAAATAAAAATATAAAAAACGAAAATTGAAAATTGAAATAAAAAGCAGCACATTATAACATAAAAAATATATTATCTATAGCTATTTGAAAAAAAATTGGATGAATTCTTTATTTTTCATAAAAAAACTATATAATTGAAACATCAAAGAAAAATAAACTGAAAAATAAATTTCAGAAAAAAAAAATTATTCATTGAAAGGAATGAAATTGTATAAAAACTTTGTTCTATTTGTCAATTCATTTTTGACATGTTTAAATGAAATTTAAAAAAATTACCAAAATAGATATAGTAATTGAAATTGTAAATTAATATTAGTATTTTTTATTATAAATTCATAGAAAATAGAATGATATTAAATGGTATTTTCATATCTGTGAAATGAACCTGTTAAATCAAAGTAAATCAACAAATGTTAATGATTTTTATGAATAAATTTAAACGGGCAATAAATTTAATTGAAATTTTTTAATGAATCCAAATGATACCAATAATAGTTTTTAAAAATATATTATTCTAAATAAAAATATTAAGCAGCGGCAATATTCACACATTTAAAAATATTTAACAAAAAATGTGAAGCATTTATTGATAAATCATTAAACCATTAAAAAAATTAGAATAAAGGAAATATTTCTCAAAGAAAAATTTGGACGGCAGAACATGATTGAAAAAAATACGAAAAAAAATATTGGAAATATTAAAAGTAATTTTAAATATATATATAAAATTATGCAAAGATGATTAGATTTTGAGAAAAATTCAATAAATAAATATATTAAGCAAAATAAACATTTATTGATTAACTTTTAAACAAGTTTACATGAGCTAAGAAAACATTCTGGAATCCCTTTTTATATTTAAATTTTACACATTTCAAATTTTTTGTTTAATTTTAAAATAATTTTTATTAGGCCTTTCATTTATTTTTTGAAATGTTTTAAAACAAAACTTCGCATTTAAATTTTCTTAAGATATTTGCTTCCTGTTTTTCCTTTATTCCTTAAAATTGTTTAATTTTTTTCAAAAATTTAAAGGTAAAAAAGCAATTACTTATTTTTGCCTTTTAATTTATTTCAGTCTTTTCAAAAACCAATGCAATAATTAGTATTATTTAGAAGAAACAAAAAATAGTCATTCCTTAAATTAAATATGCAAAATCAAAATTAGCTTTAAAAAAGGTTAGATTGTTATTTTAAATCATAAATTCAAATAGCAATTAAATTCAAAGTCCTCAGAAATTAAAAATAAATACCAATTTAACAAAAACATTATAATTTACCGTTTATATTATTTTATAAAATTTTATTTCTACGAAAAGCATTTAGCATTTCTTAAATAACTAAATTAAAAAGAAAAAAACAAGATATAAGTGCAATTAATTCATTTAAAAATCAAAGGGATTAATTAATTTATATTTTAGTATCAGTGTATCATTAAAAACATTTCTGAAAATCGCAATATAAGATTAGATTATTAAAAATGTGACAGCAAAAATAAAAATATAACATTTAAGTATTAAAAAATATTTTCTAGTTTCAGAAACTTAAATCAAGAAATTAATTGCCTATGGGCAGTAAAAATAATAATTATGTATCCACTCCAAAAAAAAATATGAAAATGTTTACAAAAAAAAATTTGCCGAAATTTTGAATTTTTTGAAGATTCCAAAAATTTCGTTAAAAATCCTCAAAATAGGTAAAAAATGAAAATAAAGAATAATATTTTTTTATTTAGTTGAAATCACTTAAAAAAAAATTTCTCATTGCTATTTTATTTACCATCGAATTTATTTATTTTTATCCCAATCCCAATAAAAAAAACATCGTTTTTAAAAGAAAACATTATTTTAAAGCACAAAACCTTAAATGTTTCATTTTATTTTATAAATAAAAGGTCAAATAACGTTAATTTCTCTTTAAATTCTTTGAAATTAAAAAACAAAAATAATATGGCACTGGTTTTAACGAACTCTTTATTTATTCGGGAAGCATAGTTTAATCTTAAAATTACTATTATAAAAAATAATTTTAACATCTTTAATGTATTTACAGAAACCTAATATAATTTGTCATCAAAAATTAAGTAACATTAATTTAGGCCAAGTTTAGATAAAGAAAAACAAAAATTTTTTTACAAATAAACACTAATAATTAACTTTGCTTATAAAATTTACCATTTAAATAAATAAAATAAATTTCATCCTTTTATTTTCTCTACTTTTTAAATTAACTAAATTACACTGACCCAAAAAGTAAATAGGCACTTATTTGTTAGCTAAATAATTTGAAAATAGCACAAGAAAAGAAACAATTCGACCAATTTATTCAAGAGAAAATATTCTAATTATTTACATAATCAAATTTATAATATTTTTATGAAACTACAAACATCAGTAATGTTATCATTAAATAGAATCATAAAATTAATTGATTCAAATCAACGAAATTTAAATGAATTACAAAATTGGGTCGGGAATGAGCGTAAAGCATGAATAAATATTTTTTTTATTATTGTAAAACATTATAAACGATTGTATGCCGTTCTATTAAATTTACTTAATCTTTAAAAAAAAAAATTTCGAAATCATGTATTATAAAACTAATTAATGATATTATAATTTAAATACATTTAAATTTTAAATTTTTATTATTATGATTTTTATCTATTCTAAATAATAAGTGTCAGAATGATGGACTTTATATATTTAATAATTGTTAGATTTTGTTTATTTTATTGATTTTTGTTTTGCTTTTTTTGATACTTCTATAATTTTTCAAAATATTTCTTTTAATATTTATTGATTTTATCTCGAAATTTGATTACATTTTTATTTTATTCATAAAATCTTTTTTTGCCTTTAATATAAAAATGATTCATTTTTGGTAGATATTAAGTAAATAATAGACTATTTTTAATAACTATTACTTTGAATTCCATTATTAATTTACATTTTTTGTTCTGTTATAATTTTTAATGGTACACATGCTAATGCTTAGATTCGAATAGTTGACAAAACTGCTATATTTAAAAACAAATTTGTAAATATTCTTTGTCAAATTATTTGGACATTATCATCTATTTAATTCAATATATTTATCCTTTTATTATATTTTTATTTAGGGTTTCCCAAAAGCAATTATTTTATATTTTTGAAGTCTTAATTTTTTATTTATTACTCGCTATTAATTAAATGCTTTATCTAATACAATTCAATTTATGCGAAAGTTAATTACCCTCTGATTATTATTATTTTTTAGATTTTACATTTTATTGAGAGGATAAATTTTTGAAAAAATATTTTCGCCCTTTTTTGGTCCAAAAAATATTTGAAAATTTTCAATGGTGCCTAGCTAGAATTATAAAATTTCATGCAATTTTCTTATTCTCAACGATTGTGAACAGAATAATTTGCATACAACGAACTAACGCAATAAATTAAATAGAAAATTGCTTTCGAGTGAACAAAATGATTCATTTAAAAAACAACCAACTTATAATACATACCCATTTACAAAAAAACATAAATAAAAATATTTATTGCCGATCTCATTTGGAAAATATTTAATATTTTTAAATTATTCCAATAAAAAAATTATTAAAAAATCACACGAAAAAATTACAATTTTTAAAATTTTATAATTTAGAGCTTAAAGAATAACTAAGGCTTTCTTAACTAATTAATTTTTAATAAGAATATATTGTTTATAAACTAAAACATTAGAAACCAGGTTTGATAAAATAATCAAGTATTTGTATGTATATAAATTAGGTACTTTATCCATAAAAATCATAAACCAAATATATTAGACAACCTATCAACCTTTAAAATATGAAAAAAAATGAAATAAGCTTAACACAAACAAGTAAAACTTATCTGAATCCATCTTTACTAAAGATTACATTTAAAAATTTCGATAAAATTACTAGCAAATAAACTATAGCGAAAAAATAAAAGCAATTAAATGCTAAACCAAAGAAAAATAATTTTCGTAACCTCGAAAAAAAGTTCCGTTTTGTGAATATTTTAATTAATTAAAACTTATTATCAAAATACTCATAATAAATTTGAAATTTTTTATCAATAGCACAAAAACAAGTCAATATTTTTCATAATTTGCATCTTAATTTAATAATCATTGATGGTGAGCAAAAAATTATTTGACACTATAACCCATTTGTTCGCATCGCTTCATCATGGTGTATTGAAAACCCAAAAACACACTGAAAATTGGGAATTTGCCAACTCACAAAAAGAGTTAATCCATAAATTAAATTTACTTTTAAATTTTAAAAATTAAAAAATTAAAAAATTTTACCTTATAATGAAAACATTTTATTAATAATTGTGTTCTTAAATAAAATTAACATTTTTTGAATAAATACAGATTAAGATTAGCTCACAGAAAAGAACACTTTATGAATGAATTTGTGGTAAACAACGTCACAGATTTGTTCATGCCAGTGAAATCGGCAATGCTTTGATTGAATTCGTTTCTTATGCCAATGGAGGCAAATCATTTTCAAGTTCATAGAAAACGTTAATTTTTTTGGCGTCAAATTAGCTCAAAAAATTGGTAATTAGCTAATTTCTTTATTTAATTTTAATTGGTATTCCATTTGCTCATTTTTGCTTCTGTAGTTGGCGAATTCGGGACCAAATCATAAATTTTAAATCGCCTTTCAATTCTTTTATTACCTGGTAAATTGATGAAATATTTGACACAACAATGGCTAAATCCAATTTATCATTGTCACTTCCAATTGGCACACAGATAAATTGGAACTAATTTTTTTTTTGAAATGTTCTATAAATTAATTGTGACTTATTACATTCTCATCATTCTTGCAAATGAATTGACAATAAGTGACCCCCAATTTGGAAGGAAATGTACCACATTAACAATAATAATCCTTAAAAAAGAATATCATGTAATATAATAATTAATTTTAACAATAATTTTTTAAAATTTGCCCGACGCGGCTCAGTGTCTTCCGATTTAATCACATCACTGTCATTTCCTTTAGTGCGAGCAAACTGATTTATTTTCTTAAAAATATTTTAAATTGGATGTGAAGATTTTTCATTACGCCTGTGAAGAAATTTCAAGATTTATTGAATTTCTTATGAAATTTTTCGAAAAATTTGCGGAAATATGTGCCAAAAGTCCGAAAATGCTTCAGGTGCTATATTCATTTAAACTCAATGAAAATTTCTGATATTTGTTTAGGCTAATAAAGTAAGCCAAGAGCTATCGGATGATACCAAGGTCTTTTAATTTGATTGTTTTTAAGAAAAGTTATGATCGGTTTTTTCTCGAAAAATCTGTAAATTTGGCTGTTTTTACGAAAGACATAGCACCGCACCGCATAAAGGAAGAGAAACGGAAGGACGGGGGGGGGGCAAAAATATGCGTCTCTACCCCTCCCCTCATAAAAAGTGGAGAGTGAAAAAAGAAAATGTGAAAATAGTGTGTGAAAAAGAGACATTTTAAATAAAAATACTTTCATCATTTCTTATGTACATATTTCTGCTGAGATTGATGGAAAACAACAACAATCGCTCGGTTCATTTATGACGAGTGCAGAGATGGAATTTGTCCCTTTTTAAAAAAAAAACACCAAAATTCTTTTCTTTTCACCATTGATATAAATTTTGGTGCATATTTTCAGTAGAGTTCGAGCCGGACCGGGCCCGGTACCGGTTTTTACCGGGCCCGGCAAACAGGTCCGGCGATTTTGGGAAAAACCTGGTTTGACCGGTTTTTGTGAGGCCGGGCCCGGAAACCGGTCGTTTTGAAAATGCCAAACCGGTCCGGCAACCGGCATTTTTGAACGGTTTTTACCGGTTTATGATAAAGCCAAAAATTCCATCTTTGTTCATTTTCCTTTGAAAAATATCACTTTGGCATACATAATGTTATTAATTTTTTTTTTTTTTTGAATTCTTTGGTTGAGTTTTTTATTCTAAAGCAGGGTTGCGATCGAAAATTTTTCAAAATCAGAACATCGGGCTCAAAAAATCAGATTTTGGGGCCGAAAATCAGGACATTTAGCAAAACTGCTTCAAATCAGTTATTTTTACGATTTATTAAATCAAAATGTATCAAATATTATATTTTTCGTCTCGCATTATCGATTTTAACAATTTTGGGAAGAAAATTAGCAAATCATAAATTTTAGCGCATTCGGGATCAAAAAATCAAAATATTAACAATTTTCTTGCGGCACATTTTTCCAAGAAACTTTTGGGAACTGGGCGTGGGGGAGGGTCCGGTGGTGCCGATAGGCGCTGCCGGAAAAATTTTTTGAAAATTTGAGTATATTTTGTTAACAGATTTTGTCCAAAAAAGGCCGATTTTTTCTTTTAAATTAAAACTCAAGCGACGACTTTTTTGCTTTAAAAACGCTTTTTTTGCGCGCGTTTTTACAAAAAATTTTGGAGGATGGACAGGGGATCCGGCGGTGCTGATAGGCGCCGCCGGAAAAAATAATTTGCGATTTTTAATCGATTTGTTAACAGATTTTTGTCAAAAAATAACCAAATTTTGCCACTAATCTTATATTTTATTGATAAAATAGTGACATTATGCCAAAAATTTCAAAAATGTGAGTTTATTTAAGAAATCAGGACAAAATTTGGTCGCTACCTCCAAATCAGGACAAATCTGACAAATCAGGACATTTTTATTTTGTCAGATTTGGACCCTCCAAATCAGGACAAATCTGATAAATCAATACAGATCGCAACCCTGTTCTAAAGTGCTATTTTATCGAATTTGCTGATTGAATTTTTAAATTTTATGGTTAAATTTTTGATATCGATTAAATTTTTGCTAATTTCTTTTCATATAAAAATTTTCATTTAGACAAAATTATTTTTTAATGGCACCGCCCGTCAGAAAAAAGAAAAAGTTTTCCTCCGACAATCGCCGCCTCATTTCTTCTGCTGCAATTGGTGAAGATCAGCAGCAAACGTTAGGCTCACTTACGACATCATCTGGAAAAAGGCAAAGTGTTCGCATGGCAAAGAAAATAAAGAAACGAATTTTGAGGAAAATGTGAGAATTTATTGGGGTTTTCATTTAATTTCGCTTAAAATATTTTTACGGATTTCAGCTGGATTTGTAGCGATGTTTGGATGGACATATTCCCCTTTTTTAATCGTGCCCAACTCGGCCTCAAATTGGCATTGATTTCTCCTCGTTTTGGCGTTTTAGTGGACAAACATTTCGATGGCAAAAGCGAATTACCACTTTTGAGAACAATCAGTATTTTCAAGGACGATGGAATGTCTAAAATATTTGTCGATGGCCAATTTAAACGATTTCCACTGCCAAAATATCGGTTGCCCAACAAAATTCGTTTTTCTCAACTTAAGATATGGTAATTCACAGAATAAATACTATTGGCAAAATAACTCATCCTTTGCAGGTACATTGACCATTCGGTCATCGCATTTCTTCGTTCCAACAAGCTATTTTTTGATGGAAGAGGCACCAATTTGCAATTTTATATATTTTCGTCCAATAACGTTCGTTCCCAGCCAATTTGGAATGTTTTTGTCCGTGAAATTTGGCCCTTTTTTGCGCCAAACATTCGCCACTTGTGCTTTCTCGATGGTGCTCATTTGGACAATTTGCTTCGTTTGAGTTCGCCGACACTTCTCACCGATCTCAATCAATTAAATTCAATCCGCATTTTGGGGTTGCCTGAAGTGATTGGTGGTTTTGATGGGCCAAATGCAACCTCTGCTAGCAAAGCGATGTCCAAATGGTTGCACACTCCGACAAAAGATGGGAAGCCGAAGCTGTTGCGCTGCAGAATTTCAAATGCATTGCGAAAAAGAAAATTATTGATCAACAGTTTCAAGAAGGTTGCCCAAATTTTCTTTCGTCACTAATCCGTTACATTTTTTTATGAGTGATACCAACCAAAACTTTGTGCTTTTGGACCGATATTTTTCAAGAATTTTCTATGAACTTTTTCATAAAAAAGGTGTGAATTGGTTTAGGCGCGTGAATATTAATTACAGAACAGTTTAGCATTACCATAAAAATGCCGGACTTTTGCTTTTGACTGCGTTTCCCATTTTAGACATTTCGCCGTGCGACTACTTCTGTCAATTTCATTGTTCATTTTGGATTGTCCAATTCAAAGCCACTTGAGCCGTTTGAATTGGTAAACGAACAAACAAAGGAAAAGCTGACATTGAGCAAAGAATCAGAAGATAATTGGCTGATAAACCGATGCCAAATTGGGCAAATCATTCAGTGGGAGTACTCTAATTGGGACAAATTGAACAATGTCAGCATTTATTTGAGTGATGTCAATTGCATTGGGTGAGTAAGAAGCAATACAGAATTTGTGTGAAAATCGAAAAAATTAAAATATTATAAATTTATTATTTTTTCATAAAAAATACATTGATATTGAACACCTTCAATCAATCAAAATTCAATTTTAAAAAGTTTCATCTTTAATTTTAGATTTTTGTTCAAATTCGGAAATAATAGTATTACCATAATTTTTTGATTAAATATTATTGCTTTTCAATAAAAAAATAAATAATTATTGGCATTTATTTAGGCCATTATTGTCCCCACCCGCGGCAGAAAAGGGCGCCGAATTGTGCGGAAGTAAAACAATTGAGAAATGATTGGATTTTTTTGAGATTATTGAATGGACCAATATTTGATCTGATCATTTTGATCCAATTTTTGATCATTATTTTAGCTGATTCTTCAGACGAAAATATTTATTTCTTTTATGTTTGACTTAAATGCACTACTGTCCATGAATGAAATTTTTTGAAAGAATATTAAAAGTTGAGATTCAATAACTCGAAAGCCAGGAATTTGTTCTGGCCGTTTTCTGTTATTTAATACTCATTCATGTCTTTAGAAGGATATAGGCTTTTAGCGAATTTCGGGGATCTCAACTATCAATAAATAAATACGAATAGTAATTATTTTTTCTTAACTCCCATTCCTGTTAAAATTAACGGTAGACTCACACAATTAAAAATTTTTTACCGCTCTAATTAAATAAGCAATGCACCAAATTTAACAAATTGTGTTTGAACTGTATATCGAACCATTAATGAAATTTGTTATATATTTTTTTCTTTATGTATAAAACATTGAGATTTTCGAAAAAAATACACAAATTTTTGTTTTGAAATTAAAGAGAAAGAAATTGAATAATTCAAATTAATGAATTAAATTGAGCAAAATAACAAAAAAAAAGTATGAAATAGTGACGTTTTATTGATATAATTTTCATCCAAAAATGAATTTTGAAAAATATATCTTATGCTTCTTAGCCTAAGTTTTAATGTCCATCTAATAGATTCTGTTCATATTCTACATTATTCAAATCTAAACTTTTTTTCAAAACTTGATTCACTTTAATTTTTACTAATGAGTTTCAAAAAAAAAGGTATTTAATAGGAACAAACAATATATATGTATATTTGTTTTTTGATTTGTCTGAAAAAAGTTATGAACAAATGTAAATTAATGAAAATTATTTAATCATATAACAAAACATTAACTAAAACAAAAATTATTTATTGAAATTTATATATATAATGCCTATATCAATTGTTCACTAGTTTTCAGATAGATATGGATAATGCTATACCAATAATAGTATAAAATAACAAACAATAACCAATTTTACGCAAAGTAATTATATTTAATAATTCATTTACTTAGAACCGTAAGTGAATTTTTTAATTAAAAATAAATACCCATTCAGCTGAAAGAGTTTTAAATATTATTTAATAATTTATTATAAAAAAGGGATTTTTAATTGAAGAGTGAATAAATTTAAATATTTTTTTGAAAGTGTCAAAAAAAACTGTATGCATAATTAAACAAAATCAAATATATAAAAATTTGTAAAACTAATTTTTGGCGTTTTTAACTTAAACAAACGTGGTGGGTGACATAAACCCTAAGCCTAACTATACTTCCCAGAAAACCCAAAAATATTTTTCTGTCTATTTTTATTCTTCATCTTTAACCCTAAAATACCAAAAATAACTAATGAAATATAACTCTTACAATAAAACATAATCTAACTATAATAAAATTCTACTTTTAAGCATACAATTTCAATGACTAAAAATCAATTTATCCTTTTAGATATTATAAAGAACAATTTAAGAATCCTAATACATATAAGTGGAGATAATAAAGAATATATTAAAATTATACTAAAATAATTCTTAATTCAAAGACAATTATTCTTAATGAAGAAAATAAATTAAATAATATTTCTTTTCAACTAAATTTATAAAGTTTTAAAACTAGAATAAAAAATTGCTCGCATTGATGCAGATTGGTGAGAGCCCTTATGGCACTCTATCCCTATTTTTTTCTCTCAAAAAATTACAATAATGAAATAACAAATAATACATTTTAACTCATTACAATATAAAATGTTAATTAAGTTTAATATTTAAATTTCTTCACTTCTATATCAGAAAATCAGTCATATTCAATACAGTTTAATTCACATATTCATAAAAATACTTTTATGCAATAAAATATAATTCTTTGTCATATAACTTTCCTTCTTTAATGTGTTATTTATATTTTAATATATTTTATTATTTTTTCAATTTTTTATAAATTATTTAATAGTATAAAAGAAATTTTCATGAAACTTTTTGTTCGGCAAAACATATATTTTTTTAATATTATATATTGTAGCTTGTGATTTTAGCTCTTTATTGAATATTTTTTTATCCTATCTTTTTAATAGTAATAAAATTGTTAAATACTTTTAAAAATTACTAATACACGAATTAATTAAAATTAGATTTAAATTATTGCAAAAGTGATTTATTTCATTTATGTCTATTTTTTGTTTAATTTAACATTTATTTTGTGATTGACACTTATTTAGTGATTTTGACCATCATTTATGTTTTATTTTATTTTCATTTTACTTGTTTTACGCCACTGTTAGAAGAGTACATAGCACCTTGTGGTTTGTTCGATAAATAAATAAATAAAATCATAAATAGCCAAGGAAATATAGCTTTAAATATAAAATTTACTTAAATAATTATCTTTTGGCATTTTTAGAATTATACAGAAATTTTTTTATGCTAATTTCATTAATTGACGAATAGCGTTATCAAGGTCACGGATAAGTTTGCAGAACCATAAATTTAATGTTCTAGGATGATTTACTAAAGGCAGGAACATCCTGCAAGAATGATGCGCAATATCATAGCCATAAAAAGTTGTTTTTCAAAATTTAAATAATTTTCATAATATTTAAATCAAAAAAATTTAGGGATAATTTTGGAAGCATTAGCAAACGAAATATTAATGAGCAAAATATAACGACCATTCTGTCGCAATATTTATAATATTTAAAAATAAAAAATAGAGAAAATTTGGTTGAAGAGTATCACTATGGAGAAGAAGTGGAACAATCGGTCAAATAGCAAAAAACTCAAAATTAAAATTAAAAACAACATTAATTTTAACAAAATTATTTATTAAATTTTCTTACAAAAGAATATTCATGACGACATTGATAAATATTTAACAATTTAGCAATAAAAATGATAAATATTAAATAATACAATAATTAAGCAATAAAAACTTATTACAATCTTTTAAAATAAACAATTCAATTTTTATTCAAAATTTTTACATTTGTCAAAAAAGTCTGATTTTAAGGCTACTTGATAATAAATTCTAAAACCAATTTATCAAAATTAATCATAAAATTTAATAAATATTAATTTATAAAGATACAAATTTTTGTGGAATTAATATTTAAACAAATTTGAAATAAAATTACCATGGTTTAATTTTACATTTTATATCATTATTATTGTTAATAGCCTTTAGAATTTTTTTTAAATTATTTTTATTTTAAAGAAAACATAAGTAATAATGTATTAAATTTTCTTATTAATTTGTATCGTTTTTGGATAAGCTTTCTTTTATCCCGTTTCAAGCCTTCTTTGATTGTAATCATCTCCGCCATACAAATAAATTTTGTTCTAAATCAAGGGTATTTATTAATTTAATAATTGCCATGTATTTTATTTATTTTTATTTTCTCTTAGAAAAATTTTTTCAGAAAAAAGCTTTGTTTCAAATATGGCCTAATTACTAAGTAAGTGTTCAGTTAAATTTTGGTTTTATTTTAATTACAATGTATTAAATAGTTATTAATTAATTAGAAAATAAATTTAATTGAAAAATTTTTTTAATCCATTCTTTTATGTTGCAATTAAAATTTAAATATGCATTTATACAGCCATTTGTATACATTAATAATGAAGAAATTTATTTTGTTAAAAAAAATTATTACACTAAAGTTATTAATACTTGGAATAATATGAATACTTAACCTAATCACCTTTTCTAAATGTTAATTTATTTTTCTATACATTCTTTAAAACATTTCCGTTAATACATTGTTTTAATTCTATGTATTTATTTTTGAGTCTTAAATATTAATTTGAATTAATTTATCAGTCATTGTTTAAATCTTATTTTGTTATAATTTTTATTAACTCATGCGTTAGAATCTGAAGTGCTCTGTGTCAAGTGCTGACGATCGGGGCGCTTCGTTCATGTATTTGCAAGAAAAAATTGCTTATTAAATTAATTCATATTTGTTATATAATTAAAATCTTATAATTAATTTTTCCTAAATCATTTACTCCGTATGTCTTGCTATTTCATACTAAATTTTTTATTCCTAGGAATATTCAAATTCTAAATCTGTTAGATGACTGATTTTTGCCAGGATTAGTGTTTTTACAGTTTGAAAATATTTTTGTGATTTTCCAATCGTTTAATATAAATAAATAAAACAAACAGAAACAAATTTATGTATTTTGTTCATCAAACATTTTACATTAATTATATCGCATATAAAATTATTAAAAAAACAATTAGAAAATAGTATTCTTTCTTAATATTTTCGATTAATTTATAAATTTTTAACAACATGTTTAGGTGATGGTTCATTTTTAAGTTAGGGTTCCAAATTTCAACAGCATATTCTAATTAAGGTCTGACGTAAGTCTTATACTTTCTTATAATCGTTTGTAGCTAGCTCTCTTGTCTTAATTATTCTAAAATATGATATGCCTTTAAATATTACTCCGAAATCTTTGACTTTTCTTTGCTTGTAAATAACTCCCATTAAGAAAATAATCTTTTTTGTCTTTTTGTTCGTTAAATTTAACTTGTTAAATTTTCATTTTGATTTGTTGAACTTTAATACTAATGTTATTTTTATTTAAATTTTTTTAAAATAATTTTTGTATATTTTATTATTTTCTTGTTATATTTATAAATTTAAAATTTTTCTTTAATTAGCGCTTATGAATTTTGGTATTTTATAGTATTTGAATTATGAAGACTGAATTTTTGGAACAAACTTTTCAAAATAACAAAATGATTCGTATGTTCATTTTGAAATTAAAATTCACTTTGCTTGAAAATTACTTTTTATTTTTTGATATTGTCGATTATATGCTTTAGTATTTATGTTAAATTTAAATACATTTTTTATTTACATCATTATATTTTTTGAAAATAAATTGTTTAAATAAAACTCAAGCTTTATATTTTTTGTTTAATTTATTGTCTTTTCAATGTTGATTTAACTAAATATTATTATTATTAGACTTTATTTAAATTTTAACCCATGTTCTGCAATAAATGCGCGCATTCATTTATTATAACTTGATACTCATTCAATCTCTTAATTTACCGCGAGGCTTTGAGCATTTTCCTGTTTTATTTTCATTAATTTGGTATTGAATGTTTATTCATTATTTAATTAATTTTAATATTAAATAATCTAGTTTATATTTTGGTGAAGAATTAAGGAACTGCCAAATTTGTTTTTCAGGAATGAATGCTACATATTGATTATCAGTTTAACCTTTTTTAATTGTACTGCAAATAATCTTAATATAATAATTTGTATAAGCCCATTTGTTCAAATGGTGCTGCAACATTTGCGTCCCTACATTTGCGCCCCGAAATTTTTTAAAAATTTATAGCGAATTGAGTTATTTTAAATAAATATAAGATTTAAAATATGAAAAAAGATTAGAAAAGAAAAAGAAATGTGAAGGAACAACTGAAATGAATCTGTTTTAATGATTGAAAAATTAACATTTTGATAAATTGTAAAAATTTAAAAAGTACAAAAACACTGAAAAAAATCATAGTTATTGTCAAATAGAAATAATAATAAAATTAATTATTATTTTATCCGAGAATAGAACATTTAACATTAAAATATAATATAATTTTTAAACTTTAATATAATAAAGAGGTCAATAATCGTGACTATCACCGCGTACAAACAAGAGCACTTTTTTGGAGAAATTTTTTGGAATTTTTTTTTTAATCTTTTAAAGTGTATTTTTCAAAAAAGAAGATACCGAAATATTAAAAATATAGGAATCTTTAAAAAATCGTTCTCTTAAAATTACAAAAACAAATTTATTTCATATTTTTTTATTAATATGTAAAAATAGTTGAATGAATAATTTTTTCTAAAATGAAATATCTTTAAATATTTATAATTTACAAAAATGATCCAATGAATTAATAAAGGTTATGGTTTTAAAAGAATTATTTTTGAGAAAAAATAATTATTATTCTTTAAAGAAAAAATTATAATAAATTTCTTTCACAAATAAAACTTTCTCAATTATTTATATTTAATTAATAATAAAAAATACAATCTCCATTTATAAAAATAAAAAAAGATTATACAAAGGAAGAAAAATAATAAACAAAACTTTTTAATAATAATAATATAATTTTATACTCAAAGAGTGATGCCGCCAAAATAAAAACATCATAAGATAAAGCTAAATGGACACATAAAAAAAGAGTGTTATTCTTAAAGCATATATTTAAATTTAAAACTTAATTTTATAACTTTAAAGTTATTAAAATTAATGTTTTGGTATAATAATACAATTTATATGTAAAATAAAATATTTTGAGTGAATTTTTTTTTATTATAAATATATATTAGTTATTTATTTTAATGAAATTTTTAATAAACTCTATAAATTATTACTTTTCATTTAATAGGTTTAATAAAAAAATATCCTGAAATTTTAAAATATTAAATAAATCATTTAAGAAAAAAAGGATTTTTATGAAGGAATATATTAAAACAGTTTTTTTTTAAATTTTAAACAAATAAATAATATGTAATAAAATAGACTAAAATTTTGATGAAAATTTTTTAAATTATTTTTTTATTTAATATGAAAAAATTTTTGTTTTAATAAAATGATTTTATAATATCCGCGAGACAGTTAAAATAAAAAATAAATATATACATGACATGATTATCATATTCTATAAAGAAGTATATTTCGAGCAAAGTAATACTTTAGATTTAAAAAACTATCAATGAAACTGATTCAGCTTTAATTTTAGCAATATAAATTTAAAAATATTAGAAAAAATTTATGATTGAGTCCAATTAAAACCATAACGGGTTACAAGTGCATAATGTCGAATTTTAAATAAAATTTATTCAAAAATAGCAATTTACGTTAAAATAGGTTGTAAATTATTCAAAACTTAATGTTTACATAATTATTTAAAATTTAAAAAATTAAAATTTTAAATAATGTTCTCACAAAAATAAGTAATTATTAAATATTATAAAACAATAAAATGAACACGAATTTTATGTTATTAAATGTTTAAATGACAGTTGTATTACAAGGAATTTCTTGCATTATTCGGTTTTCCTAGATTTTTTAATAATAACTGCAACAAAATGAAATTCTTAAGAATCGAACATATTAAAAATTAAATAAAAATCATTATAATTAAAAAATAAAATTTTTGATTACAAATAAAAAAATATTGTTTTTTTTTAAAGCATAGCTGGAAAAAATACATTTCTTAATATAGAAAGATTTTAAATTATAATGTAAATTATAATGCTATGAAAAATATTTTAAATAAGCCTACACTTAAAAACAAACCACAAATCAATAAAAAATAAAATTATAATTCCAAGATTTGCTACTTTATCGAAATGATAAGTTATGAAATTTTTTTATTAATATTAGCATTTTATAAATTGATTTTCTCATTTTTTAAATTTTATTTATCATGTCCTATCAACCGATATTTTTTTAATCGTTTGTAGGCTTAATTTTTTCTTAATGCATTAATTTGTTTAAAAAAAAATTTCATATAAAATTTTAATAAATTCTGTTTTTTAATGCTCTTAAATTTTTAAAAAGATATAATTGACTTCAATAAATATCTTTATTATATCTTTTTTTCAAATTTATAAAGATAAAATTTTCATTGACTAATAATCATTTAAAAATTTTTTATTCGTTGATTGATTTTATGATGGTTAATTTAAATTTAATAAAATGCAAATCGCGATATTAATTTGTAAATGATGTATTTATTGATTATTTTATTAAGGTGTTTCTCATGCTGCCCTCGAGAATTTTTTTGAGGATTTTTATAAAAATATTATTAATATTTTCAGAAAATCTAAAAAAATCATTTTATGTAGTGTAAATTTTTTTTTAAATTATTAATTTGCTTTAATTTCATTGAAAAAAGCAATCTTATTTATAATAAAGTTTAGTTATGAAATTGTTCAAACTTTATAAATTAATACACACTGCATATTTATGATATAAATATTTTAAGATATTTTTTAATTCTGTAAAATATCCTATAGTTATTTTATGGATTTTTAAGCTTCTTTATTAGAGTTAACAATTTATTCTTTCAAAAACACACATTAAAAAAAATTTTTTTTAATTTATTGTAAACGTTTATTTCTGAAAAACTTTTACAATACTTACATTAACTTTTTACAATTAGTTTTTTAACTTTTTCGAATAACATATTTATAATAGCATATGTAAAGAAAATAAATGTGACTGAATTATACCAAGACATCATCAAATGGCTTTTTTGATTTTATTCATGATTTTAAGTTTCGGTACACCGTTAATAGAGGGTTAAAGATTTAAATAAATAAGTAAATTTAAAAAATTTAGGAAATAAAAAGGTTATTTATTTTAAAACAGAAAAGAAAAAATAAAATCCATGAAATAATTTGAATATTTGTCGCCCTATTTTATTTAATTATTGTTTTTAACAATCAAAATTACCCTAAATTTTAATTTGCTAAATATTTAATATTACTTTTTAATTTTTTTCATAATGTTATTTTTTGTTTTTGCTTTTTCATGACTTACTTTAATAATTTTTCGTCTAACAAATTAAGATATTTTGATAATTTGAAATTTGGATATTAAATAAAGTTTTCTTTCATAAAAATATATAATTTAATATTTCTTTGGTTTTTATTTTGTATAATGTAGAGGTTCCCAAGTGACCGTGGGAATTCCGAATGAAACTTTCAGGGTAGGTAGATTACTCTCCTTTTTTATTATAAAAATTTTTTATTTTTGCTAAATGAAGCTTCTGGCTAAGATATGAAGCTTTCCTTTTTGCTATATAAATATCATTTACAAAGAAAGTAAAGCAAGTGTGAGCGTCTCTGGCCTGACTGGTGGTTATGTCTTATGTCTTAACATTCTTTCTTTCTTCTTCTAAAGTTCAATTCCCCCACCCTGCAAATAATTTTTTTTGTTATTTTTCCTATCCAAAATATTTTTAAACATTTTTAACATTGATAATTTTCGTCTTAATATTTTTAATTTTTATTTTAATAAAATTTTGTCTAGTTACAAAAAAAGGATTAAAAAATTCTTTTCGTTAGTCCTCTCATCTGTTCCCTCTCCAAAGTTTGTCATTTTTGAGAAAATTTAGGAAGATACAATTTAGAAATTTATGCATATATGTTGTTCATATTTTACCAATAAATTAAAAAAAAAATTTTCCAGCGGCGCCTTTCGGCACTGCCCTCTGCTAAAAATCCTTTATTTTCTTTAAAATTAGCTTAAAATCACCAAAAAATTTTTAGCAGATCTAAATCCCTCTCTAATAATGAGCAGATTTGTATGATGTGAAAAATTCTTTGTTGCACGCATATCAATCAAAACTATCACATAGGCCAAAATTAATTTGATTAAAAATTAAAAAATATTAAGGCCAAAATTATTATAAATCTATAAAAATATTTTGGATAGCAATGAATGAAATGTTAATTTATTTATAATTTGATCATTAAATCACATTTATATACTTAGTTTCGAAAGTCAAGGTTTTTATATGAACTTATCGATGTTACTATTTAATAATATTTAATTCACTTTAGGATTTTTTCCCTACGCTATTAAATTACACTTCAAATTAAATAACCTTTAAATATTAAATTCACCTTCCTTTTTAATTAGATATTTAATAATTAAGATAAAAATAATAATATTTTTATTAATGCAATTCTCTTGATTTGAATTTTAAAACGTATATATTTTAAATTAATGTAAAGTTTGAATTCGCTTTATTATTTCGAAATTATTCAAGTCTTATTTTCTATTTAAATATTGTACTATTTAATATTTTTAATCTTTATCTTATAATAATAAAATTTATTTTCCATTTTATTTTATTTTTTTTGAATTTTATTTTGCATTAAAATTTAAAATTAGAAATGTTTACATTTCTCTGAATTTTTTAATGCTTAATAAATCTTTTTTTAAAACTCATGTTCCAGAGCTGTCATATGTTGTCATTCAGCGGGACTTTTATAAATTGTTCGTTTTTTTTAATGTATTTTAATTTTTTTAACAATTATTTTTTATTTATTTTAAACTATAATTATTTGGATTTTCAATTTAAAATAATATTTAAAATATAAATAACATATGCAAGTAATATCATTTTTTCCAAGAATTTCTGTGTAAATTTGAAAGTTTTATGAACTTTTATAAATGTAAACTTTTATAATTTTTTTATCTTGTTGATGCATTTTTTTAAGTGTTACTCATTTTTTTAGTAAGTATAATAAATCTTATTTTTGGTTTTAGAATGCATTTTAATATAAATTTTATTAAATTAAATTAAATTTGATTTTGATTTTTTAGTTTTTTAGGTTTTAAAATTTGTTTTAGTAATTAAAAAAACAACGAAACTCACTTATGTGCAATTCTTTTGAATTATTTTTCATTTGAGTAATGAAAAAATTAAAATTATTTTTTATCTTTAAATCTTTTTATCTTTTTTAGTTTAAATTGAGGTTTTTTGTCTTTTATTGGCACTATTAATTTAATAATTTTTTAACTGTTTAACTTAATCAAAAAATTTAAAGCTTTTCCAACTACAGCTTCAAATTATGAAGGAGTGATCTGATCAATTTGTTGCAATTGACTTTTTTGTTCATTACCAAAAAGTAAGCTTAATGAATTTTTTCAGATTTTTTAATGCTCAACTCAAAAAGTTACAGCCTTCTGAAAAAGTGTCCCTATTCTAATGCAAAAAAAATTTTTGCTTACTTTTTGACTGAAAATTATGTCACTATTCGTCACCTTTTTGGACTTTTTTCACTATTTTGGCACTTTTTCGTCACTATTTTAGTTAACTATTTTGCGATTTTTCGTCACTAAAAGTCGGGGCCCTAATAATTATATAAAAAAGACAAATTCAATTTTGGGAAACCAGAAATGAAGAAGTTGCCAATTTTTAAATTAAATTAGTAAAAACATGTCAATAATATTTTCTTCAACAAAAAGTTAATTAACACAGTAATTGGTTAATAAAAAAAATGTGATGATAGATTTAACTAAAAAAAATTGTAACTTTAAAGAATGAAAATAAAATTTGTTACTGTCAGTTAAACTTAACTAATAACATAATAATATAAATAAATCACTTGAGTTCATATTTATTAAAATTATTAAATAAATAATTTATCAATGAATGAAAAAATAAAACATACATATAATATTCTTTTATAAGTTAATATATATATAGATAATTAACTTAAAAAAATTGGAAGCACAATGGAAAAACATTAATTTGGTCAATTGCATGAGTTAAAGAAAAAATTTAAAAAATGAATTAACACAAATAAAATTATAAATATTTAATACCAAATGAAAAAATACATAATAAATGTTAACCCATAAATTTAGCGGAAATATAATTATATATTAGCCTATCATTAGCGGGCAATTAAAAGCAAAACATTACACAAGAATTAAAAATTATTAAAATTATCTATTAATTATTTTATTTCAAAATGATAATTTTTTTTTAAACTAATTTTAATAAAAAATTTATAAATAAAAAAAGCATATTAATAAAAAAATAAAAGTTATAATCGAAATTACTTAATGAAAACTGAATGCAGTTGTAAATGAAGTAAATTTACTTTTTTTAATGATTTATTGGCAAATACTGACATTTTTAAACCAAAAATTTTTCAAAAAAAAAAAAAAATTTGGTGAATGAATTTTTAAGAAAATTTTTAGGTCGTTTCTTAGGGGTGTATTTTTAAAAAAAATTTAGGTCGATTCTTAGGTGTGTATTTTTTGGTTTTTTGACAATTTTATTAATAAATTTTACTATAAATCTCGAAATAATGAAAAATAGTGACAAAAAGCCAAAAAAGTAAATTTTCACTATTTTAAGTGACAAAACGCCAAAAAAGTGATTTGTAGTGACGAAAAATAAAAGATAATTTAAAATTCACAATGCAAATAATAATAGTTATTAGATAAAAAAAAACATTTTTTCCATATTTAATAAAAATTAAAGACTTCATTAATTTCAGGCAAATGAATGAAAAAAATTATTCCATTTTATGAAATCAAATACACTGTGTTTCATTAGAATAGGGACACCCTATTTTGTGGGAGTTTGACCACTTCCCATGAACCAATCGATTTGAAATTTTAACTGTATATAGCAATTCTGAAAATATTAAGATTCTAAAAGTGACAAGACGAAATGACGACGGAAAAAAGATTTACGAATTTTTTTCCAAAAATGGGGTGAGAGAATTTTGTGCTCTTTCTGTTCATCATATTCATCTTCCAAGAAAAATTTTTACCAACCCCCTAGAAATTTTTTTACGAATTTACCCAGATTTTCACATTTTTTCGCCCACAAAAATTTTGTGTTTAATGACTTTTTTCTTGCATAAATTTTTCTGTCCGTAAAATAAATAGAAATGTGTAAAAAGATTTGTTCTTTCTTATTTAACTTGTTTTATCAGCTTCTTTTTCGTAGTTGTTGAGATTTTGTCCGTTTTTCACAAGTGTCCCTATTCTAATGCAACACCCCATTTTTGGAAAAAAATTCGTAAATCTTTTTTCCGTCGTCATTTCGTCTTGTCACTTTTAGAATCTTAATATTTTCAGAATTGCTATATACAGTTAAAATTTCAAATCGATTGGTTCATGGGAAGTGGTCAAACTCCCACAAAATAGGGTGTCCCTATTCTAATGAAACACAGTGTATTTGATTTCATAAAATGGAATAATTTTTTTCATTCATTTGCCTGAAATTAATGAAGTCTTTAATTTTTATTAAATATGGAAAAAATGTTTTTTTTATCTAATAACTATTATTATTTGCATTGTGAATTTTAAATTATCTTTTTTTTAATATTTATTCTTTTATGTATTACCTTTTTTAGTTTTGTCTGTTTTAAATCTGTAATCATATAGAATAAATTTTTATGAAATTAAATTTATGAAACATTAATTTAATCAGAATCATCCGTTATTGTTTTAAAAATAATATGTATTAGTATTTTTTCTTCAGATTCTTAATTTTATCATTGACGAGTATTATATGCGTTATAATCTATTTTAATATTTAAACTTTTAAATTTTTAATATAATATTTTTAATCTTTTTTAGTAATTAAAATTTTTTAATTTACTTGCTAAATTCTGAGAGAATATCATTTGCTATACTTTTCATATTTATAAATCATTTGTTAATTGTAATAATCATTTATCAACTTTTTTCCTTTTATTATATTCTGTAAATAAGAAATTTAAAATTTGATAAAGAAACATATTCACCAATTCTCTTATTTCAATATTGTGTGTAATTTTTATTTCGTCGTTTTTTATTTTTAAGCCTAATTTTTTTTACATATTTAATATTTATCATTTTGTAAATAGATATTTAGTTAAGATTATGTTTTATTAATTTTTCTTTTGTAGCTATTAATAAAAATGCTTATTCAGTTTTAAATTTGATTATTGCACTACTTGAGTAATAATAATATGTTTTTGAATAAAATTATTTTTTATTTAATCAAATCACTCTTGTGCCGACGAAAGAAAAATGAGGAAAGCTAATTGGATTTAATTATTTAATTTAAAATATATAATAATTTCAAAAGTTTTTTATGACTAGTTGAAGTGTATCATTTATGTATTTCTTTAAGATTATGGTGCTATATTGGAATATCGGTATTAAATTTCTTTTTCTATAGCATTTTTAAAGTATTTAACAAAATTAATTATGTTCATTAGATTTATAAAATTAAAAGTTTAATTATGTTCAATTTTCAACATTTTTTGTTGTATTTTTTTTTATTAATATGTATAGTTTACTTAGAATTTGGTCTTTTAAAATTGGTTTACTATTTAAAAAAAAATTTAATTTAATTTTAATAATTTATCGAATATTATTTTAGTTATCTAAATTCTCATTTATAGTAAGTTTTATTATTTTAGAGATAATATTTCACGAATCTTCCTTAACTTTTCCGAAATTCTACTTCACTGATGGTTAGCCATCTTTTAAAATATTTTAATATAATAATTTTTAATTTTAATTGCTGAATATAATTTTTTACTATTTTAATATATCTATATTGTTATTATTTTATTATCTTTATACTGATATATTGATGTTGATTAATAATCCATTTTCAATTCCATTTTATTGATTACTGATTACCGGACAAGTGGGTAGGAGGGATCCCGAGTCGGGATCCCGACTGAATCCCGATCCCGATCAATCCCGAACGAACGGGACAAAATGTGAAAACAGAAAAGTAAAAATTAAAAATCCAAAATAAATTAACAATTAAAAGAAAATATTTTTTAATTCTCAAAAAACTGCCCAAATTTTATTTATGTATTTTCGAAATCAAATTAAAGTGATTTTTGTTTAGTTAAATTTTATTTTTTAATTTTCTATCCTTGTCTAGGTCTCATCCCTTATTTTCTTAGTCATAGAGATGAATAGTTAATAATATTTTTATTTTATTAAGTTTTTTCATATAAATTTAATTAAAGTCTTTTTTCTTTTTCATTTAATCAAATTTTTTAATAATTTAATTTATTTTGATCTTTTAAGTCTTTTTTATTTTAATTTATTTTCACTATAATTTTAAACATTAATTTTATTTCTTATGTTATTTAGGTTATATGTTTATGAGGTTTAATGTAAACAATAAATAAAATTTATTTATAGAATATAAAAATCATTCTTTTTAAGAAAATTGTTTTTGTAAAATGGCCAATAATTCATTAAATTTTTTTAATTAAATATTCCATAATATTTGAATTCTTCTCACTATTTTTTATTGTATTATCTTTTAAATGGTGCTGTTAGTTATCGACAATGTTCATTTCGACAGTGTTAGCAGATTTTCCCACACGATTCGAGAATCTTATTTAAAAATTTTTTGTATTTTTGACTACAGTCCAGCAGGAGATATTTGTATAAAAGTGAAATCGGTAAATTTTTTGACAAAAATAGTCACAAAAAATCTTCTTTTTTTGATTACTTACTTCAAATATAAATTTTTATATACAAAATTGTATATTCATATATATTCATAGGCACAATAATTATGTATAAAATTATTTAAAAATTACTGTCGAAATCAACTACTGTCGAAACCAATCACAGTCGAAATCAATCACTGTCGAAAACACCTGGTACGTTTTAAATTATATTTTTAAATTTATTTTTCGATTCAATTTCTTTTGTCAATTTTGTTAAATTATATTTAGCACATGTTTTATAATGAACTTTTTTAGCTTATTCTTTTTTAAATTTTAATTATTAAAATATTCTGCTTTTCATTTAAATGAAATTTTTAAACTTTAAAGTGATTATTAATAATAATTTTTTACATTAGACCTATTCGTTTTCTATTTACTATTGCTATTTTTTTATATTTAAATTGTTTATGCTTTTAATTAGACAAAATAAAGGTTGCAATGAATCATATTACAAGTGTTTTTGTAAATATTTTCTATTTAAATATTAATTTATTCTTTTCGTTTTTTAAATTGTCTCTTTGTTTAATACATATTTAATGAGTAGATATATACTTTTTTATCGACAATTATTGTAGTTTTCAATTTAGTTTATTATTTACTAAAAAATATTCAATATTTAAGTGTATGCTTATTTCTATATTTAATTATTATGAATTTTATTATATTTTTATTTTTATTTTTTGTTGTAATTCTTTTAAATTTAAAAAAATAAGCGTGTTTGTGATAAAGAAATTAGTTTTTCAAACAAAAAACTTAAATAAATATTATTAAATTAAATACAAATAAAACATATTCACAACGCAACCTTTTAAAAAAATTGTTTATTTGTTAATACCTCAGAAAATTCTATGAAAATAAATTCAAAAATTATGAAATAAATTTTTGCGGTTTAATGGGAAAAAATCAACCAATCCGAGGTGCTTAGTGATTTTTTATTATTAATAACTGTGACCGTTAATGTCACTAATAATTTTTTATGTTCTAATTATAATCTTATTTTTTATTTGCTTAAAACATTGATTTTGTATTAATTATAATAAATTTTAATTTTTCATTTTAATAATTTTTTGAGTTTTCATCTGAAATTTTGTTATCATGCTCATAATTCATCTTTTTCACACATGTTCTCGAAGCGTTCGTTTATTTTCAACCTTATTCGAAAGCTTTTAAAATTCAGTTAAACTAATGAATACTTTAATTTAATATGCATTTATGAGATATACTATATAACTAGAATAAAGAAAAAAAAATTAAAATTTCATTTAATTTTTATTTTATGAATATTTATAATTTTTTTTCTTAAAATTTTCATTATTAAACATTAATTTTTTGTATTAAATTTTAAAATGATAAACTTAATATATTTATCATATTATTATAATAAATCTCTTGCCCTAAAGTGGATAAATTTGTTTTTTCATTGCAGTTGAACATTATATTAAAAAATACTTTTGTCTTCGTATCAAATTCAATAATTTTAACAAATTTTTATTTTAAGATAAATTCATAAAATTTAATTTTTTAGGTGTCTTCAATACTGTCGGACACAAAATAATTTAACATGGCATTTTGATTAAAAATAATTGAGCCAATTAAAAAAAATAATAATTTTTATTGCACATATTTATTTTTAAAAATAACATAAATGATTACACTGATATAAAAAGATAAGATTTTTAAGAAAAATAATTTACATAATTAAATCAAATTTTGATTTATTTTATTTTTTTATTATTAATCAACCATCTTTCAATTAATTCTTTGAATGAAATAATTCTACTGCATTTCATAAATTTCTTACCAATTTTAAAATAATCTTTATTCCATATATTTATTTTTAAAAATATAAAATTATTGATTAACCAGGCAAATAGCAAAAAAATGTGCTATGATGAAGCGAAAAGGATGCATGATACGGAAAGGAAAAATAATTCGAATAATTACATAAATTAATTATTTAAATTGATAATTTAAAGGCATACTTTTCAGTTTGATTTGGCACTTTTTTTAATGGAATATTGATTGTTTAAAGGGTATTTTAAAGAAAGAATGCCATTATTTTTAATTACTTCATTTTAATTGTTCCAACAGTCCATTTTTGATAGAATTTCGCTTTACAAATTTAATTTTCTCGGATTGAATCATTTAATTTTTTCGAATTGAATCTTTCTTTACTCAACATATTTTCAAAAAATTTGGTTAGTCAAATTTAATTTTTACCTTATTTGATTCGTAAATTTACTCTCAAAAAAATTAAAAATGCATTCATTAAAAATAAATGTTTGGTTGTTATGAATGATTATTTTTTCATATATTTGTTTTATTATTTTTTCCAATTGGCTTATTTAACTATTATTCTTTTTTTATCATTTTTTATTCATTTAATAATTAATTAATTAATGTGCTATAATCTCATATATTTTTTTAGGAAAAAACAATTTATTGAATTTAATTATATAAAATTGATTTGTATTGTATCTATTAGGCTTTCAATTTTTTCTCGTGCAGATGTCTTTCTTCAGGAATTTGTTTATTAGAATGCCATTTTTTTTATAAATTTATTGTAATTTTGGTTCGAAATTTTTGAATCAAATCTTAATATTGATACCTTTTTAAATGTAATTAAATATTTTTTTATTATAAAATAGTTTCGTTATTTAGGCTAATTTATATATAGCTTTTAATTAAATATTAAAGCTTAAGTGAACTTTTAAAAATTGAATGTTTTGGATAATTAATTTTAATAAATTGTTTAATTAATTGGGCGAATGATTTGATCAGCATTAATTAAGCAGGTTTTTTTTTGATTTCATATAAATATATTATTAATTAATTATAATTGCTATTTTTCACTCCCTTGCCGGTCAACGACATATTCAATCCTCCGAACAAGACTGTTTATTATCGTTACTTTAATAATTATAATATTAAACATTTTTATTTTTTCAACCTTTTTTTAACATAATTTTTAATTATAATCGCATGCAAAATGTTGTTTAATAGTTTATGAAAATTTTTAGATTAAAATTTATTTTTGTTTTGTTGTCGAATCTTTCTTTGATAATTTTTTTTTAAGTTTTTATAAATTCGCCAAGGGGTAAATAGTATAAAAAAAGTTATTGTTACAAAATTTCTAAAAATCTTAAGTAAGAAATTTTTGGCCATTGCCAAAATGCTTTTTGTTGTAAGATTTCGTCGATAACATCTATTATGTTTGTTTTTAATATTTTATAAAAATGAATTATTATATTTATTTAAATAATAAAACATCTTTAATTCGTTAGATCAAAAACTATTTATTTCATTTTGAATTTATTAATTATAACCATTAATGCCACAATTAATTTGAAATTATTTAATATTAATTGTAATAGATTATTTGCTTTTCTGTCTATTTATCACTGGTTTAGAATTTCGCTTCCATTTAATTTTTAATCAAAATTGTTTTAATTCTTTATTAATTCTATGTTTAAATTGTTCAATATTTAAATAATTTTATTGCTGCTATAATTAACCACATTAAAAATTTGTATTTTTTTCAGCGATAATGTGAAATCCTTTTATATATCATTTACATATATTTAAGTTTTGATTTATATTTTGATTTTCTCTTAAAAAGTTGAAGAAAATTTTTTGCATCAAATATTTGTTCGTGGTTTTTGTTATTGTGGTTCCGGCAAAAAAAGTTTTATCCATAAAATTTTGTCAATTTTTTTCACAATTTAAAATCCATATTTTTATTAAGATAAATTTAATATTTTTAAATAAATCGTTAATGTATTTTATTTAATAATAATTTTATCTCTTGCAAAGTAAAAAATTATGATTTTCAAATGGCTTGTTGCTTTATAGAGACTGTTTTTAAATAATTAATTATATAATATTTTTGTTTCTTTATTATTATTTATATGCGTTTTTTAAAAGAGTGTTATTTTTAAAGCACAAAATTATTATATTAAATTAATTTCTTTTAAACTAATTATTTAAAGTAAATTAGATAATTCATCATAAATTACAATGTTTTTGAATCTGATTTAAAATTTTAATTGTTTGGTTCGTAAATTCTAGTTATCTTCTTTAATAAATAATTTATTTCAGATCCGTTATTTTTACTCCTTTAAATTCGTATCTGATTCGATCCAGCCTTTCAATTATAATTAATAAATAATCTATTCGATATCTTCTCAAAATTAATGGAATGATTAATTTTATTTACAACTAGAAAAAATTCATGAAATATTAGTGCAAGAAGAATGTCCATTTTGGCATGGTCAGCAAAATCCTCACAAAAATCTGATTAACAAACGAATAACAAAAAATTTAGTAGATTCATGTAGATAAGATTTAGACGAACAAAATAAAAAAATACCCAAGAAATCCATCGTATTTTAGATTTTTTACAGATTTTTGAAAAACACAAAAAAAATTTGGTGCAAAGCTAATGTAACACCCTAAGTAGATAAATTCAAATATAATTTGGTTTTTAAAATTTCATTAATAATTGAATTCCTCCATTTGAATTCCTCCTTTTTCGCCCCTGCACTGAAATGAAAACAATTTTTACCCCGAAGAACCAAGCCCATTGGATTGCATAAAATTTTTATTTCATTATTTTTTAATATAATGAATAATAAGTTAAATTTTTGCTTATTTTTCTAAAACAACAGATATATTTATATATTCTTTCAATAATATTCGAAATAACTTTGAATGCCTAATTTTTTTACATATTTAATATTTATCATTTTGTAAATAGATATTTAGTTAAGGCTATGATTTATTAATTTTAATTTTGTTGGTATTAATAAAAATGCTTATTCAGTTTTAAATTTGATAGTCGCATTACTTAAGTAATAATAATAAGTTTTTGAATATAATTATTTTTTATTTCATTAAATCACTCTTGAGACGACGACTGACAAAATGAGCACTCTCAATTCAATCTAAATATTTAATTTAAAATATATAATAATTTCAAAACTTTTTTTTATACTAGTTGAAGTGTATCATTATTTATTTCTTTAAGATTATGGTGCTATATTGGAATATGTTATTAAATTTCTTTTTCAATAGCATTTTTCAAATATTTAACAAAATAAATTAAGTTCATTAGATTTATAAAAGTGTAATTATTTTTGATTTTCAACATTTTTTTTTATTTACTTAGAGTTTGGTCGTTTAAAATTGTTTTACTATTTAAAAAAAAAATAAATTTAATTATTAAGTACTTTAAGATTAATTTCTTAATTTATCAAATATTTTTTTGTTATCTAAATTCTCATTTATAGTAAGTTTTATTATTCTTAGAAATAATATTTCACGAATCTTCCTTAATTTTTCCAAATTAAATGACAATTATACCCAATGTTATGAATTTTTCCCATTTTTCTTTTTTCTCTGTTCAATATTTAATATTTGAAGTTAACGCTACTTCACTGATGGTTAGCCATCTTCTAAATTATTTTAATTACTGATATATTGATGTTGATTAATAATCCATTTTCAATTCAATTTTATTAATACTGATATATTCGATGTTGATTAAGTATCTACTTAGGGTGATACATTAGCTTTGCACCAAATTTTTTTTGTGTTTTTCAAAAATCTGTAAAAAATCTAAAATACGATGGATTTCTTGGGTATTTTTTTATTTTGTTCGTCTAAATCTTATCTACATGAATCTACTAAATTTTTTGTTATTCGTTTGTTAATCAGATTTTTGTGAGGATTTTGCTGACCATGCCAAAATGGACATTCTTCTTGCACTAATATTTCATGAATTTTTTCTAGTTGTAAATAAAATTAATCATTCCATTAATTTTGAGTAGATATCGAATAGATTATTTATTAATTATAATTGTTATTTAATCTTTTCTTATAATTATTTATAAAAAAATGTAAAATATTTAAACTATTATTATCTTTTAGCTTTTTTTCTTTTAGTCATGTTCCAAGGTTGAAGTAAATGAGCAGAAATTGAAATGATAAAACTATTTTTATATAATTTAATGTAAAGCTTATTAATACTAAATTTAAATTTACCTTAAAATAATACGCAAAAAAATTTTCTAAATTTTTTTTCTTTTTAAAAATAGCAAATTGTAATAAAAAACATAAATTCTCAATTTTTAAAAATTTATTCATTATAATTGATTCACTTTAAGTGAGTTATGAGTTTCTTTTTCAGCTTTAAGTTTATTCTATACAAATAAAGAAAAAGATTTTCAAAAATATAAAAATATAAAAATTTTTAATCGTATTTTATTATCATAATGTTTATTTTGAATAATTATGAGAAAATTTTGTCAAATTTTATCTGTTTGCTAAATCTAAAAATATGATTATTTAAAATAAATCTTTATTACATTTTATTTAATAAATAATTTTATCCCTTGCTTAGGTGAAAAACTATGTTTGAAAATTTTGTGCTTTTTTGCGTAGACTCTGTTATTTAATTAATTAATAAACATTTAATAGTCGTTTCTTTATTATTATTTATAATGGTTTTGTAAAGGAATCTTATTTTTAATGTATAAAAATAAAATAAATTATATTAAATTTATTTTTAATTAATCATTTATATTAAATTAGATGATTATTTTTATAATGATAAATTATAATTTATATGTATTAAAAAGGACTTATTTTTTTGAGTGAATTAATTATTTTTATTTTATTTATTATTATTATATAATCGTGTTAAGTTGAGCTTATTTGCCCGATGCCCGGTAGTAACAATTTTATTTAAATAATCTTTTTTTAATTTAAGTTTAATTTTATAAAATTTAACACTTCTTTATTTACTGACGGATTGTCCAAACTGACACTTTTCCAATTATAAATTTTATGGTTTCGATAAGATATTTAATTTTATTTTGAGAATAAAAATATTTTTTTATTTATTTATTTTATTAATTAATTATTTTCATTTATTATATTTTCAATAAGAACAAATGCTTACAATATAAAATAATCAACTCTAAATTTTAGATTATATATTTTTATCCACTCATAAAATATTTAATAGATCAATTTAATAATTTCTTTTGCTTTATATACATTTATTTGATCGTTTATAATAATTTAGTAATCTATCAGAACTTCTCCGCTGTTTTGCGCAAGGGCGAAATCTAATTTATAAATCGCATATTGATTATATAATTTTTAGATGGCATAAAATTATTGAGGAAATTTAAATTACAAATTAAAAAAGATATTCTTACAGTGTTTTAATCTATATTTTTTTTCAAACTCTTACAAAAAATTCTTATTAAGGTTTTTTATGTCAAATTCTTCCTTTATAAGAAAACAATTATTTTGGTCTTTTAATTTATGTATAATAAAATTTCAATGTTTAATTTGGTTGACACTTTTCCATTATTTATATATATTTAAGTCAGGGGTGCGATCTGTTCTGATTTATCAGAAATGTTCTGATTTGGAGGGTCCAAATCTGATAAAATAAAAATGTTCTGATTTGTCAGAAATGTTCTGATTTTGGGATAGCGACCAAAATTTGTTCTGATTTCTTAAATAAACTCACATTTTTGAAATTTTTGGCATAATGTCACTATTTTATCGAGGAAATATAAGATTATGGCAAAATTTGGTCATTTTTTGACACAAATCTGTTAACAAATCGATTAAAAAGCGCAAAAATTTTTCCCGGCGGCGCCTATCGGCACCTTCGGACCCTCTGTCCCTCCTCCAAAATTTTTTTAAAAACGCTCCGCAAAAAAAGCGTTTTTAAGCAAAAAAGTCGTCGCTTGACTTTTAATTTATTGAGAAAATTGGCCTTTTTTGGTAAAAATCTGTTAAGAAATCCGAACGAAATTACAAAAATTTTTCCAGCGGCGCCTATCGGCACCGCCGGAGCCTCTTCTCTCGCCCATTCATCAAAAGTTTTTTGGAAAAATGCGCCGCAAAAAAAATTTTTTCATCCCGAGTGTACTGAAATTTACGATTTGCTAAACCTCACCAAAATGTTTAAAGATGATAATCGGAGGCGAAAAAACGAATAAAAATTTATATTATAATTTCTTATATTTATTAGTTGATAAAATTTTGTGGTCTTATTTATATTTTTTTTTTACGTTCTTTCCAAAAAAATTTCATTCAAAACATTGAATAGTTTAATTAAGCTAAGTTATTTTACTTTTAGTATTTTTAAAAATGCTAAATTATTAGATTATATATTTTACTCGTGTTTAATGTGCTGCTCTGCTAAATTTTCATGGCAAATCACAACGCAATCATACAAAAGACATTTTTAAGAGTGTTTAAAAAAAATTTAAAAAAGTCGCTCCTTAAGAGTGTACTTTTCGCTTTTTTCACATTTTTCTTGTGAAAATTTCCAAAAAATCCCCAATTTCGGGTCCCCAAGTGTCGGGTTCCGTAAGTGTCGGATCCCCAAAAGTCGGGTCCCCAAATGTCGGGTTCCCTAAGTGTCGGGTCCCCAAAAGTCGGGTCCCTAAATGTCGGGTTCCCTAAGTGTCGGGTCCCCAAAAGTCGGGTCCCTAAATGTCGTGTCCCCAAATGTCGGGTTCCCTAAGTGTCGGGTCCCCAAAAGTCGGGTCCCTAAATGTCGGGTTCCCTAAGTGTCGGGTCCCCAAAAGTCGGGTCCCCAAAAGTCGGGTCCCCAAATGTCGGGTTCCCTAAGTGTCGGGTCCCCAAAAGTCGGGTCCCTAAATGTCGTGTCCCCAAATGTCGGGTTCCCTAAGTGTCGGGTCCCCAAAAGTCGGGTCCCTAAATGTCGGGTTCCCTAAGTGTCGGGTCCCCAAAAGTCGGGTCCCTAAATGTCGTGTCCCCAAATGTCGGGTTCCCTAAGTGTCGGCTCCCCAAAAGTCGGGTCCCTAAATGTCGGGGTCCCCAAGTGTCGGGTTCCCTAAGTGTCGGATCCCCAAAAGTCGGGTCCCCAAAAGTCGGGTCCCCAAATGTCGGGATCCCCAAATGTCGGGGTCCCCAAGTGTCGGGTTCCGTAAGTGTCGGATCCCCAAAAGTCGGGTCCCCAAATGTCGGGATCCCCAAGTGTCGGGTTCCCTAAGTGTCGGATCCCCAAAAGTCGGGTCCCCAAATGTCGGGATCCCCAAAAGTCGGGTCCCCAAATGTCGGGATCCCCAAATGTCGGGATCCCCAAATGTCGGGGTCCCCAAGTGTCGAGTTCCGTAAGTGTCGGATCCCCAAAAGTCGGGTCCCCAAATGTCGGGATCCCCAAATGTCGGGATCCCCAAGTGTCGGGTTCCCTAAGTGTCGGATCCCCAAATGTCGGGTCCCCAAGTTGCAAATCCCCAAAAGTCGCACCACGGGTTTGATTATAGGGAATAAATTAAAAACAAATTAATAAATTGCTACTATTTTTTTTGTAATATAATTAATTAATTCTTTGTTAATTATTATATTGGGAATTTATATATTTAACAAAAAAATTTTTTGTCAATTTAAAAAAAAATTAAGTTACTATTGTTGCTACAATAGATTTTTAGGTTATTTTTTTAGCCAAATTTTCCTTAATTGTGCAGTAGTTTGAATTTAGAATGCCTTTCTTAAAAATTCGGATAATTTAATGTAATTTATTCGATAATTTTTTAAATTAGATTTCACAATAATTTCTGTATTATTACTTTTTATTAAAATACAAAAATTTTCTTATAATAATTTCAGATTAATTGAAAGATGAACTTCTTTTTTAAATTTTTATTTCTCTTTAATACTTATTTAAATTATTAGCATACTTTTTCTATTTTAATTTCGATTTTTAATTTAATGTTTTAAAATAAAATTGAAATCGTAGCATTGACGGAAACTATATCTTAATTTTTGAATTAATTTTATATTGTATTTATAATTATTTTAAATTCTTGTCCAATTGATCAATATATATATATATATATCGTTCCAGGCCCGTAAGCAGAAAAAAATCTCGGGAGGGGCAAACCGAAGAGTTTTTTTTTTTTGCTCTTCGGGCCAAAAATTTTTTTTTCTCCTAGTGTTTTTAAAATTTTTAGCGCCGTAGAGAAAAATGGGATTTGCAGCTGCCTTTCTCCAAAAATTAGGTTAAAATTGCGCAAAAATAAGGCAAAATGGGGGTCCGGCGGTGCCGATAGGCGCCGCCGGGAAAATTTTTTTAATTTTTAATGCATTTTGTTAAGAAAATTGACTGTGTTTACTTCTAAAAAAGGGAAGAAAATTTTTTAAAATTGCTAATTTTTACTGGAAATTTTTTTCACCCCCCCCCCTGGTTACGGGCATGTATCGTTCACGCGAAGGCTCCTTTATTTGTTTTTAAGGTATAATTATTTATAAAATTATATTTATAATTTTATTCTAAATATAAATATTCATTCAAATTTGTTAAATATTCTTAATTGTTTAATTTTTCTCAGCTCACTTTTTTAATTTATTATTATTTTCTTTTATTTTAATGCAAATATTTGCTGTTTTAATATTTTTGAAATTTTATTTTAAATCATTTTTATCGGTCTTTTTGTTTAAATATTTTGTTTATAAATTTATTTTTATCATGAATTAAAATTTTTTACCAATTTAGCTATTATTTTTCTTTTTTTTCTCCTTGAAAATGTCTTTTTTTTTTTAATTTATTATGTTTTTTTTTGTATTTTATACACCAATTTGCTTTTAGGTTTCCGTTTTAATTACCAATTTAGGATATTTTTTGTATAAATTTTATCATTTTTTAATCTATATTATAATTTCTTATATTTATTAGTTGATAAAATTTTGTGGTCTTTTTTACGCTCTTTCCAAAAATATTTCATTCAAAACATTGAATAGTTGAATTAAGCTATTAGTTATTTTACTTTTAGTATTTTTAAAAATGCTAAATTATTATATTATATATTTTACTCGTGTTTAATGTGCTGCTCTGCTAAATTTTCATGGCAAATCACAACGCAATCATACAAAAGACATTTTTAAGAGTGTATTAAAAAAAATTTAAAAAAGTCGCTCCTTAAGAGTGTACTTTTCGCTTTTTTCACATTTTTCTTGTGAAAATTTCCAAAAAATCCCCAATTTCGGGTCCCCAAGTGTCGGGTTCCGTAAGTGTCGGATCCCCAAAAGTCGGGTCCCCAAATGTCGGGATCCCCAAAAGTCGGGTCCCTAAATGTCGGGGTCCCCAAATGTCGTGTCCCCAAATGTCGGGTTCCCTAAGTGTCGGGTCCCCAAAAGTCGGGTCCCTAAATGTCGGGGTCCCCAAGTGTCGGGTTCCCTAAGTGTCGGATCCCCAAAAGTCGGGTCCCCAAATGTCGGGATCCCCAAAAGTCGGGTCCCCAAATGTCGGGATCCCCAAATGTCGGGGTCCCCAAGTGTCGGGTTCCGTAAGTGTCGGATCCCCAAAAGTCGGGTCCCCAAATGTCGGGATCCCCAAGTGTCGGGTTCCCTAAGTGTCGGATCCCCAAAAGTCGGGTCCCCAAATGTCGGGATCCCCAAAAGTCGGGTCCCCAAATGTCGGGATCCCCAAATGTCGGGGTCCCCAAGTGTCGAGTTCCGTAAGTGTCGGATCCCCAAAAGTCGGGTCCCCAAATGTCGGGATCCCCAAATGTCGGGATCCCCAAGTGTCGGGTTCCCTAAGTGTCGGATCCCCAAATGTCGGGTCCCCAAGTTGCAAATCCCCAAAAGTCGCACCACGGGTTTGATTATAGGGAATAAATTAAAAACAAATTAATAAATTGCTACTATTTTTTTTGTAATATAATTAATTAATTCTTTGTTAATTATTATATTGGGAATTTATATATTTAACAAAAAAATTTTTTGTCAATTTAAAAAAAATTAAGTTACTATTGTTGCTACAATAGATTTTTAGGTTATTTTTTTAGCCAAATTTTCCTTAATTGTGCAGTAGTTTGAATTTAGAATGCCTTTCTTAAAAATTCGGATAATTTAATGTAATTTATTCGATAATTTTTTAAATTAGATTTCACAATAATTTCGGTATTATTACTTTTTATTAAAATACAAAAATTTTCTTATAATAATTTCAGATTAATTGAAAGATGAACTTCTTTTTTAAATTTTTATTTCTCTTTAATACTTATATAAATTATTAGCATACTTTTTCTATTTTAATTTCGATTTTTAATTTAATGTTTTAAAATAAAATTGAAATCGTAGCATTGACGGAAACTATATCTTAATTTTTGAATTAATTTTATATTGTATTTATAATTATTTTAAATTCTTGTCCAATTGATCAATATATATATATATATATCGTTCCAGGCCCGTAAGCAGAAAAAAATCTCGGGAGGGGCAAACCGAAGAGTTTTTTTTTTTTGCTCTTCGGGCCAAAAATTTTTTTTTCTCCTAGTGTTTTTAAAATTTTTAGCGCCGTATAGAAAAATGGGATTTGCAGCTGCCTTTCTCCAAAAATTAGGTTAAAATTGCGCAAAAATAAGGCAAAATGGGGGTCCGGCGGTGCCGATAGGCGCCGCCGGGAAAATTTTTTTAATTTTTAATGCATTTTGTTAAGAAAATTGACTGTGTTTACTTCTAAAAAAGGGAAGAAAATTTTTTAAAATTGCTAATTTTTACTGGAAATTTTTTTCACCCCCCCCCCCCCTGGTTACGGGCATGTATCGTTCACGCGAAGGCTCCTTTATTTGTTTTTAAGGTATAATTATTTATAAAATTATATTTATAATTTTATTCTAAATATAAATATTCATTCAAATTTTGTTAAATATTCTTAATTGTTTAATTTTTCTCAGCTCACTTTTTTAATTTATTATTATTTTCTTTTATTTTAATGCAAATATTTGCTGTTTTAATATTTTTGAAATTTTATTTTAAATCATTTTTATCGGTCTTTTTGTTTAAATATTTTGTTTATAAATTTATTTTTATCATGAATTAAAATTTTTTACCAATTTAGCTATTATTTTTCTTTTTTTTCTCCTTGAAAATGTCTTTTTTTTAAATTTATTATGTTTTTTTTTGTATTTTATACACCAATTTGCTTTTAGGTTTCCGTTTTAATTACCAATTTAGGATATTTTTTGTATAAATTTTATCATTTTTTAATCTATATTATAATTTCTTATATTTATTAGTTGATAAAATTTTGTGGTCTTTTTTACGCTCTTTCCAAAAATATTTCATTCAAAACATTGAATAGATTAATTAAGCTAAGTTATTTTACTTTTAGTATTTTTAAAAATGCTCAATTATTAGATTATATATTTTACTCGTGTTTAATGTGCTGCTCTGCTAAATTTTCATGGCAAATCACAACGCAATCATACAAAAGACATTTTTAAGAGTGTATTAAAAAAAATTTAAAAAAGTCGCTCCTTAAGAGTGTACTTTTCGCTTTTTTCACATTTTTCTTGTGAAAATTTCCAAAAAATGACCAAAATATACTCTAATGCCCAAAAATGGTCAAATATGCATTTATGTTCGAAAAACTCCAAAATTTGCTTTTATATGCACTAAAAAACTTCACCAAATCGAAAAATTATTAATTATTGATACTGTTTTTATTTGAATAAATCTGGATCTACAATTAAGAACTTTCGTTAAATTTTAGCATTTTAAACAAAACTTTTTTTCGTCATATTTTATTGGGAACGAGTCATTTTTTCTTAAAAAATTGGCTTAAAAGCGCAAATTGTTGTCATTTTTGATGAAATCTGTTAAAAATTGCATTAAAAATTACAAAAAATTTTCCCGGCGGCGCCTATTGTCATCACCTGCCCCCTGTACTCGAATGGAAAATTACCATTTTACCGGTACCGGTACCGGTTTTTGCAGTACTAGTCAGTACCGGTACCGGTATAATAAAAACTAAAAATACACTTCTAAGAATCTACCAAAAGTTTCAGAAAAAACGCCTAAGAATCGATTAAAAAATTTCTGAAAATACACACATAATAAAAAAAAACCCGACTCAAAATTTATTTATTTTTTTTGACTTTATTTTACTGTGCTCTATTTTTTTGTTTTCCGACGAAAGATTTTGTTCGATTGAAATATATAATATTTTTATTGTTTCTATCTTTTATCAATATAATTTTAAAAATTATTATTCTTTGGTCTCGATTTGAACTGAAATTAATTTCTCGCTGTTTTGTCCCCCTAACATTTAATTATTTCAGCGGGAACTATTGGCACGATGAACCTTGAATTCTCTTAACTATTAAAATTACTCAAAGATATTCTAATGCCTGATTTGATAATGATTTATAGGTATTTATTTAATTGTTAATTGTTAATACAATTAATAATATATCATATTCGTTAGTTATATTCCACATTTTATGCTCTTTTGTAATTTCATAAATTTATTTACTGATTATATTTTTACTTAATTGGTCTTATTCGTAGAATTTGTTTTAAAAATTGCAAAAATACTTTATTATTTTTATCTTTTCTTTATCATCATCTTTTTAACATCATCTTCACATTCAAATATTTATTTATTTATAACTCTATAGGTTTATTGTCTTTAATTTTTTTTTGCCAAAAATTATTTTTAATAATATAAAGAAAATTTGGAAATGTTTTTTTATGAATATTAATATTTTTACGTTTCAGTTAAAATACCTTTTTATTACTAATATTTAAAACTTTTATAATTAAATAATTCTTTTCATCAATAATAAGTTTTTATCTAATGTAATTTACCATTGTCACTTTTTTACATTTATTTTTCAATTATTAATTATTCTTTATTATAAACTACGTTTTCATTTTTTTCCGAATTTCAATCCGTAAGATAATTAAAAATAATCGTGCTGATTGTGAGACGAAGCACGAAAAAGTGCAAAAAAGTGCAAGGTTGGGCGAAGCACGAAAAAGTGCAAAGTGACCAAACAAAGCAAAATAATTAATTAAAAATTAAAAGCAAAATAATTATTGTAAATAAATAAATATGTATATTTTTTTCAAACATTATCAACATTATTCAAATAATTATTTTGCTTTAATTTGATTACTTTGCACTTTTCGTGCTTCGTCATAATACCAAAAATAATGCTTATGTAATACAGATAAAATTAATAAAATGGAAATAAAACTTTATTATATTTAATATAAAATGTCATAAATTTTATTAATTTTAGGTAAAAAAAATATTATTTTAAATATATTTGAAATGCACTTTTACATACAATTTCAAAGAATTTCTAATTAAACGAAATTCAAATAAACAGCGTTTGACCTTCGGTTGTAAGTCAATTTCTTGCATGCAACAGTTAATCAAGAATTTATTAAATTAATGATTAATTAATTGGAAATAGCATAATGATGCCAAACAAACTTAATATCCAAAAAATAAATTTTTAATCATAAAATTATGAAAAATTGTTTAGTATAATTATATTTATTAATTGAATCACAAATTCAAATTTTTATTTTTTTCATATGACTAGTAATTTTGTTTTTTTGTTTAAAATGCTTTTAATTTATTATAATTTAAAATTTGTTTATTTTTCATAATAGTTCATTAGTTTATGAGTTGGATTAATTTACCCATAATGATATATTTTTAATAAATAAACCTTGATTTCAGTCACTCATCATCATCTTTTTGCTACTTTTGCTTCCTAAATTATATTTTCTTTTGAGTATGAATTATTAATAGTTTTGTTTTTTTTAATTTTTGCATTATTATGGATTTTAATAACCTTAAGTTTTTGTCATTTTTTTCAGTAATTATTTATTAATTTTTTTTTCTTTTTGTATGAATTTTTTTACGTTTCTTTACGGAATTTAATTTTCTATTCTTGTCCACGTATCTTCTCAATTCTTCGTTCGTTAGGCGGTAATAATATTTTTGCTTTATTTAATTTCGTTCCATATAAATTTGATAGAAGTGGTTATTATTTTTCAGTTTTGCTTAATATATCAATAAATAAAAAAATTCTTTTTTTATACCCATTGAATTTGAATTTATTTTTTTGTTAAATACCTATTTAAAGTTTTGTTTATTGTTTAAAACGATAAAATAGTTTTTTATAAATTTTTATTTTTTAATTTTTATTTTATCTCTTTAATAAAATTCATATTTTTTTTATTTATAAAATTATATTAAAATTTGTTGAAAATAATATTATTTGCTGATTTTAAATTATATTTTAATCAGCCGATCAGATCATCTGTGTGCTTTGCCCTCAATTCTCATTTTGCTGGAAAGTGTTTAATGAATTAAACTAATTTATTTATAGTTTATTATTTATTTAAATTTATTTGTAAATTGTGAGGTTTTGTTTTAAGCCCATTTTTATATTTGTTATTTAATTAAATTTTCTTTTTCTTATGAATTGGTTAATTTTTTCAAGTTTTCCCATGGAAGAAATAAAGAAAATAAAATTTGAGAGTTCACATTAATTATATATTCTTTTTTAAATGTTGTTTTACATATTATCATATATTTAACAATTTTTAAATTTTTTATGGAGATTTTTTTAACTATTTTATTTTCAATACTTTCATTAGAATGATTTATATCATGAATTTTTATCTCTAATGTAATAAATAAAAATTTTATAAAAATAAATTTTTTCATCTTTTTCTATTAAAATTATTTTTAAGGAAGTAAGTGATACTTAGTATTTTATCAGGCTCCATCTATGGAAAAGCCTTAAAATAAATAAATGTTAAAAATTCACAGATAAATTGCTGTTCATAATAATGATTTAATATTAAAAATTTTGATTTATGTTATGATTTCATTTTTCAATAATTTTTTAAATCTTATTTTTTTACGATATCTTAAATAGAATAATTTAAGTTTTTTTTTCTTAATTGATTAAGCTTAGGTACATTTAAATTTCACTTTGATTCAAAACTTATTTACAAACAATTTTAATTTTACATTATATTTGAATTGTTCTTAATTATAAATTATATTTATCTTTTTTTTTTGTTGATTGACTTGACACATGTGTGGTGTTGTCAATGTCGTTGGCACTTTTCCAATTACAAATTTATTTTTCTTTAAAATATTTAATTTTAATTTTGATAAGTAATTTATATTTAATATAAGAGAATTAAAAGAAAAACTAATTCCATTATCTTATTTATGCAAATTGCAATGATGTTATAACGTAATTCCGATAATAATGTAATAATTGATAAATAAATAGATTATTAATTTGTAACATTTTTTAATTATTTTTTCTTCTTTAATTAAAACATTTCATCTTTTTGAAATTGAATTTTTTAATTAATTTGTTATTTGACCATATTTATGAGCTAATTATAAAAAATTTATTGCCTTTGGACATAAATCAATTTAATTTATTATTATATTCGTTAAATTTTTAATAAACTTTAAGACTCTTAAGATTTGGTAGAGATTTACTTTTCGTATTAATGTTTTTAATCTGCGAAATGAGCTTAATATTTAAACGTAATTATGCCATTTAAAATTTTCATTTAATTATTTTTTATATATCAAAAATTAATAATTCTTTCTGTTAAAGTTTTAATTAAAAATCTTTTTATAAAAAATTTATTACCAGATTTTCACTAAAAGCGTCAATTTTTCAATTTTGAGCATTGGAAAAAATATTTAGAATTCAAAAAATAAAATTTTCCGAAATAAAACCAGAATAAAAATTAATTTAAAACCCTATTTCAAATTAATTTCTAATTTTCATTTCTATTTTCATATTTTTCTAATTTGGCCATTTTTTCTCGTTTTTTGCTGCAAAAACAGTACATTTTTGATGGTAGGACTAAGTTACAAAAGTATCAATTTGTGTTATAAGGTAGCTCTACATATCTTTACTATACTATATTTATATATTTTTTTTAAATCTAGCAAAAATTAGAAAAAAGTTGCAACCAAAAACTTCGGAAAAATTTAGACACAATAATTTTTTAAGACTCAATAAATCGAAAGTTTCAAATTTATTTGATTCTTAACGAAAAAATAATATTCCTTGATAATTTTCATAAATTATAAAATATTTAAAGAGAAGTCAATTAATATTTTAATAAATTATAATTTTTAATATTTAAAGTTCATTCTGTATTCTTGTCGCGTTTAGGTGAACGCTGCCAGTATTGAAGTGATTATGTATTTTAATTACATATATATTTTTGTTTTAATTTCTTTTCATATAAATTAGATTAAACAATTTTTTATTGTTCTTTTTCAGTTTAGTCACATTTTTTTTTGTAATTAAAATTCTTTTTTTTTTCTTAATAATTTGTTTATTATAAAAGAAATCATTTTCTATTTAATTATAAAAATGAACATAAGTTTTGTAACTACTAATACTCACAGCGAAAAAATATTTAACAGAAAAAAGTGAATTTTTAATTCAAAACTTTTGGGAAAATAAAAATTTTAAATTAGAAGCATTTATCGTGATCGGTAAGATTTTTATTAACAAAAATGCAATTAAAATGGAAAATATATAATCTCTTTTGTTTTGATAAGAATTTGTGCCTTTAAAAATTATTTATCTCTATACTGATTTTGTTACTTTTTAAAACTAATTTTGTATTTTACACTCCTAAATTTGAGGTGTTTTTATGAATTGGTTAAAAAATATTTATTTATTTGAGCAAACCGCAAGGCAACATGTAATTGCACTTATAGCGGAAAACAAAGTAATGAATACAATTTTAAAAAAATATGATATGGTCAATACAGTAAAATACATAAAATAAAATAAAAAAGGGATGAATTACCACTCAGGACTTATTTTCTAAATAAAATTCTCTCAGAAAATTTTTAAATTAAGCTAAACTTCCGATTTCCATAGCCGTTTTGGGTAGACAATTCCAGGGATTAATTGTACGAATAAAAAAGTTATTTCGAGATTTATTACTGCATCTTTTGTTTTGAATCCTAAATGTTTTTCGTTGCGACCTTGAAGAAAATTCAAAATATTTTTTTGGATCTAAATGAGTTAAGCCCCTAATTATTTTGAAAGTCATATTCATATCAGTGAGCGACCTTCGAGTACTTAATTTCTCCAATTTGCAAATTTCAAGTCTTTTTTCATATGGTGCCGCCTTGAGGCCACATTTTTTGTATACGATTCTTGTGAAATATTTTTGAACCTTTTCTATTCTTTTACTCTGTTCTTTTGAGGAGATATTCCAAATTTCGGATGCGTATTCGAGGTGAGGTCTTATATAGCTTTTATATGCTAGGATTAAGGTACTGATATTCCTTGTTTTTAATATTTTTAAAATTGATATGCCTTGAAATAAGCCGCCTTTAAAATTTTTGAAATATGATTGTTAAATGAGAGCTTTTGATCAACCAAAACTCCCAGATCACGGACACAATCTACGCTTAAAATTACTTTCTCGCCAATTTTATACTCATGTTTAGGATTATTTTTTCCTAAATATAATACTGCGCATTTTCCATGCGAAATGGCTATGCCATTATCTTTAGACCATTTGGCTAAGTTAGCCAACGCTAAAGAGAGTAAATCCCTTTTCGCGTCATTATCATGCGAAATGTAAATTTTAACATCATCGGCATACAATATAATACAAATTGTTTAATATTTTTAATTATATTTTTTATTTTCAATTAATTTGTTAAATTATTATTTAGCTCATGTCTTTCTTGTATTAATTGTTTTAAGTACATATTTTCGTTTTTAATCATGTTTACTCCATTAGTAAATCGAGCTTTTCGTTTGTCCCGAGCATTTTTCCGTAATTTTTTTCCACTAGTCTTCATTTGTTTAATTTGAAAATGATTTTAAATAGAAAATTAAAATTAAAATTACCTTAAAAATTAATGTGTTGCGTTTGAGTTGAATTAATTTATTCACAATAATTGTGTTTTACAATATTAGTTCTCATATTTCTCGTGAAACATTTAAAGCTTTTTTATTAAATTAAAAATCTTTATTTATGATTTTTTTTCTTGTTAATTTATAAATTGTGCTATTTCATTAGACCATTTTTATAATTTGTTATTTAATTTTATATTTATTTTCATTGAAAGAAGCACAAATTTTTCAAATTTTCGCCCCTATTTAAGCCCGTTAATTGGTATTTTTTGTCCCTAAAATATCCGGGTCCAAGTTATGATTATAATTTTTTCATAATTAACCGCTAGTAAAAATGGAAAACCAGATATAGATTTTTAATATTCTAATTACTAATAATAATTTAATTGTTCAGATATAGAAATTTATTTAATTCTTTTAAAATGCTTAGTCGTAATTTTTATAAAATTACAAAAAAAACTATAAATTCATATTTTTCAATGGTGTTTTATAAATTAATTGTTTTTAACGGAGTTTACTGACTGATTGCTACTGACGGGTTGTCCATTATTAATGTATTTTCTTTGACGCATTGTCTGGGAGCCATTTTGACCGTGGAAAATAGAGACAAGTAATAATATGGACTAAAATACTAAAATTTCTTTTAAAAATTTTTTTTTTATTTGAAAAATATACACAAGAGTGATTATATTTTATAAATATTTAAAATGCTAATTTAGTATACTTTTTATGCATTTTTTCTTATTGCAGTTTCTTTCAAAATTATATTTCTTCATTTGGAGAAGATAATTTTGTCTTTTTCTGCCATTTGGTTAAAATAGAAATACCTATATTGTTTTTTACTCCATTTATTTATTAAAAAAATGAAATGAGGCTTTAATATTTTATTACAATAAGGCTAAAAACTTTATTGATACTATAAAATTGCAAGAAATATATAAAAAGAAAATTAATTGTTTATTGGTATTTAAATTTATTATTAAAAGTCTTGTTTGTTATAATTAATATTGAAATTTTACACCCTAAATTTCAAACTACAATAGCATTTTGTGGGTTTTAGGAGCTAAAATATCATCTTTAATTAATTATTAACAATTCATATTAAAAGGGTAATAATAACTTAAGTATTTGGGAGGCATACTTTTCTTTTCAAAATTTTAATTATCACAAATTTATTGTTTTTAAATAATCTAATTTCACACGCGATATATGTTTTTTAAGTTTTTAATTCAAAATTTGATTAGTTTTTGTTTTATTTTACTGTTTCTTAAATCTGCCAAGGGGTAGGAAAATAAAAATAAAATTTCAAAAAATCTTGAGTCAAAATTTTTTGACCATAACTTTTTTAAAACTTAATGAAATTTTTTGAAATTTTAAAGATAAATAGAGTATTCTTAGGGCTATTCAAATTATAAATAATGTATGATACCAGATTGAATTTAAGCCAAGTTATGAATTTATATGTATGATTTTTTTTCCTACCCCTTGGCGGATTTAAGAAACGCCCATAGTGGCGGTTTTTAAGAAACGACCTAGCATGATTAAAAAACAAAACCTTCAATAATTATTATTTTTTAAATTATGACTTTTCCTTTTTTAATTTCGCATTTTTTAGAAATTGTTCGTTTTGGCTTTTTAAGCTACGAAAATGAATACATTTTTCAATTTTATTGTATTTTACTTTTTCATTTAAACTTTCATAATTATTTTTAATTTAATTTTTTAATTTAATTTCCTTCATTCTCATTTGCCGATCCTTTCCTTTATCCTTATTTGGTGATTTTGTTCAAATGCTTATCTAATATTTATAATTGTTCAATTCGATTGATGAGAAAATTTTGATGGGAATTATATCAGGTTTTAGAAATTTCAAAATTCATATATCATGCCTAAAATCAGATTGTTGGACCAAAAATTAGAAGATTTAAATTTAACAACATAGCTTTAAAAAAATTTTACAATTTAATTAATATCAATTTTTGTATTTTCGCCTCCTATGATCATTTTTAACAATTTTGAGGAAAATTAGCAAATCGTAAAGTGCATAGGAATAAAAAATCTGATTTTTAATAATTAAATTTCTAATCTAGTTTTTGGACAAATTCTTAGAAATTGTTGTACCGTAAAACTACTTAATAAGATTTAGAATAATATTTTATGAATTAAAAATTTTGATAATTCTTTTTTGAAAAAATAAAAGTCACAAAATGGCCAACTTTTGAGTTCAATTTTGAAAATTTTAGTTGAATTTTGGAGACACGTGAAAATTTTTTTTTGTGTTTTTAAGGAATTTTTTTTAGAAAAATTAGCAGATGACAATGACAATATTTTTATTTAAAATTCACGATCTTAATTAAAAAAGAAAGATTTTTCAAAAAATTATCGTGCCTTTAATCCCGCGTGATCCCGCGGGATTGCTAAAATGGTCGGGAGGGATCCCGGTTTGGGATCCCGATGAAATACCGGTCCCCATCAATCCCTATGAATTTAAAAAATCGCTCGAGACGGATCCCGATGTCAGGATCCCGAAGAAATCCTGCGGGATCCCGAAGAAATTTCGCGGGATCCCGATCCCGTCCGGTCTCTAGTTATTAATATTTATGTAATTTTGAGTGCATTCATTTTGTTAATTAATTAATTAGTTAATTGATTCAAAAAATGTTTATATCTGAAAATTTAAATAATTATATTCAGGTTTAAAAATTAAAATTAGTATAATTTCTCTTAATTTGAAAAATTCATTTTAAGTTTTTTTTAACACATTTAATTTTTAATTTTTTCAATTTTATGTTAAAATTTCTTTTAGTAACATCTTTTTAAAAATATTTCAGCTCACTTTTTTAATCAATCTAGTAGGGTACTTTGTACATGCTACAAATAGTTCACATTTTCTATAGTATATTTTAAATTTTCTTGATCGAAGACCGCCGGATGGTATGTACGTTTGCATGTTCAATTAGTTTGAATCTACTTTAAAACATTTTATTGAATGAATTCAACATATGGTAGGCGCTATATTTTATAATTTCAAAAAAACATATAAGTTAATATTTTTTATTATTATAAATCAATTTTCATGCCGAAACTCGTCTCTCCATTTTTTACTTCAGAAGATGTATGCTAAAATTTTTCAATTTTTTATTATTTTTTGTGCATTAATTTTCATAATATTAATTCTTTTATTACAAAAATTATAATTAACAATTTTTTTCTATAATTATTTGAAATTATGCATTTTTGTTTTATTCTTTTATAGTTAGACTTTGTAAATAAATTCATTTTAATAATATAAATGTTAATTTTTGTTATTTTCTGTTTATATGAATTGTATTTTCTTAATTTCTTTTAAATAGTTATAGAAAATATAATTATTAAGTGTTCTAAAAGTGCTGCTTTTTTTGAATTTTCGGTATTTTATTATAATTTATTGTTTTTTGATTTGTTAATACTTTTTCAAGCAAATGCATTTTTTCAATTGATAAAATATAAGATTTTAATGAATATTATAGCATTTTATAAGTATTTTGCTATTTATAGTATATTTAATTATTTTTTACGTTATTTATATTGTCTATTTGTTTTTTTCATATTTTCATTTAAGTTTTCATAACAAATTTTTTCAATAATTTTAAATAATTAAAAGTTTAATTCTTTCCTTTTTTCTTCTTCCCTTAAGGTTCTTTATGCAGGTGTTTTTTAGGAATTTATTCATTTAATTATTAATAATTTATTTAAAAATAAATTCTTTCTTTTCGTATAAAAACGAATTTGCAGCCGAAACTGCTTTTTTTGTAAAACCTAAAATTAATTAACAAATTGCTGAAAATAAATTTTCTTAAAATTATAAAGATTTTTTTGGTTTTTAAAAAATTTAATTAAATAAAGATTTCTTGAAAATTTATATTGAAAAAGAAAAATAATTAAATAAAATTCGCCATTAAAAATTCATCAATTTCTTTAATTAATGATTAATTTGAACAAAAACAATGCCAAATGATTGAAGATAGGAAATGAGTAAAGGTTTAATTTGATGAAGAATTAATTTAAAGATAGTCTTTTTCATAAATGTTTTGTACTGAAATGACCGTTTCGAATTCCGAATAAATTTGACGCGAGATTGACAAAAAATGAGAGAAATTGTAAAAAAAAATGTAGAGAAACCATACGAAAAATTCATTAAAACCGTTTGGCATTTTTTCTTTGAAATAATTAATAATTGATGCTTTTCGAGTCGATTTAAAACTTATATTTTGGTCATAATTAAAGATCGAGTGAAAAGTCACCAAAAAATTGAAAAATGGCATGAAAATAGGCATTAAAATTAATTATTAATGATTTTTAATGAGCAAAACACGTAAAAGTCAATCAAAAAACTTAATTTTGTCAATAAATAATTACTAATCAATTTCTGCAAGTTGATTTTTGGACTTTAATTGTTAATTAATTATTCCATTTATTATTTTATAAATTAATTAAAAATTAAATTTTTTGACATTATTTTTATGAAGTTTAATTTTCAATTTAAAAATATTAAATTGTATAATTAACATAATAAATTATAAGAAAAATTATTTGTTTTTGCTCACTTGTTTTTGTCTTAATAATATTTTTTCAGGAATACAATTTTCGGTATACTGTCATGGATAAACCATTAGTTTTTATTTTTTTTATTGTGATTTATTTACTCGGTAACGTAATATTTCAAATAAATAATCTTTGACAAATGATTTTTTATTTTTGTATAATTTCATTAATTTTTTATTTCGAAATAAAACAATTCACATAACCTAAGGAAATAAATCTGTTTTCACACATTATACAAATTAAATTATTTCTATTCTTTTGTCAAGTCTTTTTTTTATCATTTCCTCATAATTAAATTTTCAATTTATATTTAATTTTGTTAGTTATGTTTTTCTTATATACTTTTTTTTTATTAAGATTGTACATGTTTACTAAATAATTATAAATCTTGTGTTAAAAAAGAAAAAACATTTAGTTTTAATTTTAAATGTACGTAATCTTTAAAACAACATAAAAATTTTTTTCTAATGGATCATATACTTTATCTATTATAATATAAAATAATTGTTTCAATAGGTATAAAATCTAGTTTTTTATTGTGTAGTATAATTCCTGGTTTAATAAAGAAGCATTAAAAGGGTTAAAATCACATATATTGTAAACGGTATTTTTTTTTATTAAGTTCTCTTTTATTAGAGTAGTGTTAATTACATTAAGATTTGAAGTGGGCTTTAAAAATTTTTATTAATTTGCACTTATCCTTCTTGAATTAATAAAAATAATATTTGTTTTTTTTTAATAATGTTTTCTCTCGTCGTGACGCTTTGTCTTTCTTTGGATTATTTTTTATAGTTATACCACATAATTCTCGAGCAAATTGCTCTTATTACGCATTGGCGTTTTTTGCACAGCATTTTATTTTAATAAATTAATTTATTATTATAAAATAAAAGTGATTAAAATTGAAAATTGTTAGATAAATTTAAATAAAAATGATATGTCTTTCTGTTTTTGTTTTAATTGGGAAGGAAAAAGTTAGATGATTTATTTTTAACTGCTAGATTTCTTAATTTAAATACAGTACTTTTTTTGTTTCAAAAATTATTATGGATTATTTAAAATGCACACTTTGCTAGGCATTATTATTAATAAGTATTTAGTTGTTAATGCGTAAATTATTTTTATTAATTTGTGTTTTAATATATATTATAGCTATTTTTGTAGTTTTTTTGAGATTTGAACTATATTCTTCTTTTAAACTAATGTTTTTTTTTCTCAAATCCATTTTCAGTATAAATTTTAAAATTAATTTCTTATTTTTATTATTTAAGATTATTTTTATTGCTTAATTGCACTTCAATTGTAAATCGAATAATTTAATTTTTTATTAATATATTGAACAAAAAATGAAATATTAAAATTTATTTTTTTTTAATAAAATTTTAATATCTTATACAAAGGACCACAATATTTTCAATGAATAGAGAGAAATAATAATACATGATTTTAAGAAATACCAATAAATGAAAGGGATGTTGATGATATAAAAATAAAAATTATACGACTCATAGATAATTAATTACCATGATATTATTTTCGAACTTTTTAAAAATGATTAAAATTCATTTTATTGTTAAAAACATTATTTTTTTTCATTAATTGTAATTTTTTTTATTATTTTTGTGTAATAATTTATATATTAATATTTATTTTTTTATTTAAATATAATGTGTGTTTAAATTAACTGTTTGTTGTTAAGTTAATTTGAAAGTTTAATTTTAAATGTGAAAAAAGATTTTATAAATTATTATTAAATTTAGTAAATTTATTTCGGTTGTAATTTTTTTTAGTATTATTTAATTTAACTAAAATTTAAAATTCTTAGTAAAAACTTTATATTTTTTGTCATTACAAAATCTTTCTTTCTTTGTATATAATAAAATATTAAATTCACATTTTTTAACAAATATGTTTTTTGAAGACCGTTTTGATGTAAATGTATTTTATAACTTTTGTAATTTCGGACTATCCTAATTAATTACATTTTTTTACCATTAAGCACATTTTTTTTATTTTAATAGCAATTTTTCTTATGTTTATTAATGATAACAATGAATGTTTGAGACGGCCTTCAAATCATCATCATTATCGCTTTGGATAAATAATTTCATTTATAGAAAATTTAAGAATTGCTTGATAAAATTCTTAACTTTTTCTTCTTTGAACTCAAATTTTTTCCCCTCATCAGATAGTCTTATAGAATTAATCATTAGGTAATCTGAAATGACGAAAAGCGATATAAATTTTAGCCAAATTTGAGCAAAAATAATTTTTATTCACTCGTTGCAGTTGCAAAGGAAGTACACCTCTAAATTTTAGGAAAAATACGCCTTAGACTATCTGATAAATAGTTTTGTAAATAGAGAAAGTCCTATTTTAACAACTTAAGAAGTGAGAGGTGCGAATTTGTAAAAGGAATTACGTTGGGGGACCACCACAATTAGGGCTCTATTTTTTGCTCTAAAAATTTCCAAAATAGGCACTTCATTTAATAATTTTTTTTATCTACTATTTGAACTTTATTGTAAATTTTATCATTATTTTTTGTTTATAGCAATTATTTTTAACCATTTGTAGTAATTAATAATTAAATAAAATTACTTTTTATATTTAATAGAAATTATTATTTTTTATCAAATATATACTAATTAATTATCATTTCTTTTTCTTTAAATAATAGTAAAATGCGTTTATTAAAATTTTTTTTTATCTCATTTTGCAACTTTTCTCACGTGGTGTTACAAGCTGAATACATAATAGCGTTCACTTGAATTTGTATTATATAAATAAACTTTGTATTTCTTTATTCCTAAATTTTTTTTGTATTTGCTTTATTATCATTTATCATTATGTATTTATAAAATATTTTTTTCATTACTTTTTTGACTATTTTTCTCAGTTTTCTTTGTGTATTTGTAATAGAATTTTTGGTATATTTTTTTAAATCAATTTGCTACTATTTTTAATATTTATCAAACTGGGCTTTATTTGAATATGTGTATGATTTTATTTTATTTTCCTGTTTCTGACTTTTCCCTTTAAATTTCTATTAATTGTTTTTATTATCTTTAGGTAAAGTCTGAATTAAGAAGTGAGAGATTCGAATTTGTAAAAGGAATTACTTTGGGGGACCACCACAATTAGGGCTCTATTTTTTGCTCTAAAAATTTCCAAAATAGGCACTTCATTTACTAATTTTTTTTATCTACTATTTGAACTTTATTGTAAATTTTATCATTATTTTTTGTTTATAGCAATTATTTTTAACCATTTGTAGTAATTAATAATTAAATAAAATTACTTTTTATATTTAATAGAAATTATTATTTTTTATCAAATATATACTAATTAATTATCATTTCTTTTTCTTTAAATAATAGTAAAATGCGTTTATTAAAATTTTTTTTTATCTCATTTTGCAACTTTTCTCACGTGGTGTTACAAGCTGAATACATAATAGCGTTCACTTGAATTTGTATTATATAAATAAAGTTTGTATTTCTTTATTCCATAAATTTTTTTTTGTATTTGCTTTATTATCATTTATCATTATGTATTTATAAAATATTTTTTTCATTACTTTTTTGACTATTTTTCTCAGTTTTCTTTGTGTATTTGTAATAGAATTTTTGGTATATTTTATTTTAAATCAATTTGCTACTATTTTTAATATTTATCTAAACTGGGCTTTATTATGAATATGTGTATGATTTTATTTTATTTTCCTGTTTTTGACTTTTCACTTTAAATTTCTATTAATTGTTTTTATTATCTTTAGGTAAAGTCTGAAATGAAAATTATTTGAATGTATTTGATGAATTGTGTGATTAAAAATTAAATTTTTATATAATAAATTGTATTATTTTTAACATACAATAAGAATTTTAAAATTATAGTATGGTGATTATGTTTATTTACGAATTTAATTTATTTCATTACTTCATAATTGCAAGTTATGTATTAAGAATTGATAAAATAATATGAGCTTTGAAGAATTGAAGAATTTAATTAAGTAAATTGCCTAAATCGTTATTTTTCAGTAAAAATTATAAAATATTTTTTGAGAACAATATAAATTATATTTAGTCTCCTAATAGTCCTAATCTGATCTTTTTTGTCTACGTTAATAAGATTATATAAACGCTAAAATTTAGTATTTTTGTCATAAATTTCTTGTGAAAAATTTATCCTATAAAAATATCTTCGTCATTTATTAAAACTTTGATGATATTTAGTTAAGAGTAATATCAATTTTTTGTTCACTCTTAATGGTATATTAAATTTATATAATTTATTTTATATATATTTAAATGCTCCCCGACCCCGAGTCCGATATTTTTGGGATTATTCCCCGACCCGACATCCAACATGTCTCCCTCCGACGGTCCTCGGCCCCGACCGAAGCGGGGAAATATTGAAGATTTTTGAAATTTTGAACAAATTTTCTAAATAATTCATTAAAAATTCCGGAAAACTTTCCGGCGGCGCTTATCGGCACCTGCGGCCACTAAAAAGTATTAGTTTATCTTAATAAATTAAAAGTTGGTGCTTTTTGGACAAAATGTGTTAACAAATGCCACTTCAAATTTTTAAACTTTTTTGACCCATTTGTCTCCCCAAAAATTTTTGGAAAAAGCACGCCAAAGAAAAATTGGTTTTTCGTTAAAAATCTTTGCTAATCACTACCCGATCGGGGTCCCCACCCCCGAAATTTTTTGGTACGATTAATAAATTGCTTTTTTTATAATATTTTTACATAATCTACACATGCTCTGGTGTTCATGCAATAGTTTTTTGCTGTTCATAGTTCTATAGTAATTCTTTAATACGTATCTTTTCTCATTACAATTTTAAATTAATTAAATTTTTCGGTTATTTTTATGTCCAATGTTCAGTTCCTTTGTTAGGTTTGGAAATAACGTATTCTTTAACTCTTTTTGAGCTGTGATTTTTTGTTTATTTTATTGAATGATTTTAAAAATCTAATTTTTGAGATTTTAATTTTATCAAACTTAAAGTTCTTTTAAAAGTACATATTTTACAAATAGTTTCACTATCTTTATATTTATATAAATCTAAGCATTAAAAATAGAGTTGAACAATAGAAGACACGGTTTAACAGGGAAAAATATGGCAATGTTATTTTCGGTTTTTGTCCCAGTTTTTGAGGTTAAGAATTCATTTTCAGTTTTAATAATTATGCAATTACCATTATCATTATTAATTATTCTAATCTAACAATTAATAGTCGTTGACCGTATTTGCTTCGATTGGTCAAAACTTTGATATTTTTTTTTATTATGTATTACTTAAATAATATTATCGGTTGCCTAAAAAATTATCTGATTATCATTTTTTTATTATTTTTCAATTTAATCTGTATGGGAAATATTGCATTAATTTATGAAGGCATTAAAATGCTTTTTCAAATCCGCTTTAATTTATGTTCATCTTATCTAATATTAATTTTACAAATTTTAAAATTAATACACATTAAAATTCGTTTATTTATATTTATTTCTATAAATTTACGATTTTTTGTAATGAAAATAATCATTGATTTAGTTAATTAGTTTAAGCAATAAATTTATTTGTTCGTAATGAATTATATTTTACTTATTTTCTTTTTTTATGAATATTTTCTTATTATGCACAAGTCAAGTGCCCGATAACTTTTATCCGAAGTGTTCGCACTTTTTTTTTAATTTTTTTATTGTACTTTGATTTGGTTTTATATGTTGGATTTTTAATCATATTTGTAATTTTGAAACAAATTTTCCTTCCATTTTTAAATATTAAATTTCATATTTAATAATTTATAATCTCAAAAATGTTCAATCTCAAAATTAAATACTGCCTTAACGGAAACAATAAATTTTTTTATTTTTGATTTCGTTAAATTTTTTATTTATCTCATTTTTATAATTATTTTAAATTTTTGCACAAATTATCGTCAATTGCTTCATTTTGGCGTTTACTAAAATACGACTTCTTTGTTTGTTTTTATTTATGTTTATTTGTAGCATTTTTCTTAATAAAATAATATACTAATAAAAGGTACCGGTTAATAACAGGTCGTGACCAAACTCTAGTTAATATTCTGAAAAACTCTATGAATCATTCCCAAAAATTTAAAAACATTTTTGAACGGAAAAACCCATCTAACCAAGGTGCCAAATGAATTTTAATTTTTATTGTCGCCTATTAAAAACATTTCAGCAAGTTGTTTTTTGAATTTTAATTGCTAATTAAATTATTATATTTATTATTTTTAAATTAATTTGAAATATTTTTATTTTTTTATGATTTTTGATAAAAAACTTTTTTTTAAATAATTAATTATAGCAATTGTTTTTGTTTGACTTTTGTGATTGCGTTTATTTTAATTATTCCCATGTTCGGTTTCTTTTGATTTCTTTCAGTTTCACGCGTAGCAAATGCATTTTTTTCTCTATTTTAAATTTCGGTTAAATGAAATTATATATTTAAATTGGTTTTACTTATTTTTTTCAATTCACTATAAAGTTGTACGTTCCAATATTTAATTTTCATTAATAAATTAATTTTTATTTTTAAAATAAAAATTGTTAGTTATTATTAAAATAAAAACAATAATTCATTGATAATATTTATTGGGTAGGAAAAAGTTAGATAATTTATTTTATTCTGGATTTATTAGTTTAATTTTTTTAACAAAGAATTATTTTTTAATAGGGTAAAAATCCAGTCCATTCATTTTATATAATTCGTATTTAATTTACATGTTTTGAGAAAAAAGTGAGTGTTAATTCATAATAATAAATTATTTTTAATAAATACATTTTATATATAATATCTATGTTTATTATTTATTCCTATTTAAATTTGAAAAAAATTATTGGTTTACAATTGATAATTATTAGCGCAAGATATTTTTAAGTTTAAAATTTCTTTTTCTTTTTTTAAGTTTTGTGAGATGTAAATAAAAATTTTTCTATCCTAATACTTTTTGAAAAACCATAAAGATAATTTACAAAATCTTTAAAACATTATGTTGAATGCCTTTATAATTTTTTTTTTTGTAATTTTTGTACGATTAGATCAGATTTAGCATTACATTTGAATAAGCAAATTTTTATTTTTAATTATACTATTACAAATACAATAATTAAATAATATTGAAAAAGTGTTCAAAAAATAAATGGAATTAAAAGGTTAACTCTTAAATTTGAAAATACATTAGAAATAATAATAAAATTGAATATTACTTAAATTTAATTTTTCTATGAAAGTTCTGCGATAAGATTATGTCAAAAAATATAACTTAAGATTTTTAATTTTATTGCAATAACTTTTTTATATTTTATCACAAATATTAATTTGCTTGTATATGAAAAATTATTAATTTTTACTATTGAAGAAATGTTTAAAAAAATATCATTTTCTCTGAGAACTTTTCATTTTTTAGCGTTTTTAGTAAAATTTAATTTTAACTAAATTCAAACAAAACAACGTATTACAAACTGAGGATAAAATACATAATTTTTTAATTATTGCTCATCGCTATAAATAAAAAATATTTGAAAGCAAATCACACTCAATGATTTTTTCATAAAAATTTATTAAAAATTAATTTTTTCATTCATATCTTTGAAAATCAATTAAAAATTAATTTTTAAATTTTATTTTATGATCTTTTTTGTTTAATTTAATAATAATTTTTCTTCAGATAGTTATTATTTTTTTTGAATTATTTTAATTATTTTATATAATTGAGTTGAAGTGCATTATAATTTTTTTATTTTAGAATTAAAATTATTTGCTTGCTTTATTATATTTATAAGTTAATTCTTAAATTGCAAATAAAATATTATTTATTCTATTTTCATGGCATGAAAGATTACGGGTTACTTTTGACGAGTGCTTCATCGATTTATATTAAAAATGGATTTTTTTATTGATAAGTTAAAGAAAATTAATGTCATACTTTTTTTTTTCAAAATAAGACAAAATGGCTCAAAAACTAAGATTCGGACCCCAAAAATAAGATTCTTTCTAAAACTAATAATAGCGCGAATGAAACGCAATAAAAACATGAAAAATCGACTTAAAACAATATTTTATTAGGTAAAAACAAGGCCTTCAACTTAAGAATTTAAAATCTGCATTTGGCCGACAAAAAATCCTCATTTGGATTCAAAAATCAGCATTTTGGAAAATTATAGTCAAAATTTACAAAATCAATAAAAATGTTTTTTTTGCGGCGCGCTTTTTCTAAAAAAAAAAATTTGGAACAGGGAGGGGGTCCGCTGGCGCCGGTAGGCGCAGCCTGGAAAATTTTTGAAATTTCAATGCAATTTGTTAACCAGATTTTAACAAAAAAATGACCATTTTTGAGGTTTTGAGCCAATTTTTAGGAAAAAAATAAGTTTTTTTGGGCCCGAAGGTGCCGGTAGGCGTCCGACGGAGGAAAAATAGAAATTTTGATCATTTTTAACAAATTTTCACTGAAATTTTTGGTATTTTACACTCAAGAAAATGAAATATTTTTCAAAATCTAATTCAAATATTCGCTTCAATAAAAACTATACATAGGTTAAACAGTCATTCAAATTTTGCTTTTTTTTATTTTCAAACCCAAAAATAAGCACAAAATGAGCAAGTAATGCTGAAATAAGCACAAATCTTAGAAATAAGCACACTTGGGAACTCTGATTTTAATATATATAATTTTTTAAAACTTTTAAAGTTTGTTTTTAAATTTGTTCAGCTGCTTTGTATTAAATAATCAAAAAGCGCATTAATAATTAAAACCATTAATATATTTATTTCTTTCCATATTAATTAATATTATTGTAGTCGTTTGTCTTTAATTCTTGTTATGGTCATGTTATTATTGATTATAATGTTGAAAGTTTAAATTTAATTTTTTAAATGTATGACAAAACGTTGTATTATTTGCTTTAATAAATTATTTTGCTCTGTTACCATTTAACATTATAAATTTTATAAAATGTTTTTAATGATTTTATTATTTTTTCATTTTATTTTTTTCAAAAATGTTATGTTTTAATAAAAATTTAAGAAATTTTTTTTAATATCATTTCTTTTAATCAGAATTTTAATAATTTTATATAAAGAATGAATCATCAATGAAACATTTTGCAATTTTTCATATTTGAGTTTTATGTTTTTGTCATAATTTCATTCAACAATTAGCGAAAAAAAATTATAATAAATAAATAATAATCCATTTGTTTACTTTATCTTTACATCTATAATGGCTAAAAATCTGATTGAAATAAATGAATTTTATGAAAATGTTTGGTCATCTTAACAATTTTGGTTAAAAATGACCAAATATCGTTTAAGTGAAGAATGGATGTTGAATTTATTGTAAATATATTCAGAAAACACTTTACATTTTTTTCTAAAACATATATCTGTTTAATTCAACATATTTATAAAGCAAAAATTATTGATATTTTTTGTTTTAAATTTCCTTTTCATTTCTTTTCTTTTTAATTCATATAAATTATTATGAATTGTTAAATTGAAATATTAACATAAATTTAATTTTTATTTTCATTAAAAGAATTATGATTAAATACACTAAGCTTTTTAACACACATTTTTATATTAATTATCAAAATATCATTTATTTTTATTATATGTTTGTTTTAAAAAAAATACATTTCTTTTTATAAATTTTAAAAATTTGTTTATGAATAAATGAAAATTATTTCACTAATATTATTTTTATCAATATGAATTATTATAATTTATTTATTTTTATAATTTTAATTTCATGTCCTGTTTCTGTGGGTTTTCGGTCTGCGCAATAGTGGCGCCTTTTCTTACTAATAAATGTATTTTATTTGTTGGATATTACATTTTTTACCTTTTAATATTTTAATGCTTTATAAAATGTGTGAACAACCAATTAATGTAGCATCGTTTAAGCTTAAAAAAGTGTTTTAAGATTTTTTATATTTAATTTAATTGCATTTCGTAGACAAATCTCATATAAATTTTATGTATTTAAAGACAGTTTTATAATAATAATTTTTTATGAAATAGCTTCATTTTACATTGTATTAATTTATTTTAATAAATCAAAAATATTCACTTTTTTGTATTATATTCAATTTAATTCCCCAAAAACTTAATTTTTTAATTAACATAATTTCTTTACTTTGTATTTAAAAAAATATCTTTTAAAGAAAATTTAATTTTTAGTAATAAGCTGGTATATAAGTAGGGTTATGTGATAGTGCCCAGAAATTATTTATTTTCACCTAAATTAATAATAATTTAACAAAAGTTCAAATTGGGCGATAGACAAAAAAGTAAAAAATAATTAATATAAATATTAAATTAATAATAATTTAAAATTTTTAAAGTTTTCTTCTCAAGCTTTCAAAATAGAATTTGAATCATGGTACTTTCAAAGAATATGTATTATTATTTATTTTCTATTTTTAAATATTTAATTGTATTTAATTAAATAAAAATTATTAATTATTAATAACATATTTTAAAATAAAACTTAAATTTGATTTGTGTAATGCATATATTTTTAAATATTGTAAGTCACAACTATAAATTAAATTACAGTACTTCTTCGATTATAGCCCCGGGAGCTTTCATGTTCAACCCCCCTCAAAAAGGATGCTTTATTCGAGAGGGGGGTTCTAATCGAAGGGGGAACTCTATAATTCAACCTTTTTTTTTTTTTTTTTTTACAAAAATTGGACAAAAAATTGCGTTTTTTTGTAAAATTTTTGCCAAAATACCAAAATTTTTCAATGGTATTAATTAAAAATATTATTTTTTTCATTTTCGGCAGATTTCATTGAATAAATCCGGGTTAATTCCAAAATTCTTTTTATGTTTCTTATGACTTTATGAATCTAAAATTGTTTTTATAGCTAAATTGTTAAACATTAGTAATTGTTTTATAATTAATAATTTTTTTAATTATTCGTGGTTGAAATAGACAATTTCTTGATGTTGCATCACACTGATTGAATTTTATGTGCTTATTATTGAATTTTTTTAAATTAAACAATAAATAATTAATTTCCGATTAATTTTACATTTTTAATATAATTGGTCAATTTTTATTTTCTATTAATGCTAAAAATATATATATAGGGATTGTCGGTATTATTATTTTTAACTCTTTCAAGTTTTTATTTTGGTTATTATTACATTTGATTTCCTTATTCTTTAGATTATTTATATCAGGCACGTGAGAATTAGCTTAACAATTTCTATTTCCTTTAATATTTTATTAATTGTTGATTTTATATTTGTTTTCATTGGTTGTAAATTAAGTTCATTTCAGATTATTTCAAATTTTTGCAATAATTTATTATTTTACATTAAATTAGAAATGTTCTTAAATTAAAAATATATTTCTATTTTTTCTTGATCTCATACATAATTGGATGATCATTTTTGACGTCTGTTTAATTATATTTAATGATAATAAGTATTCTCTTAAATTTAAAAGGATTAAAAGAAAAAATAATCATTATTATTTTTGGTTTTGAGTTTATTTACTGTTTTGTATTTGCAATGTTTTCTTATTTTTGTATTAAAACACTTTATTAAAATTAATTTATTTTATTTGTGGTTGATTACAAATTGTAAAATTTTTAAATTTTATTTTTATGGTATTTAAATTGAGATAATTTTTAAATAAATAAACCCACTTGTTTTATTTTTGTCGATAATTTGTTTGGATTATTTAACATTTTTTATTAAAAATTAGCAATTTTTATTAATAATTAAAACATAAATATTTCCAATTCCACTAAAATCTTTTCTTATGTTAATTAATTGACATTAAACTTAATTTAACAACAACTATTTATCTTTTAATCTATAGGTCAGAAAAAGCCAAGGTAATGACAATTAAAATTATTTGTTTGTAATATTTTATTATGCTTAATTTCAAGATGATTTGAGGAATTTATTTATTTACAATACATTAATTTGCCTTTGTGCTGCTATTTTTAAAATTTATTTATTTATTTTTTAGTTCACTAACTTAAAAGTGAATACATTAAATTTAAAATGTTTGATAATTATTTCATATTTTGAAGATGAAATCCATCGTTAATTAAAGCATTGGTAAATAAATTATTTAATTTTTATGAATTTTTTAATAAACTGTCTATATAATTATTACTTTTATTGATAATGTAAGTTAATTGCTGCTTACAATAAGTATAATTTATATATTATAATAAAGTTTTATGATATGTCAAGAGCTAGCTCATTTTCCCGATATTCGGTAGTAACAATTTTACATAAATTGTATTTTTTGAATAAAAAACATTACTAATTATTGTTTGTTATTATACACAAATTATAATTTTAACCTTTACTGAAATTTTATTCTTTTGTTGTATTGAATCACTGATCAAATGGCCGAATGGCCAGCGATTTTGTAAGATAGTCGATTATTGCGTAATGAATAATTAAGTAATAATTCTTTGTATAATTATGGATTAATAGAGTTTATAAAGAATATTTTTATAGAATGAATTGTGGTACACTTTTATTTTTAATCACTGTTATTTTATTTTTATATATTAATATAAAATATATGTTAACTAATTATAATTTTTGTTTTGATTAACTTGTTCAATTCTCTCAAAAAATTTGTTGATGGTGGCGGGAATTTTTTGTTTAAGTAATTGTAGGAAAAATTGATAATTATATTTTATGTTTTATCTTAAAACTTTTACATTTTTTTGTTTCTATAAATAGTAGTAAATTTTTATGTTCATTATCTCTTTATAAAAGGTTATTTTTTGGTGGTGCTAAAAGATTTTAAGTTTTGTATATCATTTAGTTTAATAAATTGTTATTCAGTTAAACTTTTCTGTTAACAAACATTTAGATTTATTATCATTTATTCAAAAACTTTGTATAATATTTATTTTTTAAATAAAATTTACTTTAATATTTTATTATAGGAAAAATTTGTGGTACTTATTTATAAGTTTTTTTTCTTTTTTTTTAAATATTCTATTCAAAAGATTTTTTTTTAAAAATTAAATTATCATTTTGGTTCCGATTTTGGTATTGAATTATTAGAAAATAATGTATATTTAATACATATTTGCTTTGATTAAAAATATTTCGTCAAGTAAATCTTTTGGGTAGTAGTTGTAATTTTATAGAATTTTTTTTAATTTCACTTCAAATATTTTAAATGGTTTAAAAATGTCGTATATTATTTTTACTTAAATTTAATAAATTTTATGACATATTGTATTAATTATAATAAATTTTATATTTCCATTTTACTAATTTTTCTTCCGAATTTTAAGAAATTTTGTTTAATGCTTAAAATTTTTTTTATTATTCATGTCCAAAAGCCATTTTTTTTTGCAACCTTCTTGGAAGACGTTTATAAAATTTGATCGATTTTTTATTTTATTGTTGCATTAATATTCTAACTACCGAATTATTAAAATCATGGTACAGTTAACAACGGATTTTTTTGGAGTTTGGCTTCAAAATTTTACGAACTTTGTGTTAATATTATCAAATTTATGACACTTTGACTCTCAACTAATTGCCTTTTTATTATACAAAAAACAAGGTTTACGGTACTTCCGGGTTTTGTCACCCCCTGAATTTTTTTAAATAATTCAATATTTATCAAATTTTTTACTTATTTAAGTTTTAATTTTTAAACAGATGGTACATATTAATTAAAATTTATGTTGTATTTCGAATACGAGAATAATGAAAAATTAATATAAAAAATTTGATATTTTGTCAGAATTTGTACAAAGGCGATTTTCATGGCCAATTTTTTAAGAAAAAATTATGATTTTTTTTGTTTTCTATGATTTTTTAATTAATATTTTTTTTATTTCGTCTATTAGCTTTATGATTTTGTCAATTGGCGAAAAATTATAAAATAATGGTATACGTTTTCTTTTTCTTTGAAAATTAATTAAATGAGGCAAATATTATATATTTTTTAGGTTTAAAATCATGGCAAGAATCTCAAAGGCCAATTGTGCGTTGTTTTTTTTTGCTAAAATTATTAATTATTTAACATTTCAAAATTTTTAGATTTTAATAAGGTTAAGAATATATTTAAATAGAAAATCTTTAACTTGTTAATTTTTTATTAAATTTTTTTTATCTATACTCATTAAGTTATTATTGTACATTTATTCTATAAAAAATGATTTTAAAAATAAATTAAAATTCTCATTGTTAGCTCAATAAATTTTTTTGCTCGTTTTTGGTGTAAGAATTAATTCATTTTTTAATGTTCTTTAATTTCACATCATAAATATTATATAATAGAAATATTTTCTCGTGTTTATGTACCTCAATTTTGGACAAAATCCTGACCAACTTTATTTCGTTATTTGTAATATTTAAAAATCTTTAGTTAAATAAATATTTAATAAATAACTATGTCGTATTGTTATCACTGATCATAACAAATGTATAAGTTTATTATAAATTTCTATTTATTTGTTTTTTCTAAGTCTATTTGTTAACTTGATACCTTTTTTAAAATTCCATTTTAAAATATTGTATTCTGCAAGGAACATTAATTATTTCTCTAATTTTTTAATTTTCTTAAAAAATGTAAAAAGCATTCTAAGTTGCGACCTACCGTATATTCTCTAATTATATACCAGTCTCCATAATCTGCCGGTCTCCATTTATGTGCCAGGGGGGATAAATAATAATTTATTTGGCACATTTTTCAAAAAAATTAAACTCAAATCAACAGTAAAAGGGGCTAATAAATGAACAATTCGTTGCAAAAATTCCAAAATAGTGACAAAATGGTGGCAAAAAGTCCGAAATATTGACGAATAGTGACATAATTTTTAGCCAAAAATTAAGTCAAAATAATTTTTATTCACTAATTGAAGTTGCAAATGAGGAATTTTCCTTTGAAATATTCCCTTATAAATACTGAACATTTTTAATCAAAATTTGTCAAGAAAAAAAATAGTGGGAAGAATTTTTAAAAAAGTTTTCCAATTCTTTGGTATTTGATGAAAAAATTTTTAGACCGATTCTTAGGGGTGCATTTTTTGGTTTTATTGCATTTTTGTTAAGGAATTTTCCAAATTAAGAAATGCAATAAAATGATTTCAATCATTCTTTAAATTAATTCTTGTTGAAATTTGCGAATAATCTGCATATAAAAATTTCATTTTTTGAATTGTTTTTTTAATGCACTTTTTTAGCTCCAATTATTTTCTCTAATCTCGTATTTATAATTTAAAATATTCAAATTTTTCTTTTATAATTACTTTGTATTTATTTTGTTAAATTTTGAAAACTTCTAATTGTAGGGTAAGTCCAAATTTGCACCTCAATATTTGCGCCCACAGCATTTACACTTTTTCGCCCATTTTTTACAAAAAAAAAAAAATAATCAAAAAACTATTAAAAATTTTCCCTACAAAGCTTAACAAAAAATTATTCATAAAGGACTTTTAAACTTTTTAAGAAACGGTGTTAAAATTATTTTCAAGTACAAATTAAGCATAATTCAAAAACAAGTTACTAGCATTGAAACATTGAAAATCAGAGAAAAATTAAATTGGTATTAAATTAAAATACAAATTAGCGAAATTTAATAAAATTTTTATTATTCCAGTTAATAGAGGTATAAATTACGTTTTTTAAATATAAGAAATTATATTAATGTTTAAAGCAAATTTTACTATGCAAATATTGTTTTATATAGCCTTTTAATCAACTAAAATGGTCCAATTGGCTGCGTTTTTCCAAATTTTATTAGAACCAAATGATAAAATTTCCCTCAGAACTTGGAAAGTTTAAACAAAAATTTTTAAGAAGAAAAAAATTGCATGTAGCGATGAATTTTTAAGTTTACTTTTTTATTTTCTTTTAAAATTTGTTTCTATATATTTTTAGTAATTATAATTAATTTCTTCTATTAATCTCATAAAAATTGGATTTTGTAAATCCTTAGAATCGATTTTAGAAATTTCTTAAAAGTCGCTTAATTTTTTTAAAATTTTTTGACTACAAATTAATTTTTCTTTTTGAAAATGACAAAAACGAAAAAACGTTTATTTTTTGATATAGTATATTTTTTTAGTTTAGTTATAGATCGTGATAATATTATTTTAAATTATTAATTGTTCTCTTTAAAATAGAGCCATCAATTTCCATAAAATTATTAATTAAAATTTTTTTTTTAATTTTAAAAAATATTTAATGCCTTATTTTATTACAATTTATATTCTCATTGTGTCGTCTTAAGTAACCCTATGTAGATAAAAGAAAAAAATAATAAAAATTATAGCAAAAACTTTTAAAATATCTCATAGTTTTGTTGTTCACTCTCCACTTTCCATGGAAATCTTTAATATTTTAACTAATTATAATTGTTGTGATTTTTTTCCATTACATATTAATTGGATAAGTAAAATTTTTTATTATTTTTCATTTTTAATTCACTTCTTTTTTGATTTAACTCACATTTTTTAATTTATAAAATAATGTAATTTCTCTTTTTTTTTAATATGCCTTTTTTCAACTTTATTATTTATTTTAAGTGTCTATTTGAGTTTTATTTTATTGTTTAAAAGGCTAAAATAGTTTAATCATTTTTATATAAATTTTGTTTTGTTTTCCTTTTTCTCCATTAGTAAATCCATATTTTTATTAATACATTTAGTACATTTTATTGAATAATTTTCCTTGTAGAACTTTCCGAATTCTTTTTCATTCTGCGTCGTAGTAATTTTATATATAAAAGTTACGAAACTAATTATTTTTTAAATAAAAATAATTTTACAAAAAATTATAATTTAAAATATTCAATATATCCTAAATTTTAAATGTGTCTTTATTTTTGATTTATTCTTTTGCTATTTTAACACTTTGTTTTTTAATTTCAAAATCTAAATTTATTTTCAATTGTTTTTGATTATTCATTTATTCATCCTGTTTTTTTTTTTGCATTTTTATTTTTATTTTTAATATTTTATGTACCGCGACGACAAATAGCGTGAATTTAAATTATATATCCCTTTTTGTATAGTGAAAAATTAGATTTTTTAAAATTTTTCACAATATAATTCTTTTATTTTAAATGTTGATAATTTTCTTATTTTTTTTTAAATTTCTGTGAGAAGTAAATAAAATGTTATCTATTTTAATGTTTAATTTTTCAAAAATGATTTGATTATTTTTAAAATTACTTTGTGTATACCAAGTTATTTTTAATTTTTTTCGAATTAGGACATTAAATTAAAAAATTTAAAAAAAAAAAAAACGTAATTTAGTTTTGAATAAAATACTTTAAATTTAATTTCACTTTTCTTACATTTATTCTTCAATACTTTCTTATCTTTTTTATAAATCAGTTTTCTTTTTTCTTTTCCTCTTAATTTTTAATTGCTTTACATTCTCTGAAATTGTGTTTTAATGTTTATTATTCTTTTTATCACTCATGTTCTATGATCCCTTTTTGCGTTAGTCTCGCCTGTCTCTATTAAATTTAATCAATTTTTTAAGTATTCATAATTAACATTTTTTATTATTTATTATTTAAATATTTAATTTTCAATTATTAATTTTTTTATTTATTTAATTTGTAAATTTATTTTTATTTTAACTAAGCAAAATAAAATTGTTATTATATTAATAGATATGATCAAAAAAAAATTAGATGTATTAAAATTGTTGATTCCATCATTCAGTATTAATAAAGTATTGGTGATATTTTTTTAATCTTTTCATTTTAAAATTTGTTTTAATATATTTTTAGGATTAAAAAATCACGGCCAGAATCACCAAAAGCTAATAAAATGATTATTTTCGTCAAATATTTATAAACTATTTAACATTTCTAATCTTTTAAATAGTAAAATAAATTTCCAATAGAAAAGTTTTAATTGTGAATTTTTTACGTATTAAAAAATTGGCTTTTATATTCATTCAGTTAGTTTTTATTCCAACATTATTTATTAAAATTAATTTTTATTAAAAAACGTTTTTAAATTAAATCATATACACATTGTCTGTTCATTAATTGTTTTGCTCGTTTTAGGTGTGAGAAAACTAATTCATTTAGAAGAAATAATAAACTGTTTTTTTTTGTTTCAATTAAAATTCGATTATTGGTTAGTTTCGACAGTAAAGTTTGTTTTAAAAAAACTTGTTCTATATGGTATGAATTTCGTTTAATTTTTAAATTAAAATGATAAGCACATTCGAATATCATGTCCAACAAATCAGATTTACGGTAACAAGAAGGGGGAGGCCGGCGGTGCCGATAGGCGCCGCCGGGAAAATTTTGAAAATTTGAAATGTTATTGTTAACAGAATTTGTACAAAAACTGTCCCAATTTGTGTTTTTGAACTAATTTAAAAAAAAATGGGTTTTTTTAAGTCTGGCGGTGCCGATAGGCATAGAAGAAAAATACGTAGAAAGTAATATTTATCTGATTTTTTGGACAAATTCTTAGAAATCGTTGTGCCATGAAATTAACTACCTAATAAGATTTAGAATAATTTTTTAGGAATTAAAACTAATAATTTTGATAATTCTTTTTTTTGAAAGAAAAAAAGTCACAAAATGGCCAACTTTTGCTTCAAATTTTGAAAATTTTATTGGAATTCTGGAGACGCGTGAAAATTTTTTGGAATTTTTATCTGGACGGATCTTGATGTCGGGATCCCGAATTTAATCCCGCGGGATCCCGATCCCGTCCGGTCTTAATGTAAAATATTAATTGTTAAGTTGGTATTTTTGTTTTGATTTTTAATCAAATAATTTTCTTATTTTAAGGTTAAAATAACCTTAATTTTAAGTGAACTTATAAATGAATGGGTTGGATAATTTTTTTAATAAATTATTTAATTAATAGAATGAATGGTTTGAATATCATTAATTAAGCAGCTTTTAATTTTTTAATTTGATTTGATATGATAAAATTTACTAGTTAAATTATAAATTCCTATTTTTCACTCTCATGCGATCTTCCCAAACTCTTGTCCTCCTGACAACAACCAATGTTTATTATTGTTATTTCATTAATTTCAAAATTGTTTTAAAAATAAATTTCAAATAAATCTATTGTTTGTTTTTATTTTCATTATTTTTTGCTTTTTTAAGAATTAAATTTTTCAATAAATTATAATATTTTTTAATTTCTTTTTTTATTTTCACATCACTTTCCATTTTCTCATTAATCATTACAAGTAGTTTTTTTAATTGCTTTTTGGGATGTTTGCCTTCCTTAATATAATATACTAATTGAATTTATGTTTGTTTTCAAAAATTAGCTAATTACTATTTTATCATATAAAATTAATTAAATGGCAAAAGAAATATCAAAAATATTTTCATTTACTAAATTTAAATTGTTTTAGATGTGATTTGTTGTAATGATTATTTTTTCAAATTAAATTTTATAATTTATTAAACGTTTATATAGTAATAAATTTGTCATTAAAAAACATCTATTTTTTCTTTATAGTAACTAGGCCGGATGCCATGTAAATGTTCCCAGTTGGCTGGTGTTTGAATTTTTTGATTCTATGTACATAGCAGGTAAAATCAATAATTTATATTTTTGTTTCTTCTATATTAATATATCACATTGTTTTTTATATTTTCTAAGGTTAATGACAATAAAGATTTTTTAAACATTTATTTTCTAATTTCGAAATGTTTCTAAAAGGTGGTTTGATTTTTAATTGCTTTTTGGGATGTTTGCCTTCCTTAATATAATATACTAATTGAATTTATTTTTGTTTTCAAAATTTGCAATACCATTTTTAGCACATAACATTAATTAAATGGCAAAAGAAATTGCAAAAAATTTCACATTTTTAAGTTTAACAGTAACTTGGCCGGATGTCATGTAAAATGTTCCCAGTTTTGCTGGTGTTTGAATTTTTTGACTTAAATGTACATAGCAGGTAAAATCATTTTTTTAAAATTTCTCACAAGGAATTTCTATAAATTCTAAAATACATAATATGTTAAAATATATAGGAAAAATTTGTGAGCTTATGGATTATTTTTGTTTTTAAAATTATGAATTTTATTATTCAAATTGTTACAATTAATGGATAACGGCCAATTATTTATTATTTCCTTATTGCTGATATTTTTTTAAAATAATTCATATTCTTTAATTGCTATTTAGGGAAATAGAAACTGTTTAAACGTTTATTATAAAATACGTTTTTTTAATCTAATACTTTGGGTTTATTTATTAAAGTATTAATATAAGATTATAATTTACTTTTTAAATTACTAATTAAATAATTGCCAAATAAAAATTTTTCTTCGAATGCGTAACCTTTTTAATATTAAATAGGTTATTTTTTATTAAATGTCATTTCCTCTTCTTTTTTATAATTTATATAAATTATTATTAAGTGTTATTTGCAATATAAATTATTATTCTATATTCTATTTCATGTTCATTCGCAACATTGTGCAATCAGAATTAACGAAGCCTAATTTTAATATTAATAAATATATTTTAAATTTTTCGCTTTTTTAATTTAAGATAGTTTTGATTTTTTTTTTTGATTATTATATAAAGAATTTAGTTAAAAATATATAGGATTTGTTTCTATAATTAGTAAAATACCAATTAACATTTAATTAGCAATATTAGTTTGTATGAGTTTGTTTATTTTGACATTCGAATATTGTTAATCCTTTATTAAATTTGTTTTAGATTTTAACACTTTTTGCATTTTTTTACTATTTGATTTTTAATTTTAATTAATATCCCATGAGAGAGAATTAATTTTTACTTTTTATAATATCATTCAATTTTTATTTTTCATTCTAGAAATTAGTTTACATTTTTTAATTTGTTTAATTACGTATTTAAGATAATATTTTAATTCCGTAAAAATATTTTCAAAATTTTGAAATATATCATTTTCGGTATAATTATTAACAAATTTCTTTAATTAATGCAGTCTCACAATTTAAAACATTAATAAAAAAATTTTTTATCCTAACAAACGAGAGTTTTAAGGTGATGCTTTAATTTTAAATGAATAAGGCGATAAATATTATACTGGCAGAAATAATATAAAATATTCCTGATTCCAATGTAATCTTTTTATTCACATTCCTTTTCATTTTTAAATTTATAATTTAAATTCATATTGTTTCAATTTTTGTGCATATTTTCCTTTTGGGGTTTTTAAAGCCTAATGCCTACCTATTTAGTCGATTTTTATAGCTTAAAAATCATCCCTAATTATAAAATAAAAATATCACTTTTTATTTTAATACATATCATTGTTTAAATTTAAAATTTTTATAATAGAACTAAATTTTATTTCTTATCTTTACTCTATTTTATTTGAAATTCCAATAAATGTTTAATATTTTCTATTATCATTTAGACTATTAATTATCTACGGGATGGAATTTTGAATTAACGCGAAAAATACAAAAAGCCAAACAAATAATGATGACTAAACTTTTTTTTAAATTTTTCATTCCTTTTTGTTTTTTTTTACAGCTTTAAAATATTAACCAATTTTCTTCCAATTTTCTTCGTTCATCATGGCCTACTATTTTCCTGATTGTTGGGAGTGCGGAATGGCAGGGCACGTGAAGGCAGACTGCCCGGATGCAGTGTGCGTCAGCTGCAAAAAGGTTAAAAAAACGAATTAAAAAAAATGAAAATTTTTTTCATGCACAGACTGGGCACTGGGTGCAGCAGTGCTTGTCTGAGGCTGCAGCTAAGTGCTGCGTTGTTTGCAGTGTCCGCCAACACAAGAGTGGTACATGTTGGGTTTTGGCCAAGTGGGGTAGGTTGGAGTTTTTAATGAGATTTTTAAGCAATTTTAAAACTTTTTTTTTTTCAGTTAAAATCCGCATCCGAGCTGAAGACTGCAGTCTGCTCGAGGACTTTGTGCTGCGGCGAGCGGCCGAGACTGCAGCTGGTGGTGATGGGAGGGCCTTTTCTGTGGAGCAGTTCTGTGTTCTGTGTTTGCAGGTTTTTTATACTAGCTTTTTTTGTTACAGAAAAAGATAATGTTTTATTAGAATGGGCACACCCCGGCTACTTGCACCAAATCACGGGCACTGTTGCCGGCGTACGAGCGCATCCCGGGCACCGAGAGCCTGCACGTTTGCGGGCCTGGGGTAAATTTAGGCACTAATTTTGTCTTTTCATTTTTAATAGTTCTCTTTTTAGTGCGCTCACAGAAGAAGACTGCAGTCTGCTTGGACTGGGCTGCCAGTGACTTCATCCGGACCATCAGCACAACCACCAACATGTGCTTCATTTGTTTTGAGGTACAAGGGTTCTTTTCTTTGTTTTAGATTTTTTTATTTTAAGCGTGGCCATGTAAAGAAAGACTGCAGTCAGATGCAACTCAGACTTCAGTTTGAGGAGATCCGCCGGAGCATTGGCAACTCGCAGCGCGTCACCAATGCGTCTGACCCCGATAACGCGAAAACCTTTTGGGCCTCTTGGGACGGCACCCGTGATGGTGCCATTCGGCGCCATCACTACATGCAGCTGGGCGAGGAAGGAAGGTAGTTGCATGCTTTAATAATGCAAATGCTTTTAATTGTTAATTTCTAGAGGCGCAAAGAGGGAGACTGCAGTTGGAACGGGGCTGAGCATTGGACCATTCGAAGAGATGCGACAGGAAGGGTATGTATGCATTCCCCATTACTAGATAAAACATCCATATGGTCTTTGGTAAAGGGATGGAACCATCCTTATGGTCATTGGTAAAGGGAAGGTACACCCATCCCTTTAGTCCCTGGTAAAGGGATGGAACCATCCTTATGGTCATTGGTAAAGGGAAGGTACCCATCCCTTTAGTCCCTGGTAAAGGGATGGAACCATCCTTATGGTCATTGGTAAAGGGAAGGTACCCATCCCTTTAGTCCCAGGTAAAAGGATGGAACCATCCTTATGGTCATTGGTAAAGGGAAGGTACCCATCCCTTTAGTCCCAGGTAAAGGGATGGAACCATCCTTATGGTCATTGGTAAAGGGAAGGTACCCATCCCTTTAGTCCCTGGTAAAGGGATGGAACCATCCTTATGGTCATTGGTAAAGGGATAGACACCAACCTTATGGTCGTTGGTAAAGGGATGGTACCCATCCCTTTAGTCTCTGGTAAAGGGATAGACACCAACTTTATGGTCATTAGCAATCCCCCTACTACATTCTTTATTTTAGGTTGCGGCTGCGTCGGGAAGAGCAGCGGGCCCGTCGATACTGCCCATGGGACGCGGCGGAGTTGGAGCAACGCCTGGGGCACGACAGGCCAAGGCTTTTGCTGTCAAGCATCACCGACCAGATGTGGTTCTGGAAAGAACAGCGGCTGATTGAGGTGGTCAGAGAAGATGGGAAAATTAAGTGTGCGTGTTGCCGAGCTGTTCTCGATTAGACTGCAGTCTGACTGACTAATTTTGATTAGACTGCAGTCTGTATGATTAACTCATTTTTTATTCTTTTTATATTTTTTTGTTCACCCCCTTCGGATGTCCCCATTTTATTTCTATAAAAATTTAAATCTTTAATTACTAATTAATTCTATGAAAAAATTTAAAGATGTGGGCTTTTGACATAAATTCAGCATATCGAAATGTATTGCAAAATTTTCAATGAATTTTTATAAAATGTTTTATTATTTTGTCTTCTAATAATCGAATTTGCGAATGATGCTTTATGAAAAAAAAATTTTTAATTTTTTTTTGTGCTGTTAAAAATTATAATATTTATGAAATTTTTATTTTAATAAAAAATAGCTGTTCATAAAAATTCTAATATTAAAAGATTAAGGGATTTATTTTGGAATTTCATATTATATCAAAATTTAATAATGATTTAATATTATTTTAGAAATGTTCTTAGATTATAAAGTCTTTATTTATATTTTTCTTGTTTTATTACACCAAAATGCTGTCTTCAATCGCCTGAATACATAATTTTAAATTGAATAAATTCTATTTATTTGATTTTTTGTTTTAGAAATTTCATTTAAATTAAAATTATTTTAATTATTATTTAATTTAACTAATATATGTATAAATTTATCTAATTAAAATAACACCTGAATAACAAATTTTTCAATTTTGAATAATCAATTTTCCTGATTTTTTTAATTTCTTTTGGAGCATAATTCCATGGCTAGCTTGGTTATGATCATTAAACTTTTAATTTTATAAACTTTCTTATTTCAGGCTAGCTTTAAACATAAAATCGAGTTAATTTTCTCAAAAATTAAAATTTTTCTTTAATTTTTTTTAGTATATAAATAAATTTTATAGCTTAAATTATTTCCATAGTTTAAGAAGTAGTTTTAAAAAAAAGTTTAAAATGTTTAATTTTCATTATTTTGAAGCAAAAATTAATCATTTTAGTATGTGATGGTACATTATATAATGAATGCTTTCTGTTTTATTCGCGATTCATTAATTTTGCAAAAAATGGACCTTGAAGACTCATATGTATTTTTGAATAATTATCTATTTTTTAAATAAAAATCAACATTTTTTATTTGTAAATAATTAATTTTAATGTATTTTATAATACATTGGTATTTTCCTGTTACGCTTATCGTATTTAAAAAATCCTTTATTTAATATTTATTTATATTAAAATGATTTTATGCAATAAGTTATTTTATTTGTTTAATATAATTCAATCTCATAATTGAAAATTCATTATCAATAACTAACCAAAATATCTTAACATTTAAATCCGACATTTTTAAAATTATTTTGAAAAGTTCTGAATTGCTTAGTCAGTCTCTGGGAATCCGAGACCAGAATCGGATTCATCGATTTAGAATTAGCCGGGAAAAATTGTTTGGCGATTTTCCCGACCTCCGGAAATAACCAGAAACTTCAAAATTTCGCTTCGCCCACTTCCATATTCTTTTCGCTTCAACTCACCACGAATTTTTAGTTCACTTTTTTTTGCCATTAGCTTATCGTATTTAAAAAATCTTTTCTTTATTCTTTTGAATATATAATAATTAAAGTCAATTTTTTTTTAGTTTTGGCAAAAATAATGGGAATCTTATTTATCTCTTAACATCAAAATTATTTTCCAAAAATATAAGATGAATATTCACTTATTTAAAGTGATATTTTCAAAAAGGTTTTTTTTGTTAAAATTTTTATTTCTATCTAATGTTTAATTTAATTTTTCAAACTTAATTAGGCATATTTATTTTAATCGAACTAAAATGTATTTATATATTCTTGCACCAAAAAAATTATTTGTTATATATAGCCACAAAATATTAATCATTTCTATATTTGTTAATAACTACAAAATTATTATGTTAAACTATTTCTATTTTTATGATAAAATTATTTAATTTTTTAAAACAGATTTTTAGGGGTACATTCAAAAATTTTTTTTTAATTTTTCACAAGGAATTCTAAAAATACGAAAATTATATAAAAAATGAAAATATGTACAAAAAATTTGCGAAATTTTGTATTTTTTGGGGCATTTAATAAATTTTTTCTTTTGAATTTCTTATAAATATATAGGAAAAAATGCTCCTGTAATTTTTTGCATGTTTAATTGTAATTATTTTTGTTTTTAAATATTTATAAATTTTTAAAGTTTTTAATAATTCGTATTCTTTAATTGAGACTTAGAGAAACAGAAACTGTTTAAACGTTTATTCATGTGATGACGACGTTTTGTTGTTCACTTATCTTGTCGTCCCATTAATAATAATTTCCTTAAAATTTAATTTTCATAAAATTTCATTTTTATATTTTAAATGGTTTAAAAAATGTCAGTAACTTTTTTGTTTTAGATTCAACGGAATCTTCTTTAAAAAATGTTTTTCCGATATTTCATTTTTTCTTCATTTTGCTAGTTAATTTTTTGAATTTGCTCATTATAATATTTGCTTTGGTATTAATAAATATGAATTTTATTTTATTTTTATTTGAAAAATAAAATCCTTTTTTAAATTCCTAGAAATAATTAAAAAATAAAGAAAACATTTTAATATAACATATTATTTGCTCGACTTTATTTTAATTTAAAAATTGAAAATAATTTGTTTATTTTTTAATTATTGTTTTTTTAAAATTTTAATACTTAAATTCCTTATTAATGACTTAAATTCCAATCCCTAGAATTTTGTAAACTTACAATCAATAATTGAACTAACAATTTTCACAATAATATTAAATCAAATCCAATTAGAAAGACGGATTTTTGAAAAAATTCTTATGAAAGGTTAAAGATTTATTGCTTTATTAAATTTTAATTTTAAATAATGAAAATTTTCTTTTCTTTTCATTAATGGCATCAAAATATTCATTTGATTATAATTGTTGTTTTTATTTGCTTTAAAAAATGCATAAGAAATTAAATTTTTAAACAAAGCAAAATTTATTTGCTTCTTTATATTTTCCTTCCCTATGGTCAAATCATTATCATCTTCATTATCGCATTGGATAAATAATTAATTTTATAGAAAATTAATAAATTTGTTGATTAAAATTCTTAATTTAATTTTAATTATAAACAATTTTCTGTTTTATTTTATAAAATTCTTATTAATACTATAAATATTTTCAGTGAAATTATAAAATGGAAAAACAGTTAAACCAAGACCAATTTGGTTGTCATTCAAGGTTTTGTTATAAAGATGTTGGTTTTAAAATAATTTAAAAAAATTTATTTTTTTCAAAAAATTATTTTAATGAAAATTTATAGATTCCTATTAATTTTTTTTTGTATTATTGGCAATATTCAAAATTTAAATACGTTATTTCGATTGATAAATTAATTTGAATTAATTCTACATTTTTTTAATATATTTCTTGCCAATTTTAATTTGTTATTTTGTTCCACAACCTTTATATTTAAGACGCAATATAATTTTTTATTATACTGATATCAAAAAATAAAGTTTTTTAATCCCATTCATTTTTAATGAATTAATTGAATTTAAATTTACTTTTATTTATCATATTCAGTTTTTTTTTTTTAAATTTTTTACTTTTTTTCTTCTACATAATTCTTTTCATTCTATTTTTCCATTATTTTGTGCATGATTTTAGTGACCGGTAAATGCGTCAGTGGAAAATGCGTCAGAAGAATATGAATATCCATCAGTGATATAATATTTTAAATAAAGTTTAGTAGATTAGTATTGTAGTATAAAAGTAAAATTCTATAAGAAGGCTGTTCTTAATGCTGAACCCCGGACCCGAACTCGAACAAAAAGTCGAAAACCCAAATTTAGCAATTAGCACTTTTGAGTTCAAATTCTTGTTAAAATACATGGAAACAAACTGAAAGCAATCAATTCTACAATAAGTTAAGCCGTTTTTGAGCAAAAATAGCTAAATTCGAAAATTGACTTTCAAATTTTATTCGAATTCGGATTCCGGGGTTCAGAACTAGCCAAGATGGATGCCGGATTCATGATCAGCGACCTCGAAACCCCCAGGGAACTTAATATTTGTATCACTGACACATTTTCTACTGAATTTTTCACTGACACATTTACTGGGCGCCATGATTTTACAATGATTGATTTATTTTAGCGTAAGACCCAAACAATTCAATTTTTAAGGCGCCTTCGGCACTGCCGAACACAAAACCCTGAAATCTCTTTAAATGTTGATACATTTTTAAAATTTTTATGTAATTAGACAATTTTTTTGATAATTATAAAGAGAAACTGTTCAATTTCAGACTAAAGAATTTATAATCTAAAAATGTTCAATTTCTAAAGAATATTTGCGAACCGAGAACAATAAGTTAGTTTTACATTAATTCTAAAACCAAGAAGAATTTGTTGAAAAATTCTTACGAGCTCAAGGATTTTATTTTTTTATTTTCAGATTTTTATAACAAAGCTTTGCCTTTTTCACTTTTTTATTTTATTTTATAGAAGATTTATTCATAATTCCGTTGATAAATTTTTTTTTAATTTAATTTTCAGTTTATAATAATGACCATTTTGCCATAATTAATTTTAAATTATTTAATACTAATTGTAATAGATTGTTTGCTTTTCAGTTTATTTATCTAATATGTACGATTAGAATTTTTTTAATTTAAAATTGCTTTATATTCTTTATTATTTATCAATTTACCCATAAGATTTTGAAATTAAAAATCGGGACTGCCGACCATCCTATATTTTTTTTTGTTGAAAAGAATGCCGCAAAAAAAGCGATTTGAAAAGAAAAAAGTTTCATTATAAATTTGATCAGATCAGTTTACGGGAAAATACTTTAATATAATAGTTTTTTGAAAAAATGCTTTATTTTTTTAACAATAAAACCGTTGTAATTGTTCAAATTGGTTTATTTTGTTTTTACAACAGCCAATAATGCTTTTTAACTGTTTTTACAAGGTGAAAAGTCATTTTTTCTAAAACTTTTATTTATGGCTCGAAATCTAAGTATAATTCATTTATTTTTTTAAAAGTTGTCAATTGAAAAATAAAAATTGATTTTTTTAAATTTTTATGAGAAAATTTAATTTAAAATCTTTATTTCAGTAACTTGCCACGATGTTGTTGAAATTAGCAAGAGTATGTGTGTGGTTTGAATTTTTTGATTCAATATGTAATAGCAGGTAAAATCGATAATTATATTTTGTTTTTTCTCTATTAATATCCTACCAGATATCTTATTACTGATGCATTGATGATTTTGTATAAAGGTTATTTAAGGTGACAATAAAGATTTTTAACTTTTTTTTTAAGTATAGAAAAATATATTTAATTTACTGAATTTCTACTAAAATATAATAATTTTTGCGTTTTTATAACTTTTTTTCAAAATATTTATTTTAAAATAAATTTGCAGCCTAAAATTTTTGCACACTTAATCTAGCTTTTTTTGATTGAATTTGGTTGTTTTTTGTATAGACTAAAAACATCGTTTATGGACATAATAAATTTTTAAATTTTGTTGTTCGAATTTTTTTTTAGAAAAAGAAATTGAAAAAATAGTTCGAGTTTGCAAACCGTCATATCGATAATTATATCTTTTTACTATATTAATATAACAACATTATTTTTTTTTATAATTACACATATTTATGGTGTTGATTAAATAATTAGAAAAATGTTATTTTTAGGTGCTGTAAAAAAATTTTAAACATTCATTATCAAACAATTAAAATACAATATTACTTGGTTTATAAATACACTATTGTATAAATCTCATATAATTTGTTATCTATTCATTGCTGAGTGAATCAATAAATTTGCTTAATGATATGTTTATATATTTTCAGTTAATCAAAATATTATGGTCCTTTTAATAAGTTGTTTTTTTTAAATATTCATTTACATAGATTTATATGAATTTGAATGTTAATTCAATTTTGAAAAAGCCAACTTTAAAACTTTGAAATTTCATATTTTTTTCTTCAATTATATTTTTCTTGTAAGCTCATCGTGGGCTGATTGTTCTTTTCAAGGTCCTCCTTTTTTAAATCTTTTTTGTGAATTTTGAATATTTATTATTTAGAAAATGTTTATTTAAAAAATGAAATTCCTAATAGATAATAAAAAAATATTTTAGTATCTAAAATGCTCATCTTGTTCACGTTCCAGTTAAATTAATTTATTGATGTACTATTTATTTTTTTGTTTTGCATTTTGAATGATTAATTTTCCGAGAATTTATTTTTTTAGCAAAATTTCATGGTTTGTGACTGCGATTTTGTGTAATTTATGGATCAAACTTTAAAGAATAATTAAAAATAATCCTTTGTAAGATATGGATTTTTAAATTATTTACATTTTTTAAAAAAACGTAGTTAATTATGTTTTAATTGTTTTTTCTTACTAAATTATGAAATGTTCTACATATAATTGTATTGTCTTGTCTATGTTGATGAAATTCTAATTTTATATTAGTATTTTAGTGTTAATGATAAATTTAGGTGAGATTATTATAGAAAATTTTAATATTTTAAGTTTATCATTAACTTCTCGAACTGTTTATCAGCTTAATAGTTCTTTTAGTCTTTTGGACGTGTCTTTTTAATATATTTTATTTTTTATATATTTAATGTTATAATATTTTCAGCTTTAAATACCGTTCAATTATCCTCATTTTTGCGAAAAAAAATTCTTTATTCCGAGCTCATAATCACATAGGTTGAACTTTATTTAATTTAACTTATTTAAATGGAATGTTTTTATTATTTTTTAATTTAATCATTTGTTTTTTAGCCTTTTTTAATTTTGGTAGTACTTTTTTCGATTAGAAACCCCCAAAAAATGTTTCTTAGACTCCTAATGAGTATTGAGAATTTAATAAAGAGAAGTTTTTATTTTAGCGGGGGGGGGGGGGGGTATAATTCAGTGGGGTTACCTATTTTTGAACCCTCTTTTTTTCAAAAAACCCAACAAAAATGGCGTATATATTGCCAAAATATTGAATATTTTCAGTGATTATAAAAAATGCTAAGGTTATAAACATGCTATGTTTTTTGCAATGGTCATGCATATATAATTAGAAATACTTAAAATTATAAAGTCTAAAATGCAAATGAGCCAATATTAATTTATATATTCTACAGCCCTAAGAATTTTCTATTACCTTTAAAATTTCAGAAAATTTCATTGAGTTTCAAAAAAATTCTGTACAAAAAATTCTAACTTATCATTTTCGAATTTTGTGACAATAACTTTTCTCATACTTAAGTAAAAAAAATTTGTAAAAAAATATTCTGGTAGAAATCAATTTAAGCTATTGAATGATACCATGAAATAATAATATGGATGAATTTGAGCTAAGCTATGAATTTATATATATTACCCATTTTTTGTTTTCGAACCCATTGGGGGATTTTAGAAACGCGCCAGCACGGTTCCATACACTTACGTAGATGCTTTTTTATGGCAACATATAAGTTTTATTTTGCTTTGCTTTTGTTTTAAGAAATATAATAAAATAGAAAAAGATAATATGAATATATTTAGAACAAAAAAAGAAATTTAAAAAAAATTATAAATATAAAAGAGATTGAATGCTCGTTTATTTTCCCAGATGCTGAAAAATTGTTTTAATTCACTTTGTAGTAAAAATGTTAAAATTTTACAAACAAACACTTAAATAAAATAAGATAAATTTACAATCACAATTATTTATTAAAAAAAAATGGCGTCAGAAAAAGGGCGTTTCGTAAAAAGTGCAAAAATGTGCTATTGGCTGCGCTTTTCCATAATGCTTTACTTTAATAATAAAATAAAATATCTTTAAGTTGAATATTATTATATTCCTTATTATTATCATGTTCCAAAAAATGATTTTAATTTTTCAGTCCTTATCCCCTTTTTTCTTCATTTTTAAAATTCGCAGAATTTAGTAAACATTTTTGATTTTATATTTAATTTATTTGTGTTAAATAATATATTTTTCTTTTTTGGGATATATTTTTTTTAGTTCCTTTTTTACTCATTCTGTCAATTCTTTTTTCGTATTTTAAAAAAAGGTCTCGTTTATTTTAACTAAAAAATAATTATAATATTATTTTTGTTAAATAATTTTTCAAATTCTATTTTCATTTTATCTAATTGGCCAACTAGAAATGTTATTTTTGCTATGAATATAAATATTTATAGGTTTCAGTTAAAATGCTTGTTTATTATTAATATTTATACATTTTCAAATAAAATAAATCGTTTCATCAATAATAAGTTTTTATCTCATATAATGTATCATTGATAATTTTATTATATATATAATCTTAGATCAGCACACCAACGGGTTCAGAAAGATTTGGTCTAAAACCTAATAAATTCTCATTATATATGTATATTAAATTATTTTTTGAAGTTTAGTCCAAATGAATTGGACAAATTAATTAATAGATGCTGATGAATTATTTTATAAAATTAAAAATATTAAACGATTTTTTAATAAAATATGCTTATTTTGACTAATTTAGATAATTTAGCAAGCATGTATAATTAAGTAATGCATTTTTTTAGAAGTTTTATTTGTAAAATTAAAGTTACTAATTTATGATTATATTATGCTAAAATTGCATATACCATTATCCATGAGTCATAATTAATTATTACCTTAAGAAAAAGATTCTTTTCAAAATATTTAATAATAAATTATTTAATGAATTTATTATTTCTCCTCTCGCAATTATTTTTCTTTTTTGAACTCAAATTTTTTTTTAACTTTTGTTGATTGTATTTTAATTATTATCCAAATGTTTTTTTTGGCACCTATATTTTTGAATTAATGGTTTTAAAGTCACATGTTTTTTATTATGTCTACCAGACAGCTTAATGTTCAGTAAGTCGGTTGCCGTTGTAATTTCTCATAAATATTTTTTCTTTCAAATTTTTGTTTTATAAAATTTAACATTATTTTACTAAATGTTAATAGTTTATAATTATTATAGTAATTCTTTGTTCATATTCTTCTTGAATTAAAAGAAGTTTAAATGTAAATATTTTAGGTTATAATCTTTATAATCTGCCTATTAGCGATTCTTTACAATAATTTTCGGATACTTATTTATTTTAATTTTAATTTTTATAAATAAAAAATATAATTTTAGGTTTTAAATTATATTTTTAATATCCAGCAGATTTTTTGATAGCTTTTTTTTTAAATTGAAATTATAAAATAGGACTAAAAATTTATTGTTTTAATCTTATTTAAAATAAATTAAATGGCCTTTTACAATGTTCATTTTTTTTAGAACGATATTTTAATTATTGTTCTTTTCTTTTCATATAAATTTGATTAAAGTATTTCTTTTCTTTTTCCTTTAATCACTTTTTTTGAAATAATTATTTTATTAATAAGTCAAAGTCTCGATTAATTTTCTAATTTTAAAAGTTTTTATTGTCCACAGTAATTAAAAATGTATCCTTAAAATGAGAATAATTAACATAAATTTAACAGCATATTCAAACTTCAACGCCACCTTTTAAATGTTTTGCTAAAAGAATTTTATGAATTGTAATATCAAATTTTTGAAAAAAATTTAATTAATAGAATGGCATGCAAATTTTAAGTAAATTTAAAAGAATTTTTTTCTCAAAAAAATTCTTATTCCGCAACAATTTCCTTCACTAATTTTCACTCACAAATTAAACCCCCCATTTTACCAGTGTGAATTTAATCATTTAAATTCGTTGAGAGTTTAAAAACTGTAAAATATAATATTTTTTAATTATTTTGTTTTATTAAAAAACATATATAATAATAATAATATTTCAATTAAATTATTGCCCGTTTAAATTTCTTCATAAAAATCATTAACATTTGTTGAATTCACTTTGTTTTAACGGTTCATTTCACAGATATAAAAATTTCATCTAATATCATTCTATTCTATAAATGTATTATTAAAAATACTTATATTAATTTACAATTACAATTACACTATATCTGTTTTGGAAATTTTTTAAATTTCATTTAAGCATGTCAAAAATAAATTGACAATTAGAAAAAGGTTTTTATCCAATTTTAATATTATGATCTTTTGTACCTTTCTCACGTATTTAGCGATTGGTGCTTTTAAATCATTTTTTATTCGATAAATTATAATGTTTTTGTTAAATTGCTAAGTCTCGGATTTTTTTTTGTCTCGGTCTCGAGTCTCGGTCTCGGGTTTTCAGTCTCGGTCTTTGAAAATTTCAAGACTCGAGACCGAGACCTTTTTACACTCCTAATATTGGATTTTTTATAACTTATATTTTTAAATTTTTTTCTTTTTAATGGAAATCAAAATTAATTTTTCAGTTAGAATTTTTACAATTTAAATTAAATATTAAAAAATCCATATTATGAACATTATATATAGATTATTTAATAACCTGGCGACGCCTAAAACCACCATTTTTTCTTAAAAAATTGACTAAAAATGCATAATTTCGTAACTTTTTGATGAATGTTAACAAATCCCACTCAAATTTTCTAAATTTTCACCGGCGGCGCCTAACGGACCGCCGTACCCCTATTCCCGAAAAGTTCTTTTTAAAAAAAGCGCCGCAAAAAAATGGTGTAAAAAGTCATTGATATAAAAAGGAAAAACTGAATATAGCTTAAATAAGGAAAAAAAAAAGCAAAAAAAACGTTATAAAAAACATGCAAAGATTGATTTTTTAAATTTCTTATATGTTTTAATCGGTTTTTAAGTGTACAAGAAAAATTTTTTGGAAAAGTCTCGGTCTCGAGTCTAGAGTCTCTAAAAGTCTCGGGTTTTTTGGGTCTCGGTATCGAGTCTCGGGGTCAAGTCTCGGTCTCGAGTCTCGGGAAAATTTCGGTCTCGAACGTCACTAGCTCTAACCCTGATAAAAACTAAAACACTTTCAGATCTTTTAAAAACTAATTTTTGAGTTTTCTACTGAATTTTTTCATTTAAATTTTTCTTTGCTAATTCAATAAACATTTTGCTTATTTTTTTATCATCGATTTAATATAATTGTATTTTCACCTTTTTACAGTATGTTTAATATATTTAACTCGAATTTTTCTGAATTCTATTAATATTTCGCTTCTAATAACTGACTTTGAGAATTAATCGACGATTTCCTTTTGTTAAAATATTTATTTTTTTGCATGTGCCTTCTTGAATTATGAATTTAAAGTGCTTATTTTAGAGATTCTTTTAATCATGCAGAGGATACGATTTCTGTATCAACGCCAAAATATGAATTATTGTTTTATAAATTAATTTAAAAATGAATAACCTTAATTTTTCAATTTTTTAATCTCAACAAAATTTCATTGAACCGAAATTTTTAAATAAAATTAATTATTGTTAATGGTTTCTTTAATTATCATTTGGGGGATTGATAAGCTGTTTAAACTTTTAATGTTTCATAATATTTTTATTAAGCATATTTAAATTTTTGAAGTTTGACTCTGCTTAATAAATTCAGTGTTTTATTGTTGTTGGAATTGATTAACATTCTATTAATCTTTATTTCTTACACTTAGAATTTATTACAAATATATTCTATTAATACATTGATAATTAATTTTTTTTTATTGTCTATTTATTTTTCTTTTGATATTTATTTATGTTTTTTCATGGTTTCGTTTTCTTTTAAATTTCAAAACTGAATTTATATTGTGCTATAATATTCACATTTCTATAGTAATCATTAAATTTTCTTGGCGATCTTTTAAGTTCTTATAGAGAGGTGTTGATGTTAATAAATTTGCTTGAATATTTTATCAAATATTTGCGTAAAGAAAAATTATTATTTCTTACTTTCCTTTATATAATTAAGAATTAATTAATTAATTGGTTTACGAATTCAAATTTTTCTGTATTTTATGATCGTTTCTTTTTTATTCTTTTGTTGTTTAATATCTATTTTTTTAATGATTAGTTTATATTTATCATTAATTAAATTTCACCAATTTTTTCTCCATTTGTAAAATCCATATTTTGATTGCTATAAATTAAATTATTTTAAATAAATATTTAATACATTTTATTTAATAAATAATTTTATCACTTACTTAGGTGAAAAAATCTGTTGTGAAATGTGATGCCGTTTACGTATACTGTGTTAATGTGATGTCGTTTTGCGTATTCTGTGTTATTTAATTAATTAAATATTTAATAATTTTTTTATTTATATTTTTTAAAAGAGTGCTATTATTAAAGCATAAAATTTATTAAATTTAAATTAATTTGTAATTAAATTATTCAATTATAGTAAATTAGATGATTCATAAATTATGTATGGTCAAGATTTTGTTCATTTATAATAATACTTATTTAAATTGCAATCTTAATAATTATCACTATCTTTGTTTTGTTAATTAAATGCAATAAATACTTATCAATTAACATTCATAATCTCTTAATTACGATGCTACTGTTGTAAAATTTTTAAAATTTAATATTATGTTTTTTTTAATTCTTTAAATTCGTATTTGATGAGTATCCAATGGTCTTTTTATTTAAATTGTTTATAAACATGTTTAAGTTTTTATTTTTTTAATTCTCATAGGAATTCTCAAATGCGTTTTAAATGAGTTTTTATTAGTTTGTTTTTTTCTATTTAAATAAAGGTTTATTCATTGATTAAACGAATAGAAAAACAATTAAAGAATTATTATAGAATAAATTATGATTTTCCAAGTTGTTTAATTAATTAATATTAGTTTTAATTTAAACAAAATAAATTTACTGCTTTTTATTCCTTTTAATAAAATACTCGGAATTAATTGATAATTTATGAATTTCGTGTTTTCTTTCAATATTATCTAAATGTTGTGATGTTTTTTTTAGCTTTTCCCTTGAGTTTGAATGTATAATTTGAGATTGCCGTTTATTCTCCACATTTAATGAATTCATTATTAAATTTAATTTAGGTCGTCTGTCAATTATTTTATCAATTATTATCAAGAAAATATATGTGGCAAAATTTATCATTTTTGTACAAAATGTTGCAAATCGCATTAAAAATTACCCGGTGGAGCCTAACGGCACCGCCGGACCCTATCCCAGCGCGCATTTCCCAAGTTTCTTAAAAAATGCGCCGCAAAAATTGTTTTTATTAGAATATATTCATATTCTATTATATATCGTTTAATTTATTTTTTTACTGAATTTATATTAATAAGATTAAAATTTCTATTTTTGGATAAATATGTTTACAAATTTATATTAATACTTTTAAATTCGAGTGCCAAATTATTTTTATTTTTTATCACTAAGAAAACACTTAAACATAACTTATAAATTGAGTTTTTTAATAATATAACTTAAATCTGTCCAGAGTTTATGAACACATTCTTGAAAAATTTTAAATTTTTCATTAATTATTTTAAAAAAATTAATCATTTTTTAATATTTAATTATTATAATTAAATAAATTATTAAAATAATGTCATTTTTTTTGAAATGAAAGATTTTCGATATATTTTCTTTTTTTAATTAACATAACTCATGCTTCGATTTACACCACAGTTTTTTGTTTTTGTACGGCTAATTATTTAATTAATCATTAAAACGCTTTTATATTTTTCTGTTTTTAATATCCAACTAATTTACTTTTTTTCATTTTTCATTATATTTTTTGTTAAATCATTTATTTTTTCTTAAAATTGTTAAATTTATTTTAATCCATTAAACTGCGATTAAAAATAGAAAAAAGAGAACCAGTGAACTTTTGTAAAACTTGAATTTTTGTTAAATTATTTGGTTTTGCGTAGTGAAAAATTAATTTTTTCTTTTCATTATTATATCTTTTGACATTTTAATGGATTTGTTAATTATTAGAAACAAATAAAATTATTATCCTTTCTTCGTTTCTGCTGCGCCATTGTCAATTTTGGAAGGATTGGGAGTTGTTCAAGTTTACTTCATTCATTTATTAAATTTTAATTTGCATTTAATTTACACAATTAAGAATTATTAACTTTGGTTTCGTCGGAATTTTAAAATTATTTTGAATGAAAGAAAGGATGGCGTCAGAAAAAGAGCGTCTCGTGCACAGTGCAAAAATGGGGCCAATAGCTACGTTTTTCCAAATTTTTAAGTTATTATGATTTTTCTCAATATTTTTTTGTTGTTTTTCAGTGAGAATATAAGAATAATATGTATTTTAAAAATATATATTTTTATTTAAAATGGAAAAATTATGAGCGAATTCTAATGTTTTACTAAAAACTAAAAATGTACCTTTTTGTAGCAAAATCATTTTTTGAATTAATTTGTTTTCATTAGTTTTTTATGTTCTTAGATTATAAAGAATATTATTTTTTCTTGTCCCACTGTGACAGACACATTGATTCGTTGTCGCTTCGTTAGGATTGTATAATAATAGAAATAAGTTAATTTATTTAAATATACTAGCGGTTGAATGCGCCTTCGGAAATTTAGTTTTATAAAACATCGTTTCTTTATTTTTATTTTACATAAATTATTTTTGTAGAATAAAATAATTATTTTCTTTTTTTCAATTAAATAATGTATAAAAAATGAAAAAATGTTTAAAATAAGAATATATGGGTTTTTTAAAGAATATTATTCTAAGTATAAAATTAATTATATTTTAATTAATTTTTAATTAATATTCATTTATATCAAATTAGGTAATTTATAATTTATTGTTTTTTTATAATAAAATATAATTTATACGTTTTTAAAAATAACTATATTTTTTGAGGATTTTTAGATTTTACCAATATTTTAAAAATAATTGCAAATTAAAAATATTTACATAAAGAAACATAAAAAAAGAAAATTTTTATGCTTTCTTATTTAATCATAGTTAGCTCGGTTACTGGATATTTCCAATTTATTTTCTACGTTTAAATTTTAAATTATTCATTTAACTTTATATGTAATTTTACATCCTAATTTGCTAGCAATTTTTTCACATTAATTTTATTAAATTGAAATTTTTATAAGTATTATATCCTCTTCTTTTTTTTGTTTTACATAAGTTAATATAAATTAATAATTTCAATATCAACTAAATTTGTTCTCTTTCATGTTGTCTACTACGAATGTTTCGTTTGATGTTTTGGGGAAATGTTTTATTTTTGAGTTTCTTTTTGTTAGCTTAAAATAATTTTCCTTTTTCTTTTTAATTTTATATAAATAACTAAAAAATTCCGAAAATACATCTCTTAGAATCAAATTTTTATTTTTTATATTATTACTTTATTGTTACTTTTATAAATTAATCAACTTATATTTAATTATATTTTTTTCATTTCTATTAAATTTTGTGGTTAAAAGAATTTGTGATCATTTCATTTTTACTACTAATATTATTAATTATTAATATTAATTAAATAATAATAATAGTATAAAAAATATACATATAAGAAAAAACATGATATTTAATTGTGTATCTTTAAAAAAACAATAATTTAAATTAATTTAATCATAAATTTTTCCTTCAATTTTAATTTGTTATGTTAATTTTTGTAATTTTATTATTAAAATTGTTTGAACCCGCGCAGACTTTTTAATTCAAGAAATAATAATATTAATTTGCACTTATTTGTTAGTGTTATTTGTTTATAAATATTTTCTCTTAAAAATCGACAAATTTAATCACATCACAAGCAAAAAAAGATATAAGAAGCATTTTAATAATGAATTTTTATTTTTGTTGAATAAATTATTCCCTATTTTCATGAATTATTAATTATAGAAAAGAAAACTTTTAGAATAATAAAAATCAACTTGTCAAGAAAAAGAGTTTATTTTTCTGAAATAGTTGCTAATAACTCGAAAAATAGCTGAACAATCATGAATGGAAAACCTAAAATAAATTTATATGCATAATTGTTATGATATAATTAAAAGAATAATTTTAAATAAACAAAATCACGACAGACAAATGCAGGCAATTAGCTCAAAATGGTAATTACTTATTTAATGATATTCATTATCATTACATATTTAAATTTGGTTTCTTCATTGCTTAAATTTATTTATTCAATTTTTTGACAATTTATAATATTTAATCAATAGATATAATTCAACAATTTTATTACTTCTGGATCCAGAAATTTGGCGATACATTTAATTCATTCATGTTGTAGTAAAAAAATATAATAATTTAAAATAAGAAACCTAATTAATTATAACTATTTTCCACTTTTATCACAAATGTTATTTTATTCTTTTTGTTTTTTTTTACAAATTCACTATTATTTTTTGTTCAATTAAATTTCATGTTGTTGAAGTTGCTTTCATCATATTTCTTGCACCAAAGCGTTAAATTTATTTAAGTTTGAAGCCGGTGAAATTTCTCTAAAATTGGATAATTTGTTAAATAATATGATTTTTATCTGTTTTTGGAATTCATCTATATAATATTATTAAATTTACTTTTACTTTTATTTTTTCTATTTACAACTCAATAATTAAATTTGATTATCGCTTACAAATATTTATTGTTTTTATTTTTGTTCTGTCAAATTGACAAAAAATTCATTTAAAAATTCATAAAAATTCACGTAATAAAGAAAATTTAACCAAACTTGCCAGATTATTCTCTTATATAGCCCCAAATATGGCCAATTAAAAAATCAAAATTTCTCTTTCAAATTGTATATGAAAATTAAAAATGTTGCTTAACCGTTTTTAATACTCAAATACAAAAATTCATTATTCATATTTTTTCATAATAAAGAATCTTTAAAAATTTATTAAATATTAAATGATTCATTTTAATTAATTTTTAAATCAGCGATTCTTTCATCAAGAATAATAATTAATAGTTCAGTCTAAACGACCGGTCTTTAATTACTTAGTTGGCTATTGATCTTCCGTTCAATTTGCTAATTTCCCAAATTTCATTTATAAACATTAAGACCAAATATGAAATTAAAGTTATAAATTAGTCATTTTTTGATGGTCTTGTTGTAATAGTAATTTTTTAATAAATTATAAATATTTTTATTGTATTTTACTTGAACAGAGAGAATTATTATTTCTCAAAATTTATATAATATTTTTTTATTGTTTAAAAATAGTAATTTTTTACAATAATAAAATGTGTTTAAAGAATATAATTCCAGTTTTTAATTTTCAATTTTTAACTGTTTGTAGTTTCTTATAAGACTTTTTAAGAATTATATTAATAAAGTATGAATTGGGTTTTATGCTAAAAATAAAGAAATTATAATGTTTTATCCAAATGAATTGATGCAAGAATTATTTGCTGCTTTTTGAGATTTTGTTAAATCATTTTCTCTTTTATACAATAAATAAATTTTTTGCATTTGTTTTCTATTATTCTCATCATGTTGGTTGTGAAGAATGCATTTTTCAGTTTTTATTGTATTCAACAAACAATCAATTTTTTTATTTTAAACTATTCTATATTTTTATATGCCCATTTGAATCATTTTTTATTTTGGAAAATTCCTTTATATTATCAAAAATGTAACTATTTTTAAATTTTTCTTATTATAACCAATTTCAATATTTTTTAATATAATAACTTTTCATTATATCTATTTTTTGGTTTTGTACAACAAATTTATTTCTGTATAATTTTTTATTTAAAAAGGTTGATAATAATTTTTTAGATCTTAATATTTGATTTTCTCTATTAGTAAAATTCATTTTTTAATTATAATAAATTCTAATTTAGAAGGGGGCAGTATTTTAAAAAATATTATTTTTTTTATCTTATTGCGTATTCTGCGAAATTATCATTTTTAATCTTTCCGGTAAACTTAAGTTTTATTTTTTCGTTACTTTATGGGATTTGATTTTCTATTCTTGCGCAACGCAACGCAACGCAACACAACGCAACGCAACGCGTAACAATGTTGTCCGGATAATGGAGTTGAAGTAATTATAATATTTTACTTTGGTTTAATTTCATTTATACAAAATTGATAAAGGTAATTTTTAAATATTTTTTTATTAGAAATTTAAGTTATTTTAATTATGCATATTTGTTAATTTAATGAACTAGTTAATTATTGCAATCATATTTATTTATACCCTTTTAATTAACGATATTTCTTTACTCATTATAATAAATTGTCTTTTCTGTTTTTTATTTTATAAAATCATCCGGCCAAAACCAAAGTATCCTTCTTTTTCTTTGATATATTTTTTTTTCATGATTTCTTGCTGTGATAATGATTTGGTTTTTTTTGTTATTCACTTTTCATTATTTTGTACTTTTATACCGTTTAATGAATTTTGAAAAAGAGCTTTTTCATTTTATATTCTCAAATTAATTTAATAATGTAAAAAATTTCATATTTTTACCGTATAATTGGAATTCAAGTGAAAAATTAAAAGATTGTATACAAAAATTGTTTTTTTAATATAAAAAATAAGAATTGAACAAAAGAAATATTTTCCTTGAAGATGATATATTAATTTTAAGTTCGATTTAGGCTACATTTAATTATAGTTCTTGTGTTTTCCCGACTCTTATTTAATCTCTAAAGGCAATTTTCTTAAATTTAACAAATTTATATGAATTAATATTTGAGTAATATAGCTCTATTATTACACGTTTAATTATATATTCTATTTTAATTGAACTTTAAGGTTATAAATTAGTGATATATTTAAAAACAATAATTTCGTCACGAAAAGATTTTGTTCGGCCTTGCATAAATAAGATTATTTATTTATTGTTATTTCATTAATATTTGTCTTAAATAAAAAAATTATTTTATTTATAATTATTTAGTTAATTATTTGTCTTAAAAGTTTTTGAAATTCTAATACTTTTGGTAATTAATTAGAGTAAGTTATTTTTTCTAAAAAAAAAAGCCGTTTAGTAATATTTTAATTTAAATAAATAAAAAAAGACTTTTCAGTTTTTGCCATAACAAATTTTATTCATGTTGTTGATCTCTTTTTTTAGCTATTTGACATTTCATAAGTATAATTTTCAATTAATAATTTAACAAGGGCTTAAGAAACAAACCCTTTCACTTTTTTAAACAATTTTTTAGCACAGACTTGATATGTTTCATCAAATTTTTATTTTATACTGTCTTTCATTGATTATTTATTCAATTTAATTCCATCAATTTTGTTTTTAAAATTCAATTACTAATTTATGATTAATTTAATTTAATTTCAATATCCTCTTTGAATTTTATAGCCAGGCTACATGCGGCTTGAAATCACTTCTTCTCGTTAATTTCTTCTTAAAACTTTTTAATTTAATAATTCGCATACAAATTAGACGCTTTTTGTATTTGGTTTTATAAATAAAAAGATTACTCATATTTAAAAATTTTAAATTACATGGGTATTAACATTATATATTACAGATGTATATATATATATTAATTTAAAAATAGTTTTTTGCACTAATTTTTTAAAAATGTCACTATTATAAATTTTGTGAAGGTATAAAATTTTTTAGGTTTTTAATTCTAAATTATTTCGCGTTTCTCGATTTATGAAAAGTGAATTTTGTATGATATAATTTGTATTATCATTAATATTTATAATTCAATAAATTGATAATTGAGCCGTTTTAAAGTAAGTTATAGCCACGTTTATTATTAATTTCATATTCCGATAATATAATTTTTTCGTAAAAATAAATATCTTTTAATAATTAGTTTTTTCTTACGTTTTATCAGTTATTTTTATGTGCTTTTTGTTGTCTTTGTAAATTGTATAATTAATTGTCTTTTGTTTTGACTTTTTTTTTAATTTCATAAAAAGTGTACTAATTGTAATTATTAATAATTTATTCACTTCATTTCATTTATATAAATAATGATAAAATTATAAAAATAAATATCTTTTAACTCTTTTTGCTCTTTTAATCTCGTGTCCTTTGGATGCGTTCCATTGAAGCAAATCCTCTTATTATTATTAGTGCATTTAAGTTAATATTTTTGAAGAAATTTCATTTTAATTTATTTTCATTTCTTATTTATCTTTAATTTGAAAATATTTTTAGATTATTACTCTTTTTTATGTTGATTATAATTTATTGCTTTTAATAGAAATTTTGTTATTGTTTTTATCCTTTCTTTGTCTCAAATTTTAGCTATAATTTTTTTTTTTTTGCTTTTGTGGCCTTTTAGGTTCTAGATTTTTTTTGTAAATCCGTTTAGAATTAATAAGCCCTTTTTAAATATAATGAAATTTAAATCATTTTATAAATTTTATATTTTCTACTTTTTTTTAACTTAATTATACTACTTTTTCTCTTTTTTATCATACAATCGAAATAACTGGTCTTTCATTTTTACACTTGAGGATTTCAAAAAAAAACTAACGATTTATTTGGTAAGTTTTTTATCTTTATAATTTAATTCATTATTGTATCAATTTTAATCAAACTTAATGCTTTAAATTGTTTAGCATCAAACTCAAATTATCATTAATTTATTCTTATGATGAGCTTATGCTTGGTAACTTTTTTTTCACTTTTAAATAAATTTTCTTGATTTATAATGAATGATAGTAGGTTCAATTTTTAAACAATATTCTTTTCTTTAAATCATTATTTTTGTTGTTTTTTTATAAAATTCATTAATTGTATTGATAATAATTTTTTAGATCTTAATATTTGATTGGAGTTGAAGTAATTATAATATTTTACTTTAGTTTAATTTCATTTATACAAAATTGATAAAGGTAATTTTATTTATTTTTTTTCATATTTTAAATTTAATTGTTTGCTTTATAAAATAAATTTTGGGTATAATTTTAAACATTTATTTTATTACTTTTGTATTTCAGTTATTTTATGATGTTTTACTATATAGGGTTTAATATATTCAACAAAATAAAATCATTTTGCCATATTAAATTTTCTGCATTTTATATATCCTTTTGAGTTTTATTTTATTTTTGGTTTCAAATAACTATTTAAAAGTTATTTTATTGCTTAAACTGAAAATTTTTTTTTTAATTTCTTTTTAATTTCTTTACTTTTTGTATTTTAATAACCGCTTATATTAAGTTATGCTTAAACTTCTGGAAATTGTGAGTTTTAAAATTATTTCAAAAAGGAAGTTGAAAGTTGGAAAATTTAAATTAAATAAAAAAAAGTGGAAAACCCTAAAAATAAAATTAAAAATTCATATCCATATTATTATAATATAAATTAAATTTTAAAAATCATGCCAAATATTCTGCTTTTCTGGTAGAATTCGTACTTCGTCACTATTAAATTCATCGATTATATTTTTTAATTCCGTTTTGTGTTTGAACTTTAATAAGAATTTGGGTGTCTGAAATTAAAATTTGGAATATTCATATTTACAAATTTAAATTTAAATAGATTTGAAACAAAAATTAATTGATTCAAATGGAATTTTTAAATAAATTTAATTATTTTTATATAACATTTTTAAATTGTTATTTTTACAAATAAATTGGAAAAAATGAACTCTTTAACGAAATATGATAATAAATTAGCTTAGATTAATTAATTTTTTTATTGAAGTAAATACTTAAAATATTGGTGAGTTTATAATTTAAAAAGGCGTTATTTTGTAGAAAAAAAAGAAAATTCCATTCCGAATATAGTAATAATTTGGTTTAATCTCAAGAACATGAAAAATTTAGAATTAAGCAAAATTAAAAGTAATAATAATATTAATTAATAAGTTGAAATATTTTATTACTAGGGCTTTTTTTAGGCACAAAAAATCGCGAAATAGGCACCTAAAAAGGCATAGAAAAATCGCAAAATAGGCATTAAATAGGCAAAAAAATATTATTAACACTTTTTAGGTATTAAAAGACGTAAAACTTAAAATTTTAAATGTAAATGATGAGTAAGTAATCAATAAATTTTATTATTCTGAATGCAAGAAATTATTAATTTGCATAAAATGAGAATTCACCTTAAAATAATATAATAATAAAAATAAATAATAGAAATATATTTATTTGAAAAAGAATAAAGAAGCATGACAACTGATTGAATTAAACAGTGACCCTCAAATGAATGAAGAAGAATTGAGATCATATGTGGAAAAAGAAAGAAAATTAAATGGCTTTCGGTAAATTGGACCACGAAATGTGGACACAAGTGAATATAATATTAAATAAATTAAAAATAAATAAACGAAATTTGGTTTGGCTAAAAGATTTTATTTTAGTCTGCACATATTTATGTTTTTTATAAGTGTAAATAAAACGCAAATAAATAATGTTTAAATTATTATAACATCAGAAAAGAAAGCCACTATAACATTCATAAAACAAAAGTTTTTTTTCGATAGGCTCCCATCTTTTATACAATTTGAGCACACTGAAAGAAAAAATAATTTAACTAGAAAATTATTTAATTTTATTTTTATTTAAAAAATTTTTGAATTCAAAAAATTGAAATAAATGGTTTTTTCCAAAAATGGAAATTTATTAGCAAGAAAAAATAAATTATGGAACTTGTTTATAACTGTGAATCTATAATGACTGTTGATATTTGCTTTATCTATTTAAATATTGCAATTATCTTTTTTATAATTATCAAATTAATTAATTAAATTTTTAGACCTTTACATTTATTGTATGTAACAATGGCTTTCGCACATTAATTATTTTTTGTTATATAAATTCACTTTTGAGGATATTCTTCGTTTCGAGGGTTTTAATCACGGATTAATTTCTCCATGTTCAATAAACAAACAAGAAGGCAAGACTTCAAATTTTAATTTGCCATCAATGAAAAATTATCATTGAGAACAAAGCCTTTTTATAAAAAAAATTATTAATTATTTTTTCGTATAAATTATATTTTTATTTTGACTATTTTTATGTATTTTATTTGATAAAGAGTTAAAAATTGATGCATTATTATTTTTTAAATATATATTTTTTAAATTTCTTTAAAATGCTGATCAAAATTACATGCAACATTTGCTCAACATTTTTACAAATCCCAAGCTTAATTACTTTCGTTTATCGTATGTTTATTATATTGTGTTTATACAAGTAATTAATTTTGTGTTGGTTTAACTGTTTAATAATTTGGGTACCATTCCAAAGCTTAAGTGATCTATTCATAAGTTTCCCACCTGTTTTTTTGGTAATTCATTTTAAAATCTTTTTGACAAGCCATTTTGAGGTAAAATTGGTTTCTTTTTCTTCTTATTTTAGAGATTAAAGAATTTTTGTTATGAAATTGATAAAGATAATTATTATATAATTAATAATGATATAATGAATATTAAATAATTATATCTGTTCTTATATAACTACTTCTTTTAATGTTTAACAATTATATAGAGTTTGACATTTAGGGTTATTTGTTAATATCCAAAAACTTTTTTTTTTGATTTTTCCTTTTATTTAATAATTCAGATTTTGCTACTTTTCATATTAAAGAAATATGTGTACGGATTTTGGAAAATTTTGTGAAAAATTACAAATTAAATAGCAATTAATTTATGATTAAAATTCTAAATAATTCAACAACTTTTTAGATTTTATACAATTCTGCTATTAATTTATTAAATAAAAATTATAAACATTTGGCTAAATTTCGTCCGAAAAGTTAGGTTTAGACGGCTTCAAATACTCCACTCATAAAATTTTTAAAATTTCGACCCAAAACCTAATAAAATTATTCCTTTTTTGGATAAAATATGTAAAAAAAAATCGTAGTCAAAATCAATTAAATTTTCGAAATTTTGGAACAAAAAATCACAAATTGATCATTTAATTAACCTAAAAGTTCAAAAAGAATGAGTTTAAATTTTTATCCGATTTTGAATAAAATTATTCATAGCTCTTGATTTTAATTTTCCCCCATTTTTGCTAGTTTCGATCCAGTTTAGGCCCCTATTTTGGGATTTTTCGCGTCAAAAAAAATCTTTTTAATTATATCATAATTTATCTAATCAGTTTTTCATTGGCATTTCATATTATTTAATAAATAACAGTAGTTAAAATTAATTTTAAATTTTAATGATTGGATTATCTTTAATAATTTTATTTTTCATATTTTATTAATTATTGGCTTTTTTGCTTTTAGTTTTTACGTTAAGATTTTCCTTATATGTTCAATTTAATTTCAGATTTTGGTTCCAGATTTTTTCCCTAATAATTTTAAAATAAAAATATTGCAATTAATTAATAAGTTCATTAAAAACAATTTCATTATTTATATTTTTGAATTCAAATTAATTAATTTCTTTTTAAAGATGTTAGCTTTTATGAGTTCTCTTTGCCAATAAATTTATATTTTGTGTAAAAATTTTGCTTTGAATATTGTTAATATTATTTTTTGTCATCTTAAACATTTTGCAATCATGTAATCACTTAATCACTTAATTCTTCATTCATTCAAAATTTTAAGCAATGTTTTCGAAGATTAAATTTTACTTATTTTCTTTAATTATTCAATTTTTGAAGAATTAATATATTCGATATTATCTTTTTTTCCCGGCATGAACCCTAACTAATATTGCTTATTTGTGTTAATGAATTTATGCTTTTAATAAATTAAATTAATTGTATGACTATTTTAATTTTTAAATATTTTTTTATTAGAAATTTAAGTTATTTTAATTATGCATATTTGTTAATTTAATGAACTAGTTAATTATTGCAATCATATTTATTTATACCCTTTTAATTAACGATATTTCTTTACTCATTATAATAAATTGTCTTTTCTGTTTTTTATTTTATAAAATCATCCGGCCAAAACCAAAGTATCCTTCTTTTTCTTTGATATATTTTTTTTTCATGATTTCTTGCTGTGATAATGATTTGGTTTTTTTTGTTATTCACTTTTCATTATTTTGTACTTTTATACCGTTTAATGAATTTTGAAAAAGAGCTTTTTCATTTTATATTCTCAAATTAATTTAATAATGTAAAAAATTTCATATTTTTACCGTATAATTGGAATTCAAGTGAAAAATTAAAAGATTGTATACAAAAATTGTTTTTTTAATATAAAAAATAAGAATTGAACAAAAGAAATATTTTCCTTGAAGATGATATATTAATTTTAAGTTCGATTTAGGCTACATTTAATTATAGTTCTTGTGTTTTCCCGACTCTTATTTAATCTCTAAAGGCAATTTTCTTAAATTTAACAAATTTATATGAATTAATATTTGAGTAATATAGCTCTATTATTACACGTTTAATTATATATTCTATTTTAATTGAACTTTAAGGTTATAAATTAGTGATATATTTAAAAACAATAATTTCGTCACGAAAAGATTTTGTTCGGCCTTGCATAAATAAGATTATTTATTTATTGTTATTTCATTAATATTTGTCTTAAATAAAAAAATTATTTTATTTATAATTATTTAGTTAATTATTTGTCTTAAAAGTTTTTGAAATTCTAATACTTTTGGTAATTAATTAGAGTAAGTTATTTTTTCTAAAAAAAAAGCCGTTTAGTAATATTTTAATTTAAATAAATAAAAAAAGACTTTTCAGTTTTTGCCATAACAAATTTTATTCATGTTGTTGATCTCTTTTTTTAGCTATTTGACATTTCATAAGTATAATTTTCAATTAATAATTTAACAAGGGCTTAAGAAACAAACCCTTTCACTTTTTTAAACAATTTTTTAGCACAGACTTGATATGTTTCATCAAATTTTTATTTTATACTGTCTTTCATTGATTATTTATTCAATTTAATTCCATCAATTTTGTTTTTAAAATTCAATTACTAATTTATGTTTAATTTATGATTAATTTAATTTAATTTCAATATCCTCTTTGAATTTTATAGCCAGGCTACATGCGGCTTGAAATCACTTCTTCTCGTTAATTTCTTCTTAAAACTTTTTAATTTAATAATTCGCATACAAATTAGACGCTTTTTGTATTTGGTTTTATAAATAAAAAGATTACTCATATTTAAAAATTTTAAATTACATGGGTATTAACATTATATATTACAGATGTTCGAATATATATATATATATATATATATATATATATATATATATATATATATATTAATTTAAAAATAGTTTTTTGCACTAATTTTTTAAAAATGTCACTATTATAAATTTTGTGAAGGTATAAAATTTTTTAGGTTTTTAATTCTAAATTATTTCGCGTTTCTCGATTTATGAAAAGTGAATTTTGTATGATATAATTTGTATTATCATTAATATTTATAATTCAATAAATTGATAATTGAGCCGTTTTAAAGTAAGTTATAGCCACGTTTATTATTAATTTCATATTCCGATAATATAATTTTTTCGTAAAAATAAATATCTTTTAATAATTAGTTTTTTCTTACGTTTTATCAGTTATTTTTATGTGCTTTTTGTTGTCTTTGTAAATTGTATAATTAATTGTCTTTTGTTTTGACTTTTTTTTTAATTTCATAAAAAGTGTACTAATTGTAATTATTAATAATTTATTCACTTCATTTCATTTATATAAATAATGATAAAATTATAAAAATAAATATCTTTTAACTCTTTTTGCTCTTTTAATCTCGTGTCCTTTGGATGCGTTCCATTGAAGCAAATCCTCTTATTATTATTAGTGCATTTAAGTTAATATTTTTGAAGAAATTTCATTTTAATTTATTTTCATTTCTTATTTATCTTTAATTTGAAAATATTTTTAGATTATTACTCTTTTTTATGTTGATTATAATTTATTGCTTTTAATAGAAATTTTGTTATTGTTTTTATCCTTTCTTTGTCTCAAATTTTAGCTATAATTTTTTTTTTTGCTTTTGTGGCCTTTTAGGTTCTAGATTTTTTTTGTAAATCCGTTTAGAATTAATAAGCCCTTTTTAAATATAATGAAGTTTAAATCATTTTAGAAATTTTGTATTTTCTATTTTTTTTTACTTAATTATACTACTTTTTCTCTTTTTTATCATACAATCGAAATAACTGGTCTTTCATTTTTACACTTGAGGATTTCAAAAAAAAACTAACGATTTATTTGGTAAGTTTTTTATCTTTATAATTTAATTCATTATTGTATCAATTTTAATCAAACTTAATGCTTTAAATTGTTTAGCATCAAACTCAAATTATCATTAATTTCTTCTTATGATGAGCTTATGCTTGGTAATTTTTATTTTCACTTTTAAATAAATTTTCTTGATTTATAATGAATGATAGTAGGTTCAATTTTTAAACAATAATTCTTTTCTTTAAATCATTATTTTGGGTTGTTTTTTTATAAAATGTATTAATTGTAAATTTAGATTTTTTGATTTTACAAGATTTAATTGAAATTTCATTTAAACGAAAAATTGCTTTTTTTATAAATCGAATTTGTCTTTAAGGCGTCGCTGATCTTCAATCTTTCAATGTTTTCTTAAGGTCATAAATATTTTCGTTAAGATTGAATCTGGTTTGTTATGCTTTCGTTTTGTAAATTTAAATTTATGTTTTTTTCTTTTCATTAATCGGGGATTATTTAATAGATTTAATTTTATGAATTGTAAAGAAATTTTATTATTTTAAGTTTTCAATATTTTCTTCTTTTATTCTCATGATGCAAGATGAGTTTATAATATTTATTATTTAATGGATGCTTTATTATTCTTTTTTGCTGGTTCTTAATAAGTTTATTTTTATCTTTTAAACTTATTTTTTTATATTTTCCATCAAAACCTCAAACTTTATATTTGTTTTAACCGATAAATTTATATATAGTGTAAAAGATTCACTATAACAATTTAAGATTTTTCCAATTATCCAAATTATTGTTCATTAGGTAATCTGAAATGACGAAAAGCGATATTTTAGCCAAATTTGAGCAAAAATAATTTTTATTCACTCGTTGCAGTTGCAAAGGAAGTACACCTCTAAATTTTAGGAAAAATACGCCTTAGACTATCTGATAAATAGTTTTGTAAATAGAGAAAGTCCTATTTTAACAACTTAAGAAGTGAGAGGTGCGAATTTGTAAAAGGAATTACGTTGGGGGACCACCACAATTAGGGCTCTATTTTTTGCTCTAAAAATTTCCAAAATAGGCACTTCATTTAGTTTTTTTTTTATCAACTATTTGAAGTTTATTGTAAATTTTATCATTATTTTTTGTTTTTAGCAATTATTTTTAATCATTTGTAGTAATTAATAATTAAATAAAATTACTTTTTATATTTAATAGAAATTATTATTTGTTTTAATTTTTATTTTATCAAATATGTACTAATTAATTATCATTTCTTTTCTTTAAATAATTGTAAAATACGTTTATTAAAATTTTTTTTATCTCATTTTGCAACTATTCTCACGAGCCAAGGCAGTGTATATAATAGCGTTCACTTGAATTTGTATTATATAAATAAAACTTTGTATTTCTTTATTCCTAAATTTTTTTGTATTTGCATTATTATCATATCATTATGTATTTATAAAATATTTTTTCATTACTTTTTTGAATATTTTTCTCAGTTTTCTTTGTGTATTTGTAATAGAATTTTTGGTATATTTTTTTAAATCAATTTGCTACTATTTTTAATATTTATCTAAACTGGGCTTTATTATGAATATGTGTATGATTTTATTTTATTTTCCTGTTTTTGACTTTTCACTTTAAATTTCTATTAATTGTTTTTATTATCTTTAGGTAAAGTCTGAAATGAAAATTATTTGAATGTATTTGATGAATTGTGTGATTAAAAATTAAATAAAATTATTTTTTATATTTAATAGAAATTATTATTTGTTTTAATTTTTATTTTATCAAATATGTACTACTTAATTATCATTTCTTTTCTTTAAATAATTGTAAAATACGTTTAAAATTTTTTTATCTCATTTTGCAACTTTTCTCACGAGCCAAGGCAGTGTATATAATAGCGTTCACTTGAATTTGTATTATACAAATAAAACTTTGTATTTCTTTATTCCTAAATTTTTTTGTATTTGCTTTATTATTATTTATAATTATGTATTTATAAAATATTTTTTCATTACTTTTTTGAATATTTTTCTCAGTTTTCTTTGTGTATTTGTAATAGAATTTTTGGTATATATTTTTTAAATCAATTTGCTACTATTTTTAATATTTATCTAAACTGGGCTTTATTATGAATATGTGTCTGATTTTATTTTATTTTCCTGTTTTTGACTTTTCACTTTAAATTTCTATTAATTGTTTTTATTATCTTTAGGTAAAGTCTGAAATGAAAATTATTTGAATGTATTTGATGAATTGTGTGATTAAAAATTAAATAAAATTATTTTTTATATTTAATAGAAATTATTATTTGTTTTAATTTTTATTTTATCAAATATGTACTAATTAATTATCATTTCTTTTCTTTAAATAATTGTAAAATACGTTTATTAAATTTTTTTTATCTCATTTTGCAACTTTTCTCACGAGCCAAGGCAGTGTATATAATAGCGTTCACTTGAATTTGTATTATATAAATAAAACTTTGTATTTCTTTATTCCTAAATTTTTTTGTATTTGCTTTATTATCATTTATCATTATGTATTTATAAAATATTTTTTCATTACTTTTTTGAATATTTTTCTCAGTTTTCTTTGTGTATTTGTAATAGAATTTTTGGTATATTTTTTAAAATCAATTTGCTACTATTTTTAATATTTATCTAAACTGGGCATTTTTATTTTAAATCAATTTGCTACTATTTTTGATATTTATCTAAACTGGGCTTTATTATGAATATGTGTATGATTTTATTTTATTTTCCTGTTTTTGACTTTTCACTTTAAATTTCTATTAATTGTTTTTATTATTAGGTAAAGTCTGAAATGAAAATTATTTGAATGTATTTGATGAATTGTGTGATTAATAATTAAATAAAATTACTTTTTATATTTAATAGAAATTATTATTTGTTTTAATTTTTATTTTATCAAATATGTACTAATTAATTATCATTTCTTTTCTTTAAATAATTGTAAATACTTTTATTAAAATTTGTTTTTATCTCATTTTGCAACTTTTCTCACGAGCCAAGGCAGTGTATTTAATAGCGTTCACTTGAATTTGTATTATATAAATAAAACTTTGTATTTCTTTATTCCTAAATTTTTTTGTATTTGCTTTATTATTATTTATAATTATGTATTTATAAAATATTTTTTCATTACTTTTTTGAATATTTTTCTCAGTTTTCTTTGTGTATTTGTAATAGAATTTTTGGTATATTTTTTTAAATCAATTTGCTACTATTTTTAATATTTATCTAAACTGGGCTTTATTATGAATATGTGTATGATTTTATTTTATTTTCCTGTTTTTGACTTTTCACTTTAAATTTCTATTAATTGTTTTTATTATCTTTAGGTAAAGTCTGAAATGAAAATTATTTGAATGTATTTGATGAATTGTGTGATTAAAAATTAAATAAAATTATTTTTTATATTTAATAGAAATTATTATTTGTTTTAATTTTTATTTTATCAAATATGTACTAATTAATTATCATTTCTTTTCTTTAAATAATTGTAAAATACTTTTATTAAAATTTTTTTTATCTCATTTTGCAACTTTTCTCACGAGCCAAGGCAGTGTATATAATAGCGTTCACTTGAATTTGTATTATATAAATAAAACTTTGTATTTCTTTATTCCTAAATTTTTTTGTATTTGCTTTATTATTATTTATAATTATGTATTTATAAAATTTTTTTATTACTTTTTTGAATATTTTTCTCAGTTTTCTTTGTGTATTTGTAATAGAATTTTTGGTATATTTTTTTAAAATCAATTTGCTACTATTTTTAATATTTATCTAAACTGGGCTTTATTATGAATATGTGTATGATTTTATTTTATTTTCCTGTTTTTGACTTTTACTTTAAATTTCTATTAATTGTTTTTATTATCTTTAGGTAAAGTCTGAAATGAAAATTATTTGAATGTATTTGATGAATTGTGTGATTAAAAATTAAATAAAATTATTTTTTATATTTAATAGAAATTATTATTTGTTTTAATTTTTATTTTATCAAATATGTACTACTTAATTATCATTTCTTTTCTTTAAATAATTGTAAAATACGTTTATTAAAATTTTTTTATCTCATTTTGCAACTTTTCTCACGAGCCAAGGCAGTGTATATAATAGCGTTCACTTGAATTTGTATTATATAAATAAAACTTTGTATTTCTTTATTCCTAAATTTTTTTGTATTTGCATTATTATCATATCATTATGTATTTATAAAATATTTTTTCATTACTTTTTTGAATATTTTTCTCAGTTTTCTTTGTGTATTTGTAATAGAATTTTTGGTATATTTTTTTAAATCAATTTGCTACTATTTTTAATATTTATCTAAACTGGGCATTTTTATTTTAAATCAATTTGCTACTATTTTTGATATTTATCTAAACTGGGCTTTATTATGAATATGTGTATGATTTTATTTTATTTTCCTGTTTTTGACTTTTCACTTTAAATTTCTATTAATTGTTTTTATTATTAGGTAAAGTCTGAAATGAAAATTATTTGAATGTATTTGATGAATTGTGTGATTAAAAATTAAATAAAATTATTTTTTATATTTAATAGAAATTATTATTTGTTTTAATTTTTATTTTATCAAATATGTACTACTTAATTATCATTTCTTTTCTTTAAATAATTGTAAAATACGTTTATTAAAATTTTTTTTATCTCATTTTGCAACTTTTCTCACGAGCCAAGGCAGTGTATATAATAGCGTTCACTTGAATTTGTATTATATAAATAAAACTTTGTATTTCTTTATTCCTAAATTTTTTTGTATTTGCATTATTATCATATCATTATGTATTTATAAAATATTTTTTCATTACTTTTTTGAATATTTTTCTCAGTTTTCTTTGTGTATTTGTAATAGAATTTTTGGTATATTTTTTTAAATCAATTTGCTACTATTTTTAATATTTATCTAAACTGGGCATTTTTATTTTAAATCAATTTGCTACTATTTTTGATATTTACCTAAACTGGGCTTTATTATGAATATGTGTATGATTTTATTTTATTTTCCTGTTTTTGACTTTTCACTTTAAATTTCTATTAATTGTTTTTATTATTAGGTAAAGTCTGAAATGAAAATTATTTGAATGTATTTGATGAATTGTGTGATTATAATTAAATAAAATTACTTTTTATATTTAATAGAAATTATTATTTGTTTTAATTTTTATTTTATCAAATATGTACGAATTAATTATCATTTCTTTTCTTTAAATAATTGTAAAATACGTTTATTAAATTTTTTTTTATCTCATTTTCCAACTTTTCTCACGAGCCAAGGCAGTGTATATAATAGCGTTCACTTGAATTTGTATTATATAAATAAAACTTTGTATTTCTTTATTCCTAAATTTTTTTGTATTTGCTTTATTATCATTTATAATTATGTATTTATAAAATTTTTTTTATTACTTTTTTGAATATTTTTCTCAGTTTTCTTTGTGTATTTGTAATAGAATTTTTGGTATATTTTTTTAAAATCAATTTGCTACTATTTTTAATATTTATCTAAACTGGGCATTTTTATTTTAAAACAATTTGCTACTATTTTTGATATTTATCTAAACTGGGCTTTATTATGAATATGTGTATGATTTTATTTTATTTTCCTGTTTTTGACTTTTCACTTTAAATTTCTATTAATTGTTTTTATTATTAGGTAAAGTCTGAAATGAAAATTATTTGAATGTATTTGATGAATTGTGTGATTATAATTAAATAAAATTACTTTTTATATTTAATAGAAATTATTATTTGTTTTAATTTTTATTTTATCAAATATGTACGAATTAATTATCATTTCTTTTCTTTAAATAATTGTAAAATACGTTTATTAATTTTTTTTTTATCTCATTTTGCAACTTTTCTCACGAGCCAAGGCAGTGTATATAATAGCGTTCACTTGAATTTGTATTATATAAATAAAACTTTGTATTTCTTTATTCCTAAATTTTTTTGTATTTGCTTTATTATCATTTATAATTATGTATTTATAAAATTTTTTTTATTACTTTTTTGAATATTTTTCTCAGTTTTCTTTGTGTATTTGTAATAGAATTTTTGGTATATTTTTTTAAAATCAATTTGCTACTATTTTTAATATTTATCTAAACTGGGCATTTTTATTTTAAAACAATTTGCTACTATTTTTGATATTTATCTAAACTGGGCTTTATTATGAATATGTGTATGATTTTATTTTATTTTCCTGTTTTTGACTTTTCACTTTAAATTTCTATTAATTGTTTTTATTATTAGGTAAAGTCTGAAATGAAAATTATTTGAATGTATTTGATGAATTGTGTGATTATAATTAAATAAAATTACTTTTTATATTTAATAGAAATTATTATTTGTTTTAATTTTTATTTTATCAAATATGTACGAATTAATTATCATTTCTTTTCTTTAAATAATTGTAAAATACGTTTATTTAATTTTTTTTTATCTCATTTTGCAACTTTTCTCACGAGCCAAGGCAGTGTATATAATAGCGTTCACTTGAATTTGTATTATATAAATAAAACTTTGTATTTCTTTATTCCTAAATTTTTTTGTATTTGCTTTATTATCATTTATCATTATGTATTTATAAAATATTTTTTCATTACTTTTTTGAATATTTTTCTCAGTTTTCTTTGTGTATTTGTAATAGAATTTTTGGTATATTTTTTTAAATCAATTTGCTACTATTTTTAATATTTATCTAAACTGGGCATTTTTATTTTAAATCAATTTGCTACTATTTTTGATATTTATCTAAACTGGGCTTTATTATGAATATGTGTATGATTTTATTTTATTTTCCTGTTTTTGACTTTTCACTTTAAATTTCTATTAATTGTTTTTATTATTAGGTAAAGTCTGAAATGAAAATTATTTGAATGTATTTGATGAATTGTGTGATTAATAATTAAATAAAATTACTTTTTATATTTAATAGAAATTATTATTTGTTTTAATTTTTATTTTATCAAATATGTACTAATTAATTATCATTTCTTTTCTTTAAATAATTGTAAAATACGTTTATTAAAATTTTTTTTATCTCATTTTGCAACTTTTCTCACTAACCAAGGCAGTGTATATAATAGCGTTCACTTGAATTTGTATTATATAAATAAACTTTGTATTTCTTTATTCCTAAATTTTTTTGTATTTGCTTTATTATTATTTATAATTATGTATTTATAAAATTTTTTTTATTACTTTTTTGAATATTTTTCTCAGTTTTTTTTGTGTATTTGTAATAGAATTTTTGGTATATTTTTTTAAATCAATTTGCTACTATTTTTAATATTTATCTAAACTGGGCATTTTTATTTTAAATCAATTTGCTACTATTTTGATATTTATCTAAACTGGGCTTTCTTATGAATATGTGTATGATTTTATTTTATTTTCCTGTTTTTGACTTTTCACTTTAAATTTCTATTAATTGTTTTTATTATCTTTAGGTAAAGTCTGAAATGAAAATTATTTGAATGTATTTGATGAATTGTGTAATTAAAAATTAAATAAAATTATTTTTTATATTTAATAGAAATTATTATTTGTTTTAATTTTTATTTTATCAAATATGTACTACTTAATTATCATTTCTTTTCTTTAAATAATTGTAAAATACGTTTATTAAAATTTTTTTATCTCATTTTGCAACTTTTCTCACGAGCCAAGGCAGTGTATATAATAGCGTTCACTTGAATTTGTATTATATAAATAAAACTTTGTATTTCTTTATTCCTAAATTTTTTTGTATTTGCATTATTATCATATCATTATGTATTTATAAAATATTTTTTCATTACTTTTTTGAATATTTTTCTCAGTTTTCTTTGTGTATTTGTACTAGAATTTTTGGTATATTTTTTTAAATCAATTTGCTACTATTTTTAATATTTATCTAAACTGGGCATTTTTATTTTAAATCAATTTGCTACTATTTTTGATATTTATCTAAACTGGGCTTTATTATGAATATGTGTATGATTTTATTTTATTTTCCTGTTTTTGACTTTTCACTTTAAATTTCTATTAATTGTTTTTATTATTAGGTAAAGTCTGAAATGAAAATTATTTGAATGTATTTGATGAATTGTGTGATTAATAATTAAATAAAATTACTTTTTATATTTAATAGAAATTATTATTTGTTTTAATTTTTATTTTATCAAATATGTACTAATTAATTATCATTTCTTTTCTTTAAATAATTGTAAAATACGTTTATTAAAATTTTTTTTATCTCATTTTGCAACTTTTCTCACTAACCAAGGCAGTGTATATAATAGCGTTCACTTGAATTTGTATTATATAAATAAAACTTTGTATTTCTTTATTCCTAAATTTTTTTGTATTTGCATTATTATCATATCATTATGTATTTATAAAATATTTTTTCATTACTTTTTTGAATATTTTTCTCAGTTTTCTTTGTGTATTTGTACTAGAATTTTTGGTATATTTTTTTAAATCAATTTGCTACTATTTTTAATATTTATCTAAACTGGGCATTTTTATTTTAAATCAATTTGCTACTATTTTTGATATTTATCTAAACTGGGCTTTATTATGAATATGTGTATGATTTTATTTTATTTTCCTGTTTTTGACTTTTCACTTTAAATTTCTATTAATTGTTTTTATTATTAGGTAAAGTCTGAAATGAAAATTATTTGAATGTATTTGATGAATTGTGTGATTATAATTAAATAAAATTACTTTTTATATTTAATAGAAATTATTATTTGTTTTAATTTTTATTTTATCAAATATGTACTAATTAATTATCATTTCTTTTCTTTAAATAATTGTAAAATACGTTTATTAAAATTTTTTTATCTCATTTTGCAACTTTTCTCACTAACCAAGGCAGTGTATATAATAGCGTTCACTTGAATTTGTATTATATAAATAAAACTTTGTATTTCTTTATTCCTAAATTTTTTTGTATTTGCTTTATTATTATTTATAATTATGTATTTATAAAATATTTTTTCATTACTTTTTTGAATATTTTTCTCAGTTTTCTTTGTGTATTTGTAATAGAATTTTTGGTATATTTTTTTAAATCAATTTGCTACTATTTTAATATTTATCTAAACTGGGCATTTTTATTTTAAATCAATTTGCTACTATTTTGATATTTAAACTTTTCTCACGAGCCAAGGCAGTGTATATAATAGCGTTCACTTGAATTTGTATTATATAAATAAAACTTTGCATTTCTTTATTCCTAAATTTTTTTGTATTTGCATTATTATCATATCATTATTTATTTATAAAATATTTTTTCATTACTTTTTTGAATATTTTTCTCAGTTTTCTTTGTGTATTTGTAATAGAATTTTTGGTATATTTTTTTAAATTAATTTGCTACTATTTTTAATATTTATCTGAACTGGGCATTTTTATTTTAAATCAATTTGCTACTATTTTTGATATTTATCTAAACTGGGCTTTATTATGAATATGTGTATGATTTTATTTTATTTTCCTGTTTTTGACTTTTCACTTTAAATTTCTATTAATTGTTTTTATTATTAGGTAAAGTCTGAAATGAAAATTATTTGAATGTATTTGATGAATTGTGTGATTATAATTAAATAAAATTACTTTTTATATTTAATAGAAATTATTATTTGTTTTAATTTTTATTTTATCAAATATGTACTAATTAATTATCATTTCTTTTCTTTAAATAATTGTAAAATACGTTTATTAAAATTTTTTTTATCTCATTTTGCAACTATTCTCACGAGCCAAGGCAGTGTATATAATAGCGTTCACTTGAATTTGTATTATATAAATAAAACTTTGTATTTCTTTATTCCTAAATTTTTTTGTATTTGCTTTATTATTATTTATAATTATGTATTTATAAAATATTTTTTCATTACTTTTTTGAATATTTTTCTCAGTTTTCTTTGTGTATTTGTAATAGAATTTTTGGTATATTTTTTTTAAATCAATTTGCTACTATTTTTAATATTTTTCTCACGAGCCAAGGCAGTGTATATAATAGCGTTCACTTGAATTTGTATTATATAAATAAAACTTTGTATTTCTTTATTCCTAAATTTTTTTGTATTTGCTTTATTATCATTATCATTATGTATTTATAAAATATTTTTTCATTACTTTTTTGAATATTTTTCTCAGTTTTCTTTGTGTATTTGTAATAGAATTTTTGGTATATTTTTTTAAATCAATTTATTTTTGATATTTATCTAAACTGGGCTTTATTATGAATATGTGTATGATTTTATTTTATTTTCCTGTTTTTGACTTTTCACTTTAAATTTCTATTAATTGTTTTTATTATTAGGTAAAGTCTGAAATGAAAATTATTTGAATGTATTTGATGAATTGTGTGATTATAATTAAATAAAATTACTTTTTATATTTAATAGAAATTATTATTTGTTTTAATTTTTATTTTATCAAATATGTACTAATTAATTATCATTTCTTTTCTTTAATAATTGTAAAATACGTTTATTAAAATTTTTTTTATCTCATTTTGCAACTATTCTCACGAGCCAAGGCAGTGTATATAATAGCGTTCACTTGAATTTGTATTATATAAATAAAACTTTGTATTTCTTTATTCCTAAATTTTTTTGTATTTGCTTTATTATTATTTATAATTATGTATTTATAAAATATTTTTTCATTACTTTTTTGAATATTTTTCTCAGTTTTCTTTGTGTATTTGTAATAGAATTTTTGGTATATTTTTTTAAAATCAATTTGCTACTATTTTTAATATTTTTCTCACGAGCCAAGGCAGTGTATATAATAGCGTTCACTTGAATTTGTATTATATAAATAAAACTTTGTATTTCTTTATTCCTAAATTTTTTTGTATTTGCTTTATTATCATTTATCATTATGTATTTATAAAATATTTTTTCATTACTTTTTTGAATATTTTTCTCAGTTTTCTTTGTGTATTTGTAACAGAATTTTTGGTATATTTTTTAAAATCAATTTGCTACTATTTTTAATATTTATCTAAACTGGGCATTTTTATTTTAAATCAATTTGCTACTATTTTGATATTTATCTAAACTGGGCTTTATTATGAATATGTGTATGATTTTATTTTATTTTCCTGTTTTTGACTTTTCACTTTAAATTTCTATTAATTGTTTTTATTATTAGGTAAAGTCTGAAATGAAAATTATTTGAATGTATTTGATGAATTGTGTGATTATAATTAAATAAAATTACTTTTTATATTTAATAGAAATTATTATTTGTTTTAATTTTTATTTTATCAAATATGTACGAATTAATTATCATTTCTTTTCTTTAAATAATTGTAAAATACGTTTATTAAATTTTTTTTTATCTCATTTTGCAACTTTTCTCACGAGCCAAGGCAGTGTATATAATAGCGTTCACTTGAATTTGTATTATATAAATAAAACTTTGTATTTCTTTATTCCTAAATTTTTTTGTATTTGCTTTATTATCATTTATCATTATGTATTTATAAAATATTTTTTCATTACCTTTTTGAATATTTTTCTCAGTTTTCTTTGTGTAATTGTAATAGAATTTTTGGTATATTTTTTAAAATCAATTTGCTACTATTTTTAATATTTATCTAAACTGGGCATTTTTATTTTAAATCAATTTGCTACTATTTTGATATTTATCTAAACTGGGCTTTATTATGAATATGTGTATGATTTTATTTTATTTTCCTGTTTTTGACTTTTCACTTTAAATTTCTATTAATTGTTTTTATTATTAGGTAAAGTCTGAAATGAAAATTATTTGAATGTATTTGATGAATTGTGTGATTATAATTAAATAAAATTACTTTTTATATTTAATAGAAATTATTATTTGTTTTAATTTTTATTTTATCAAATATGTACGAATTAATTATCATTTCTTTTCTTTAAATAATTGTAAAATACGTTTATTAAATTTTTTTTTATCTCATTTTGCAACTTTTCTCACGAGCCAAGGCAGTGTATATAATAGCGTTCACTTGAATTTGTATTATATAAATAAAACTTTGTATTTCTTTATTCCTAAATTTTTTTGTATTTGCTTTATTATCATTTATCATTATGTATTTATAAAATATTTTTTCATTACCTTTTTGAATATTTTTCTCAGTTTTCTTTGTGTAATTGTAATAGAATTTTTGGTATATTTTTTAAAATCAATTTGCTACTATTTTTAATATTTATCTAAACTGGGCATTTTTATTTTAAATCAATTTGCTACTATTTTGATATTTATCTAAACTGGGCTTTATTATGAATATGTGTATGATTTTATTTTATTTTCCTGTTTTTGACTTTTCACTTTAAATTTCTATTAATTGTTTTTATTATTAGGTAAAGTCTGAAATGAAAATTATTTGAATGTATTTGATGAATTGTGTGATTATAATTAAATAAAATTACTTTTTATATTTAATAGAAATTATTATTTGTTTTAATTTTTATTTTATCAAATATGTACTAATTAATTATCATTTCTTTTCTTTAATAATTGTAAAATACGTTTATTAAAATTTTTTTTATCTCATTTTGCAACTATTCTCACGAGCCAAGGCAGTGTATATAATAGCGTTCACTTGAATTTGTATTATATAAATAAAACTTTGTATTTCTTTATTCCTAAATTTTTTTGTATTTGCTTTATTATTATTTATAATTATGTATTTATAAAATATTTTTTCATTACCTTTTTGAATATTTTTCTCAGTTTTCTTTGTGTAATTGTAATAGAATTTTTGGTATATTTTTTTTAAATCAATTTGCTACTATTTTTAATATTTATCTAAACTGGGCATTTTTATTTTTAATCAATTTGCTACTATTTTTGATATTTATCTAAACTGGGCTTTATTATGAATATGTGTATGATTTTATTTTATTTTCCTGTTTTTGACTTTTCACTTTAAATTTCTATTAATTGTTTTTATTATTATGTAAAGTCTGAAATGAAAATTATTTGAATGTATTTGATGAATTGTGTGATTATAATTAAATAAAATTACTTTTTATATTTAATAGAAATTATTATTTGTTTTAATTTTTATTTTACCAAATATGTACTAATTAATTATCATTTCTTTTCTTTAAATAATTGTAAAATACGTTTATTAAAATTTTTTTATCTCATTTTGCAACTTTTCTCACTAACCAAGGCAGTGTATATAATAGCGTTCACTTGAATTTGTATTATATAAATAAAACTTTGTATTTCTTTATTCCTAAATTTTTTGTATTTGCATTATTATCATATCATTATGTATTTATAAAATATTTTTTCATTACTTTTTTGAATATTTTTCTCAGTTTTCTTTGTGTATTTGTAATAGAATTTTTGGTATATTTTTTTAAATCAATTTGCTATTATTTTTAATATTTATCTAAACTGGGCATTTTTATTTTAAATCAATTTGCTACTATTTTTAATATTTATCTAAACTGGGCATTTTTATTTTAAATCAATTTACTACTATTTTTGATATTTATCTAAACTGGGCTTTATTATGAATATGTGTATGATTTTATTTTATTTTCCTGTTTTTGACTTTTCACTTTAAATTTCTATTAATTGTTTTTATTATTAGGTAAAGTCTGAAATGAAAATTATTTGAATGTATTTGATGAATTGTGTGATTAATAATTAAATAAAATTACTTTTTATATTTAATAGAAATTATTATTTGTTTAATTTTTATTTTATCAAATATGTACTAATTAATTATCATTTCTTTTCTTTAAATAATTGTAAAATACGTTTATTAAAATTTTTTTATCTCATTTTGCAACTTTTCTCACGAGCCAAGGCAGTGTATATAATAGCGTTCACTTGAATTTGTATTATATAAATAAAACTTTGTATTTCTTTATTCCTAAATTTTTTTGTATTTGCTTTATTATTATTTATAATTATGTATTTATAAAATATTTTTTCATTACTTTTTTGAATATTTTTCTCAGTTTTCTTTGTGTATTTGTAATAGAATTTTTGGTATATTTTTTTAAAATCAATTTGCTACTATTTTTAATATTTTTCTCACGAGCCAAGGCAGTGTATATAATAGCGTTCACTTGAATTTGTATTATATAAATAAAACTTTGTATTTCTTTATTCCTAAATTTTTTTGTATTTGCATTATTATCATATCATTATGTATTTATAAAATATTTTTTCATTACTTTTTTGAATATTTTTCTCAGTTTTCTTTGTGTATTTGTACTAGAATTTTTGGTATATTTTTTTAAATCAATTTGCTACTATTTTTAATATTTATCTAAACTGGGCTTTTTTATTTTAAATCAATTTGCTACTATTTTTGATATTTATCTAAACTGGGCTTTATTATGAATATGTGTATGATTTTATTTTATTTTCCTGTTTTTGACTTTTCATTTTAAATTTCTATTAATTGTTTTTATTATCATTAGGTAAAGTCTGAAATGAAAATTATTTGAATGTATTTGATGAATTTTGTTATTAAAAATTAAATTTTTATATAATAAATTGTATTATTTTTAACATACAATAAGAATTTTAAAACTTTTATAGTATGCTGATTATGTTTATTTACGAATTTAATTTATTTCATTACTTCATAATTGCATGTTATGTATTAAGAATTGAGAAAATAATATGAGCTTTGAAGAATTGAAGAATTTAATTAAGTAAATTGCCTAAATCTTTATTTTTCAGTAAAAATTATAAAGTATTTTTTGAGAACAATATAAATTATATTTAGTCTCCTAATAGTCCTAATCTGATCTTTTTTGTCTACGTTAATAAGATTATATAAACGCTAAAATTTAGTATTTTTTTCATAAATTTCTTGTGAAAGTTTAACCTATAAAAATATTTTCGTTATTTATTAAAACTTTGATGATATTGAGTTAAGTAATATCAATTTTTTGTTTACTGTTAATGGTATATTAAATTTATATATTGAAATTTTTGAAATTTTCAACAAATTTTTTAATAATTCAATAAAAATTCCTGAAAACTTTCCGGCGGCGCTTATCGGCACTTGCGGCCACTAAAAAGTATTAGTTTATCTTAATAAATTAAAAGTTGGTGCTTTTTGGACAAAATGTGTTACAAATGTCACTTCAAATTTTTAAACTTTTTTGACCCATTTGTCCCCCCAAAATTTTGGCCAAAGAAAAATTGGTTTTTTGTTAAAAATCTTTGCTGATCACTACCCGATCGGGGTCCCCACCCCTGAAATTTTTTGGTACGATTAATAAATTGCTTTTTTTATAATATTTTTACATAATCTACACATGCTCTGGTGTTCATGCAATAGTTTTTTGCTGTTCATAGTTCTATAGTAATTCTTTAATACGTATCTTTTCTCATTACAATTTTAAATTAATTAAATTTTTCGGTTATTTTTATGTCCAATGTTCAGTTCCTTTGTTAGGTTTGGAAATAACGTGCTCTTTAACTCTTTTTGAGCTGTGATTTTTTGTTTATTTTATTTTCTAAGTTGTTTTCGAGTATTTTTAAATAATTAAAAAAAACGGATTTGATTAATTTCATTAAAATATTATTATTGTTTTCTTTACTGTAATTAAAATGTTTCATTTTGGGTTTTTGAAATTTTATTTTGTTTTGCATTTTCTTACATTATTTGTGATAAAAACAATTGATAAACCAAAGAAACAATTAATTATAAATTGTGAAAACAGAAAAAAAGCACAATAATAAAAATTTTAGTTCAAATGATATATTTTACGCTTATATTTTTACAAATAAAAAATTATCCTAAATTTTGAATTTGGCTATTTTTATTTTTCTGTTTTTTCATAACTTACTTATAAATAATATTTCTGCTAGCAAAATAAGATAAATGATTACAAATTTTAATGATTTATTAAATAGTTTATTTAAATATTTTTTAATTGTAATCAAATACAATATTTATTTTGACTTTAATTTGCAGATAATTAAATTCTCTCTAGATATTTGAATTTGCTCAAATAAATTTTTTTAAAATAGAATGATGCTAGGAAAAATAATATATTTATTTTTAATTATTTAAAATTTTATTTGTTGTATTTTATTTTTGTATTTTTTATTTTTGAGTTTTAGTCCTCTTATAATGGACGGACAGCCAAAACAAAGTTATTTTGGTTTATGGAAAATTTGTCAGTGAAATATAATATATTCGGTAGTAGATTTTTTTTATTTATTTTTTTGTCTTGTTTTTTTCATTCGATCTGTCGTGCTAATTTGCTTTTATTTTGAATAATTTTGTATTATTTTATTTTTGTTTTATTTTTTAAATAAATTGATTCTTCGTTTTACAATTTCTTTACAATTTAACATTTATTTTATTGAATATCTATTTTAATTTTAAATGTCGTCATTAAATTAAAACAATAAACAAATTTGTCAATCTATTTTATTAATTAAATTTTACTATATATTTCATTTTTTAGAAATCTGTATAATTTAATTGTATTCGCTTAATTAATATGGCATATACATATTCTTTTTGAAAAAAAAAATTTAAAAAATTTTTGTTCTTTCTTGAAAAAAAGATGAAACTTAATTCTTTTGTAATTAAATTTCTGAATAAATTGTTTACATCGATTTAATTTATTTTCATTGAAAAAAGTACTGTTTTTTCAAAGTTTCGCCATTCTTTTACCATTTTTTGACCCTATTTACGCCTTAAATTGGAATTTATTGCCCCTAGGCCAAAGATATCAAGCAATTTTTCTTATTTTTTAATTGTTGACTTTTTATTCATATTCCTTTTTCTTTTAATTTTAATTTTAGAATAGGTACATTTATAATTTCAATTTATATTGTTTTATTTTACAAATAATTTTGGTTGTTTACATTTATATTAAAATTGTTCTTAAATTATAAATTATAATAATTATTTTTTCTTGTGATGTGACATTCACATGCTTTTTGAAAAAGCCGAGTTTTAATTGCTAAAACTATTTTAATTTTCCGCCCGTGTTTTTTTTTGATATAGTAATATTTCCAATATACTTTCTATTTCTGCATTACTAACTAATTAATTTATATAATAGCCAAATAAGTTTGATTAATTATTTAACAACTTTTTAGTTGTTTTCAAAGAAGAACTTTACAGCACGTAGTCGGAAATGGCAACTTTTAAGCAAATTTTATTATATAAATTTTTAAAAAAATATTTATATAAATATCTTAAACATTTATTTAAGGAATTTATTATTAAAGAAAAAATGCTTTTATTTTGAATAATTTTTTGTATTTTTTGTATTATTTTATTTTATTTTTTAAATAAATTGATTCTTCGTTTTACAATTTCTTTACAATTTAACATTTATTTTATTGAATATCTATTTTAATTTTAAATGTCGTCATTAAATTAAAACAATCAACAAATTTGTCAATTTATTTTATTAATTAAATTTTAGTATAATATTTCATTTTTTAGAAATCTGTATAATTTAATAGTATTCGTCGCTTAATTAATATAGCATATACATATTCTAATGAAGGAAATCTTCTCTAGAAATACACTAATTAATAATTATTATGCGCAAGATATTTTTAACATTTCAATTTTCATAATAATGTAAAAAGGGACTTAATTTATTTCAATTTTGATTTAAAAATTTGTATATTCCATTTTAATTTAGACAAATTAATTTTTTCTTTTAGTTTATAATTATTTTTAGATTTTAAACATGCTTTGATGCCCCATATAGCTTATATGTTTTATTCTGTTATCAATAATAAATTTAATCTCATTATCATCATTGACCATTGTTTTTGACTAATCATTTTCAGTGTTTTCTTAATAATAATAAATAGTTAATTCATTTCTTTCACTTAATATACTTTCATTTAGTTTCAGTTTTAATTTTATTCTTTGAAATCAGCTTTTTTTTATAAATATATGAATAAATTATTTTATAGTTGATGATTTGGTTCTTTTGTAAATTAATGGTTATTTAAATATGGTGGGTGTGTTGGCACAACTGAATTAAAATTAAATTACATTTTAATCATATTAAGTGAATATTATTTTTTGTCATTTAAATATTTAAATCATCTTTTTTTAATAAATGAATATTAAGTTAAAATTTTGTTTCATTTAATGGCCCTAATAAATCTTCTTGAACAAGTGATCGTTAAATTTGATGATCTGTTGTTCAATTTAATTAATATAAAGTTAATTTTTTGAGTATATTCAATTATAATTTTACATTAATATAAATATATGTAAATGAATTGGTTTTGTTAATTAGTATTTTGTTTGCTTGCTTTTGGTAAAATTTATAAGTATAATTTTGTTTTTGTCTTTTTATAATTAGTGATTTATATGGTGCTGGGACGTTAGTCAAAAACCATCAAAATGGGCGTTAGTCAAAAAACCATCAAATCAGACAATTGATTTTTCTCATGTCTTTTATCGATTAATTTTATAAATCAATTAAATAATAAATTTAACTAATTAGCAAACAAGGTTTTTTTTCAATATTATGGGGTGCCAGATCACTATAAAGTAGTGTTCTGATCAACTTGGAGTAAAAGACTTTTTTGATCAGCATAAAAAGTTGGCACAGCAAAATTTTTTTAGAATTTTTGCATATGAAATTTAATTTTCTTCGGTATAAAATTTTTATTTTAATCTATTAATTAGATTTGCTGACCATAATTATAATTTTTTTTTGAATTAAATTGTTTCGAAATCTTTTTTGAATTATTATTTTTATTAATGATTTCTTTGAGTCATCATTTCGTAATATACAAAAATGAATGAATATTATTATTATATGAGAAAAACTAATAAAGAATTTACTTGTATCATTATATATATTAAAAAAATATTCATAAAAAAATAATAATTATTAGTTGATTTGCCATTCTCTAGTGGCGACTCGCTATAAATTAGCAAATAAGTTCATTTAATATTGAATAAACGAAGAATTAGAAATGTTATTTATGCTAGGAATATAAATAACTTTATGTTTTAGTTAATGCCTATTTATTTAATAATTTTTAAGATTTGCAAATAAAATAAATTCTTTTCATCATAATAAGTTTTTATCTCATATCATTTACCATTGTCTTTTTTTATATTTATTTTTAAATTATTTATTATTCTTTATTCTAAATTACGCATTCATTTTCATTTCCGAATTTCGGTCCGTATGAATGAAAATAATGTTTATGTAATCAAATAAATTAATTAGTAGATGATTCTAATTTTTATAAAATTTGAAAAATATTTTACTATAAATAATTTATTTATTAATTTTCTTTAGTTTCTGTGTTTGATTTTAAATTATTAAATAAATTATACAATAAGTATAAGGCAAGTTTTTTTTTTAAATAAATTATGAATTAAACTTTTAATTTACCGATTTTTTTAATTCTTATTTAGTGTATATGATAATCTATAAATATAAATAAATTGTATTCTTTACTATAATTATTTAAAGCTATTTCATTTATATAAATTATTATAATAATGAAATTTTATGTTATGTATATTTAATTATTATATCGCATAAATTATTCTGAGATCATCCATAACATTGTCAAAAAGATTTGGTCTAAAACCAAATAAATGTATTTAAATATGTATATTAAATCGTTTTTTAAGTTTAAAAAAGTCAAATGAATTGGACAAATAATTAAAGATGCAGATGAATTATTTTATAAATTAAAACATTAAATTTTTTTAAATAAAATTATGCTTTTTGAAAATCGGAATTGGTCAAAATTATATAAGAAAATGACTTTGAACAACAATTAATGTAATTATTCTATTCATTAAACTATATATTTATTATTAATATAAATTATATTGAAGTTTTTTAATTATTTAAAATTTTTAAATATGAATATAATTTTTGTTCACTATTTTTTCATTTTTCCTGTGAATTAAATTATTTTTTTTGGCCGTTCTTATGCTTTTTTGGATATATTCAAGGGATTTTTTGTTCACCCAACTTATAAGCAACCTAATTATGAAAAAGTTTTTTTTAAATTTTTTTTCTTTTGTTAAAAATTATAATATTTATAAAATTTTTATTTTAATAAATAAATAGCTGTTCATAATAATTCTAATATTAAAAGATTTCAGGGATTTATTTTGGAATTTCATATTATATCAAAATTTAATAACGATTTATTATTATTTTAGAAATGTTCTTAGATTATAAAGTCTTTATTTATATTTTTCTTGTTTTATTACACCAAATTGTTGTCTTCCGTCGCCAAAATACATAATTTTAATTGAATAAATTCTATTTGTTTGATTTCTTGTTTTGGAAATTTCTTTTGAATGAAAATTATTTTAATTATTATTTAATTTAATAACTTAAATAAAAATCAATCTCTTAAAATAACATCTGAATAACAATTTTTTCAACTTTTGATTAACCAATTTTCCTGATTTTTTTATTTCTTTTTGGAGCATAATTCCATGGCTAGCTTGGTGCTGTAGAAGTGTTTTAAAAAAAAAGGTTTTCATTATTTTGAAGCAAAAAGTAATCATTTTAGTTATTAATGGTACAATTAATAAATTAATTATAATGCATTCTGTTTTATTCGCGATTCATTAATTTTGCAAAAAATGGACTTTGAAGTATCATATGTATTTTTGAATAATTTTCTATTTTTTAAATAAAATTAACAATTTTTATTTGTAAATAATAAATTTGAATGATGTTTATCCCACATATTTATTTTTAAAGATTAAATTAATTTCTTTCATAGAATGATTTTTAAGAAAGAATAATAATACTCAATTAATTAAATTTTTATTTTTTTATTAATTAAACACTTTAAAGTAATTCTTGACTCATCGAGAGCCCTTCGGATGCTCTATTAGCATGAAAAATTTCAAAAAATTTCCTTAAGTTTAAAAAAAGTTATAGCCAAAAACTTGCGCTCGTACGAAAACGACCCCGACCCAGAATGGGTAGGGTGTTGAGAGAAAAATAATTGTTTGGGGACTGATAAAGTAAAAAAATATAAGGGATGGAAAAAGAGAAATGGAAATTAGGAAAATATTTAGTAAATATTGATCATATGGCCCAGAGCCGAAAATGGTCGAAATATATAACAATCGGTAGCTTTCGGTCTGTATTGGAAGAATCCGAAAGAATTTTTTTGCGGCAACCAATCCCTGAAGAGTTACATACCCGGGACTGAAATGACCAGATGCCTTTGGAACTGAATCGTCCAACACATAAAAACTCATAAAAGGTTTACGAAATATATACCAATCGATACCTCTTAGTATATAAAGCACAGATTCGAAGATTCAGATTTCTCTATTAATAGAAATATTACGTCAAAATGAGAGATCTTTTTTCTCTGCACTTTCTGTTTATTGGTTCATCTTTCGTTTTTTGACTCGTTGTGTTACCACTTAAACAATTTTTATAGAATTTGTATTTTGTTAATGTTATTTATTTAAAAGTGTTATTGTTATTTTAAAATTTATATTGGCTTTAAATTATGTATAAAATATTTTTTATAAACTGAAATAACTTAATTTAATTCATTATGATAAATAAATATATATTGCATTAATTTTTTTATTTCAATAATAAATCTCTTGCTCAGGCGTCTGAAAATCTCTTATAAATCATTGAATCCCTTTTATTTTTAAATATATTTTTTATATTTATTCACATGACGGACGGGCAATTTGGTTTTTTTTTTTTTTGATTTTCCTTTCGTCGTTATATACCTCATTATGCAAAATAAAATATTTATTACCTTTCTTTTGCTTATTTTTTTATTAATTCCTTTTGGAAATTATAAGTAATTTGATTTTTTTTTAATGATTATTAAGGCAGCACTTTCATTTTCCATTTCTTAAAAGATTTTTTAATATTTATAATTAAACATTTATTTATTTAATAATATATGTTTTAATTTTATGACTTCCACAAATCCAATCTGATAAAATTGTAGAATTATTTTTTAATATTTGTTTAAAAATAATAATTCACTGCTGATAATATTTTTTGGTAGGAAAAACTTAGTTAATTTATTTATAACTGATAGATTTATTAGTTTTAATTGTTTTTTTCCATAAATTATTTTTTTATAGGCAAAACAAAATTTTAAATTGATTTTTTTATTAATTTGCAGAATTTCTTTTCTATGGATTTTTATGACAATAAATAACCCTTACAATAATGCATAATTGGTTTTTTTCCTATTATAAAGTCTCTGAATTAAAATTCATTAAAAATATAACAATTCACTACTCATATTTTTAAAATAAAGAAACTTTGAAAATGAATAAATATGTTTAATAAATTGATTGTTTCTTGAGAAATATTATTTTTTTAATTTAAAGAATTAATATATTTTACCATTAAGATTTCATCATTGATCACTTTTGATAATATTTAATTTATAGCAAATTTATCTTCAAATTTTTGAAAGAATAAATCTTGTGGATAAAATTCTAAATAATAATCAATTTCCATTTTATTTATTTTTTATTATCATATTTCATGGCTAATGCAGTAGCATTTTGAATTTCATTTATTATTATTTTAATTAACTCGCAGCAGGCCACGTTTCTTAACGTCTCTTTGGAACCCGTTATATTTGCAAATAAGTTCATTTTAATATTAAATAAACAAAAAATTTAACAAATTTTTTAATTCTATAATTAATTTATTTGTGTTAAAAAGGTATAATTTTCCTTTTTTAATTTATTTTTTTTGCTTATTTTTTTAATTCTTTTCTTCAATTTACTTTTTTAATTTTGTGGAAGTTTTTAATTTATTTAAAAATATTATTTTTAAATTTTTATCAATAAAGTTAATATACAAACCAAAAAAAAATAGTTGCTTTTGCTCATTTTTCACTTTTATAAGCAGTTAAATATTTTTTTTTCTTTTTTAACCTAATTAGTTTATCGCATCGTACAAGGTAATATGTAAGTTTTTTGGATGAATTTGAATTTTAAATTTTGCCATTTTTGCATTTTCAAAAAGCTGGCGCCTCTTGGAATCGCTGTCACCCGCCATATGTATAATGAATGGGCTAAATGCCGAAACGTCAAATTAATTTTTTATTATTTTTTTTGTTTATTAATTTGTTTTTTTAATTAAAAATTTTCAAATTTTTTCCTTATAGCATATTTTTCAGGCATCACAATATATTTTTTTATCAGAACCATAAACTTTTTTGCAGTTATTCGTCTGTTTTTTAATTCGGAAGGAAAACATTTGAAATAAATATTTTTATAATATTCGCATGTAATATAAACACACAGAAAATAGTTATTATGGTTCCAATTTTCTCCTTTTTCTTTATTTATATTTTAGCTATTTTATTCCATAAAATGTATATTTATTCTTTTATATTTTTTTCTGTAAAAGTGTTTTTCCATTAAAGAATATATTAAACAATAAATTTTTAAAATTTATATTCCTAATTCAAACAAAGAATATTTAGCTAATAATTTAACAGATATATTTATTATTCTAGATAATAGTTAAAATTGAAATTTAATATAAATAAATTTTATAACTTTAATTTTTTTCTGAGTTCACGAACCCTCTTTCGCATTAATTTAAAATGTTAAATGTTTCACTAACTATTATTATTTGATTAAAAATTATTTATTTTTTAATATTTAATTGTTACAATTAATAAAATAATCATATAATAGATTTTGAATAATTCTTTATAACATAACTCATGTTGTGTTAATCCAATCATCAAATGGACGAATAACAACGATTTTGTAAGATAGTCGATAACTGCGTAATGATAATTAAGTAATATTCTTTGTATGATTATGGATTAATGTTATTTAAACTTTTGCTCTTTTTTAATCTATATTATTAAAAATATATATTATCCGTTATTGTTTTTAATTATTATATTTTCGTTATTTTCAATTTTATACATAAATTAGATATTTATTTAATGTTTAATGAATAGACTTATTTATTTTTAGGTCATAATCACCACAAAAAATAATAATTTTTTATAGTCTTTTAATTTGTTTGAAATAATTGTTATTTCGTTAATTACTGGAAATAATTGTTTTTATAAAGTTTTTATGGTATTTATTATACATGAAAAAGTGACACTGAATCAAATAAGAATGTATTCTCACCCACTTGTTAATGAAAGCTCCTGTCAGTGGCATTTTTGACAAATTGTAATGTAGACCAAAAAATGTGCGTAAAATGCCATTTTCCTATTGAGTGACAAATGATTAAATAATTGATTTTATAAAAATATTTTGATTAAGAACTGAAGAGACATTTCAAGATTTTTTTAAATTCATTTCTTTATTTTTTACTTTGAATTTTGTATATCTATTCTATTTTGATAATTTTTTATTTTAATCAATTCTTGCATTTTACACTCCTTAGGCTCTTTTTTGGAGAGCTCATTTGAATACATTGGTTTTTAATGTAATTAGAATCTTTTAATTTATTATAATAATTTAAATAAGCATTATTTTTTATTTTACCAAATTTGCGTGAGTTTATTCTTACTGAATCTCATGTTTTTTTATAGTATCCATTTTAAGAATAATTTTTTTTAAATAAATCAAATATTAAATATCTTTTTATTATGTTTAAGTCAAAATAAAAATTTTTGTTATATTTTTCAAAGTTTTTTCGGTTTTTTATATACCAGTTCATTTTCATTTATTTTACTTTAAATATCCATTTAGAATTTTTTTGATATTTAAAACAATTAAAATTGTTTTCTTTTGAAATTGTGTGTCTAATTTTTGCATTTTATCATTGCTGCAGCTGTGTCTTTTTTCCTTTTTTCTTTTACATTAATTTGTATTGCGAAAAAATTTTTTTTCTTGGAATGTGCAACTTTTTTAAATTAAATAGGTTATTTTTTATTAAATGTCATTTCCTCTTCTTTTGCGTAATTTTCAATATTATAAATGTATTTTAATTTGTCGCTTTTTTAGTTTAAGATAGTTTTGATTTTTTTTAAATATTAAGTAAAAGAAATTAATTATAAATATATAGGATTTGTTTCTAAAATTAACATATTAAATAAATAAACCAAAAAACAAAATAATTACAATTAGTATTTAAAAATTTAAAATTAATAAACGCATTAATAATCCTATTTAATAAATTCAAAATGAAATAAAAAGTTTTTGTTCAAGGAATTATTAATTAAATAATTAAATTATACAATTGATTATTAAAGAATTCAAAAGCCTAAAAGGGAATTTTAATTTAATAAATGTATTAATTTAAGTTAATAACCTTAAGTTTAAGTGAACTTTTAAAAATTGAATGTTTTGCATAATTAATTTTAATAAAATATTTAATTATAAGGGCGAATGATTTGATCAGCATTAATAAGCAGCTTTTATTTCTTTAATTTGATTTGACATTGTTTTTTAATTTTCTATTTTACATCACTTTTCATTTTCTCATTAATCATTACAGGTGGTTTGCTTTTTAATTGGTTTTTGGGAAGTTTGCCTTCCCTAATATAATGTACTAGTTGAACATATGTTTGTTTTCAAAAATTAGCTAATTACTATTTTATCATATAAAATTAATTAAATGGCAAAAGAAATATCAAAAATATTTTCATTTACTAAATTTAAATTGTTTTAGATGTGATTTGTTGTAATGATTATTTTTTCAAATTAAATTATAATGTCTTTTGTAGCATTTTATAATTTATTAAACGTTTATATAGTAATAAATTTGTCATTAAAAAACATCTATTTTTTTCTTTATAGTAACTAGGCCGGATGCCATGTAAATGTTCCCAGTTGGCTGGTGTTTGAATTTTTTGATTCTATGTACATAGCAGGTAAAATCAATAATTTATATTTTTGTTTCTTCTATATTAATATATCACATTGTTTTTTATATTTTCTAAGGTTAATGACAATAAAGATTTTTTAAACATTTATTTTCTAATTTCGAAATGTTTCTAAAAATTGTATGGTTTTTAAAACTGTTATTATATTATAAAATTTTCTGTAGCAAATATTTGTAATTTTTATTCATCATACATTATAAAACTTTGCCTTAATAATTTATTATATATTTTAAGTTGACAAATGTATGGTCTTATTTAATAAAATTTGAGCTTTTTAGAAATATTCATTTATAGAAATGTAATTATTTTAAAATTAATTTTTTTTCACAATTATCTTTTTAATTAATATATATTTGCTCATTTCCAACTACTTTTAGTCTTAATTTCTTAGAACAAAAAATTAATCAAAATATTTGTTGAATTTTTATAAATGGTTTAGCTATTTTTGCATTTTTTGAGATTTTAACCTTACTTCTTTTTCAAAAAAGAATATTTAATTTTTTTTAAATATTTTCGTTTTCTTTAATCTGCCATAATCAGAGCTCCCAAATGTGAGGCTTTAGCTTCATTTTGTGGTTTTTTGATAGGTCAATGAGGTTTTTTTTGTAAAAAGGAGGCTTTTTTGCCTGCGAAATGAGGATTTTGAAATTTTTGATCTGGAAGTTCTGGCCATAATAGTATCCTTTTTTAATAATTTTTCAATCATTTATTTATTATACAAAACATTAAAACCATAATATTAATTTATAACGAATGTATCAAAAGCTTATTAAATTTAATTGAGTTTAAGTAATAAAAACAATCATTAAGCATTTAAATATAAAATAAAAATTAATTTTACATAATAAATTTAAAATAATTAAATAAGCATTTAATTATTTAATTGTAACTATTCAATGATATAATGAATTCATTATTAAATTTTTATTTATGCTCTTTAATTGATTTTTTCCATCAATTAATTTAATTTAATAATGAAATTCAATAAACTTTAGAATTGTGTTAGTTTCAACTTTTATTTGAAAGTGTTTTCATATGTTCGTTGTAATATAAAATTCCTGTTTTAATAATTTTTTACTTTTAAAAAAAAGCAATAAATAGTTTAAAAAATTGGTTACGAAATTAAATATAGAAAGATTAAATTTTTTTAGGAGTAACTTTTTGTTTTAGATTCAACGGAATCTTCTTTAAAAAATGTTTCTCTGATATTTTATTTTTTGTTCATTTTGCTAATTGATTTTTTTGAATTTGCTCATTATAATATTTGCTTTCGTATTAATAAATATGAATTTTATTTTTATTTTTTTTTGTATTTGTTTGTATTATTAATGAAAAATAAAATCCTTTTTTTAATCCAGAAATAATTTAAAAATCAAAGAAAACATTTTACTATAATATATTTTTGCACAATTTTATTCTAATTTAAAAATTGAAAATAATTTGTTCAGTTTTTTAATTATTGTTTTTTTTAAATTTTTATACTTAAATTCCTTATAAATGACTTAAATTCCAATCCCTAGAATTTTGTAAACTTACAATCAATAATTGAACTAACAATTTTCACAATAATATTAAATCAAACCCAATTAGAAAGACGGATTTTTGAAAAAATTCTTATGAGAGGTTAAAGATTTATTGTTGCTTTATTAAATTTAAATTTTAAATATTGAAAATTTTATTTTATTTTCATTAATGGCATCAAAATTTTCATTTGATTATAATTGTTGTTTTTATTTGCTTTAAAAAATGCATAAGAAATTAAATTTTTAAACAAAGCAAAATTTATTTGCTTCTTTATATTTTCCTTCCCTATGGTATTAATTCTCATGACAACCATATTCATATTCATTAGGATTCTTCTTGGAAGTCACTTATTATCTCTTTTTTTCAACTAATTCATTTAAGAAAATGAGTAAATATTTTTAATAATTTGATTATTTCTAATTAATTATATATTTTTACCATTAGTCACATTTTTTTATTATTTTATAGCAATTTTATCTTATCGTTTCTTAATGATAACAATGAATTTTTGTGTCATCCATCAAATCATTATCATCTTCATTATCGCTTTGGATTATAGAAAATTAATAAATTTGTTGGTTAAAATTCTTAATTTAATTTTAATTATAAACAATTTTCTGTTCTATTAATACTATATTTTTAATTATTTTATTATTATGATAATTAATCATTAAATCAATTTTCTGTATAAGATTTATTTTTTAAATTTTTGTATAAATAATTTTTCGGTTTTCTTTCTTTTATTTGAGAATGTTTCATGCGCATGATTCGCATCTTCTTTTCGAGGACGAATTGAATAAACTCAACATTTAACTTAAACATTAATATATTTTAAGCAATTTTATATTTTTACTTTGATTGCTTTATAAATTTAAATTTTTCCATTTTATAATAGCTTTTCGTAATATGATCATTTTTTCATGATATAATCAAATATTTTTATACAGGAATTTTTTTCAGTATATTTTATTATTTTAGGCTATTAAATTTGTTTAATTTATTGTAGTAATTTATTTAGGTTTTTATTCTTTATTTTTTTCATATAATATAATTAGTTTTATTTAGTTATTATTTTCTTATTTTTTAAATTTTTTTCTTTACGAAATTTTATGAATATTCTTTCCTTATCTTGTCTCGAAATTTATAAAAGACATTGAGAGAATTTTTTCAAATCAAAAACTTTAAACAAATATTCTTATTAAATACAGAAAATAAGCATATTGACAACGAAACTTTAAAAAAATGGTTATTAGTAAATACATCAGAAAAATCCTATGAAAATTAAAAATAAATTTTTCAGTTTTAATTTCTACCTTTATGGAAAAATCAAGCAATCCGAGTTGCTAGTGATTTTTAATTTTGGTTTTTATTATTTTAAAAATATTTTCATATATTATAATTTTATTTTAAATTAATGTTTTGAAAAGTATGCATTTGACTATTATTTTCATAAAAATTAAACAATAATAACCTAATTAATGAAAGTTATAAAATTTTTAAATTGAATTTGTTAGATTTAATATTTATTTTATATTTTATAATTATTTTTAATTTCTTCCATCAATTATCATTCATTTCTTCACTATTGTTGGTCGATCCGAAGTCTCTTTTAAAAAGGTATGTTTATGGATATTTTTTAATAAAATATGTAATTATTTAAATATTTCAATTATGATAAATACATATGTTAAGAATATTCAAATTTCTACAAAGCTTACAAATTTTCTTTTGTATTTTTTCTAGGTAATTATTTATTTTTTTTATATAAAAAATATTAACATTAAATAAAAGATTAAATGAAAAACTAATACTAATCTTTTAATCTATTATATTTTTAATAAATTCAATAGTAGTTAAGGTTTGTATGCAAATTTTATGGTTTCGGTAATTTCAATTTTTGTTTATATAAAAAATATTAACATTAAATAAAAGATTAAATGAAAAACTAATACTAATCTTTTAATCTATTATATTTTTAATAATTAACAAGTATTTAAAAATTTAATATAAAGGCTCCATTCTTTGTTCTTACTTATATTAAATTCACAAAAAATTTGTTGTAATTTGGACATATTTTAAATATTATCAATAGAATTAAAATTTATAATTTTAATAAATTAAATGTAAATTGTAAATTGATTTAAAGGCTTGTTAATGTTTTGTAAAGAATTATTTCCATTCGTATTAATGTTTTTTTAATCTGCGAAAATAGGTTTAAAAAACCAGACATAAAATCTTATTTATAATGTAGTATTTTCTTGGGGTTAATTAATAATTTTAAGTTAAAAACGCATTAAAAGCGTGAATTACAGGATGTTAGATTAAATATAGAATAGCTTACACAAATCCTATCAATTAAAATAATTAATTATTATCTTATAGATTATGAGTTTTCCATGTTTTTTAATTAATTAAATTGACTTTAATTCAAACATAATAATTGATAGGTTTTATTAAAAAATGTATTGAATTCATTTAAATTTATTCATTTCACACATTTCTTTAAATAAGTTTTTTTTAATTACTAATTCGATATTTAGTAATAATCAATTTTCGATGAAAGCAATGAAATATTAAATGACCATTTTTGTTCATTCATATTATTTAAATGTTCCTTGATCTCCTGATTTCATTAATTGATGGTACTTATTGGGTTTACAGGCTACTTTTAACACATTTTTAAATGCCTATAAATGTGTTTTATAAATTCATGAAAATAATTTTTAAAGCGTTTTTAGGGCCGCTGATCACGAATCCTGGCTCAGATCAGCGCTACCATTCTCTACATGAGCAGTACAGGGAAATGAATTGACATGCTTCCTGTACCAAGGATACCCTCATGGGCAAGGTGCCGATGAGAGTACCATTCATACAAATTTCGAATTTTATGCTTCCTGTACCAAGCTTACCCTCATGAGCAAGATGCCAATGAGGATATCCATCCATACAAATCTTCTAATTTTATTTTTGTTCGAGTTCGGGTCAGGGGTTTGAAATTGGCAAAAAAGGGTGCTGTATTCGTGGCCAGCGACCCCAAAAACAACTTAAAACTTATTTTCATGAATTTATAAAACTCATTTATACGCGTAGCCTGTAAACCCAATAAGTACCTAATTGATTTCTGTTTGAATGTATATAAATAATTTGCAATTCTAATTTATTTTCATTCAATAATTTATAATGACTCTTAAATACATTAAAATATTTTTATAAATTGTATAAACCATTTATATTAATTATTTTTATCAACATTTCTTTAAGCATAAGTTCATCAATTGTTGTTTTTTTTTCTAAAAAAATGATTAATTTTATTTGTTCTTCACCTGTAAAGCAAATTAAGCACTTAAATAAATTTGCTACTTATTCATTTCAAGGTGCTGCTTCCCTTATTTTTATGAATTTTGGGTATTTTATTAAGCAAATGTATTTTTAATATTTAATTTGTTCTTTTTCTTTATTTTTAAAATAATTTTTTGCTTATAAAACATTTTACTAAATTTAACTTTTTAATTCATCTCCCGTTTTTAGAAATTTTAATTATTTTCAATCTTTTTAAATGCATAAGGTTTTATGTCATTGTAATAATAGTTCGTCTTTCAAAGTTATTAAATTAATTAAATTCTATTCATTAAAGCGATATTTTATTATTGTTTTTTATCGTGTTTTATTTTTTCATTTGATTTGTCATAATTTGATTATATGTAATGTAATTTTAAGAATTTTCCTTTTTATATTAATAAACAAAAACATTTATTATTTAAACTTTTTAAATATCGTCATTCAATCTGAATATATTTTTTTATTAAATATTTTTTGTTTTTCCTTATTCTTTTAAAAAAAATAATTATTTTTTTTTCTTTTTAATAATTAACTCGTCATTGTTTTTTGATATGTTAATTTATATTTATAATTAAATAAATGAATAATATATATTCCGTTTTAAAACTTTTTTTAATTAATTGATAAACTATTAATTTCGCGGATTGTTTATTCTTTTTCAAATTTAAATTTACTCTTTTTGAACAAATGTTTTATTAATTTAAATTGTTTTAAAATTAAAATATAATTTTTTTATAATAAACTGGTTTATCTAATTATTAAGCATTTTATTAAAAGTAAATTATTATTAACAATTATTTCATAAATGTTCTTTTAATAATTAAATTTTAAAATTTCTTTAATTTTTAATATATAATGAATGATATTTAATTTTGAGCCCCGGAGTGCTCTATTTTCAACCCTCTCAAAAGCGGGTTTTATTTTAGGTGGGGGGTATAATTTAGGGAGGGGGTTATTTTACAACTTTTATTTTTCAAAAAAAAATTCAATAAAAATGGCGTTTTTTTTTGTAAGATCTTCTCGAAAATAGCGAACAATTTTCTAATGATTTTAATTAAAAAAGTCTTATTTTTTCTTTACCATGGGTTAAATCTACCTGCCTGTAAAAGTTTCAAAAGCCACAAAAAATAACTTTAAAAATATTCATATTTTATTTATTATGCTTTGAGCTGTGCTAGTAGTTAGTTCCAGTGTGCTGAAGTGAATTTTTTGTTTGGTTATGTTTTAGGATAAAATAATTATATATTTTGAGGCCAACAGTAGGTGCTTTTTTAAACAACCATTTTCAATCATTTATATTTAAATATTTATATATTAGGATGGTTAATAAGTTCAATCATAGTGCCCAAAAAATTCATTTAAAAATTTAGAGCTTAGATCTGAACATAATAATCATATGGAATTTTTTGAATCGGTCGCTTTTTGTTGAATATTTAAAGTTTACTAATTCTATTTCCAGAAAATTTATTTATATTTAAATAAGAATATTATTTAAAGACATTTGGTCTTTAATTTAAATTGCTTATTATTTCAAGTTTTATTACCATTATTAATTATTATTATATTTTTTTCTTTTTATGAAATAAAATTAAAATAATGTGTTTTATTTTTCTTCACTTTATGAAATTAAATTGTTAAATAAATATTTATTGGTATTTTATTAATTCTTTTGTATTTATTATTTTATCTTCATCTTTTTAATCTCTTGCTTGCGGTCGACGAACAGCGCTAGCGCTGTCTTCGGTTATGCCATTTTTTTAAATAAAATTTAATTGCACATTTATAAGTATTATAAATTTTGCTTTTATTAATTTATATAATTATTTTATGATGTTGTTATTGCGCTTATTGTGTATTATTTTTTATTAAATAATTTGCAAAATAATAACCATATTTGAATAAAAGAATTAAAAAATAATTTAAAGTTTAATTAAAATAATTTATAGCTTGAATTTTTTTAAGCATGAATTTTTTAAATTTATTGGTTGTATATTGATAATTTAAACAATATTTATTTAAATTATTTTTTAAAAAATTTATTTAATGGAATATTTTCATTATTATTATGATTTAATAAATAATTGAAAATATAAAATTCTTATTTTTTATTTAAATTCACAAATTTATCATCCCTAAAAATTAAAATATTTCCAAAAATTGTATTTTTCTTTGCTTTTAATTACCCATTCGAAATTTTTATTATTGTTACTAATGATTATTATTTTTCTAGACTTATGATAAATAAAATAAAATTGATTTTTAAAATGTTAAAAATAAATTTTATAATTCTTCTTTTTTTAATTTGCAGCCTTTTGAATTATTTTTGGTACTTAATTTTGTAAAAAATATATATAAATAATAATTAGCAAATTTCTAAATCAAAATTTATAAAAAAATTATTATACAAAATTTTTTTTTGTCTTTTACTTTCTTTTAAATTCATACAAAAAGATGATTTATTATTTGAAGATAATGTTGGTCTTTGCTTCAACATAATTTTGACATAATTTAAATTAAGCAATTAATAATGTTTTTTTTTGTGTATTAATACGTTTGTTTTTTTCTTTTTTAATGAACAATGTAATTTTGTACAGTAAGAAATATTATTTTCTTTTTCTGTATCTTATGTGAATTTTGTATTTTATTAATACTCACAAATAAAATAAGAGCAAAATTGTTTTTTAAGTTTACTTTTTTATGTTCACTTTCCCATTAGAATTTTAGCAGTCTTTTTTATTTACTAATTAGGTGATTTATTGCTTAATTGTTAAATAATATTTATTATTCTATCTATTCTCTATTTTCATCTTTGAAATTCTCTCAAGCAAAAATTTTGAAAGTTCTTCAAACTTCTTTATTATTTTATAAGTCTTGTTTTAAGAAATATAAATAAAATAACAAAATTTGATATACCTTTAACAAATAACTTGATATTTCCCTGAAAAGTTTTTAATAGAATTTAAAACTAAATTATTATTGTAGTTTTATTTCTGAAATAAGTTTATTTAAAATTTTTACATTTTCTCGTCTTTTATTATTTGTGATGCGATTCCTAAAATTTTTGCGTGCCATCTAACGTTGAGATAAGCCTTCCTTTTTCTGAATCTTCGGGAAAATCCTTTAAATACAAAAAAAAAACGAAAAAAAAAACCATAAAAGTGAAAATTCGAAAATTGATACACAATAAAAAAAAATTTTTGTTTAACAATAGTCTTTATTCGAAAAAACATTAAAATTTTATTTTACTATTTTTGTGCCTAAAAGTTCGATCTCTATTCATTTTTGAATTTTATTAATTTTAAAATAATAACTAATTTTAAATAGAGAAATAAAAATAATAAGAATGTTTATTTATTAATTTCGCACTTTTCTTTCTAAATAAAACTTTAAAAAAAAATTTTTAATTCGATATTTATCAATAACCAATTTGCGATGAAAACTATTTTTTTAATACGAAAAATTTATTTAATTAATTTGAAATATCAATTATTTATTTCAAATTTAAATTTTTAAAATATATAAAATATTTTTTAAATTTGAAAATTTATTATGTAATTATCTTTATATTATAAGCATAATGAAGGAATTCTGTTTTTTTTTCAAAATATTACGAGTAGCATTTTGACTATTAATATTTTTTATTAGCTATATAAACAAAATACATAATTATTTTTAAGTCTTTCCGCGCGAATGATAATGTTAATAAAGAATAATATTTTTATAAATTTTTGGAATTTACAATCTATAATATTTAGAGATATTTTAATTACACATTAGTCAAAAGTGCTTTATTTATTTAAGTTATTCGTTAAAATTGACGCTTTAAATTTTTAATTCATATATTAATAGTTCCGGTCGATAAGTGAAACGAGTATAATTGTTATTTAGCTTTTTTGTGAATTAATAGATTATTGATTTTGAATAAATTTTTTTTTTAATTTATAATATTTTATGGTATTTTATTTGAACAAATAAAAATTATTATTTTTCACAATTTATGTGATATTTTCTTATTTGTTTAAAAATCATAATTTATTACAATAATAAAATGCTTTAAAGAATCCAATTTTTAAATGTTTGTAGTCCTTTTTAAGACTTTTTAAGAAGTTATTTTAATAAAGTATGAATTGGGTTTTAAATTAAACAAAGAAATTACAATATTTTATTGTAATTATGGTGAATTGTGGTCGATTGAACAAACGTCCTTTCGTTACTCTTATTGCTTATGTTCCGTTAAATATAATTATTAATCTTTATTGATAATTTTTTTAATGTTTTTATAGCGTAAATCTAATGTTTTTTGTGCATAAGTTTTTGAAAATAAATGAAATATTTTGAAATTTTATGATAAAAAGATTATACAGAGGAGTTAAAAATTTAAAAAGAAAATTTAATTAATTGCTTCTGAAAAAAGAATTGAAGTAGTTAAAAATATATATAATTCTCATATTATTATTATTTTTTGTTGAACAAAATCAATAAAATTGGTTAATAATATATTGTATATAACCCTTTTTTCACCTGTTTTCACCTATTTCCAAATGTTTTTCACCTATTTTCACCACTTATCACAGGACATTTCACATGTCACCTATTGGTTTTCACCTGATTTCATCACTAATCAATGGATATTTCACCTATTTCCTAATATTTTTTCACCTCTTTTGATCATAGGTCCGAATTTCAGCGAATTTTTTACCTATTTGTATTGTACGATTAGTACATCATCATTTATCGGTGATTCGATCAATTTAATTTCTCAAAATAGGCGGAGTAAAAGGGCTGTAGGGGGGGGGGGGGGGGGTTCGGATGAAAGGGAGGGGGGGGGGGGATTTTGGTAAGGGAAGGGGGGGGGGGATTTTACACCGGATTAATGTGCCTGATACTACTGCCGTACTTTTGCGGTGCAGATTTTTAATTTTAAAATCATATGGATAAATAATAAAGAATACAAACAATTTTGAATTAAAAAAATTCTAATAAGTACATATTAGATAAATAAACAGAAAATCAAACAATCTATTACAATTATTATTAAATGATTTCAAATTATTTGTAGCATTAATGATCATTATTAATATATTCAAATGAAATAAAAAAATTTGGTCAACGGAATTATGAATAAATCATTCTATAAATAAAATAAAAAGGAGAAAAAGGCAAAGCTTTGTTATAAAAATTTTTGCAAATATTCTTTAGAGATTGAACATTATTGAGATTAAAAATTCTTTAATCTGAATTGAACACTTTCTTTTAATAATTATCAAAAAATTGTCTAATTATAGAAATAAAAATGTATCAACATTTAAAGAGATTTCAGGGTTTTTGTGTTCGGTCGACAGTGCCGAAGGCGCCTTAAAAATTGAATTGTGTGGTTTTATGCTAAAATAAATCAACCATTATAAAATAAATCAACCATTATAAAATAAATCATGGCGTTTCTAACTCAGCAATTTTCGGTTTAATTTTAAAACATTTAATTTTATTACTTTTTTTATTTCAGGCTATTTAGTATATAGTGTTTAATGAATTCGATAAAAAAAATATCACCATTTATCAAAGTTTTCTCTCTTTTTATATATCATTTAAATTTTTATTAATTTTGATCTTAAGTATGAATTTTTAAGAATTTTCTGGTTTTGAAGCAGAATCAGGTTTTATTTCAATAAATATTTATTTATTATAATTTTAATAACATTTTGGATTAAAAATGAGTTGAGATTTTATCCACATATTTGTTTTTAAAGGTTAAAATTATTTCTTTGGATATGATTTTTACGAAATATTAATAATATATATAATTATCAAATTTACTTTTATTAATCAATCAAACTTTCAATTAATTCATTTTTTTTAATAAAATATTTAAAACCATTTGATTTTGAATTTTTAAAATTTTAATCTTATATACACCGAGTCAATTTTGGGCTCACAGTTTGGCGAACTTGTTTCTATAATAAGATATTAAAGGGAAATGGCGGAAGTTCGAGTCCGATGCGCCTCCTGTAAGGCGGAAAAAAGAAATTTTTGCAATTTTGAGAATTTGTATTTTTTAATCATTGTTTGATAAATAAGTATATTTGCATTAATTATTTATACAATCTATTACTAATTGTAAGGCTTTTGAAGATCTTCAATAGGTCGCTCAATCTTTTATTTTTCTTTTTAAATATATATTTTTTATACTTATTCACATGACGGGCAGTTTGTTTTTGTTTTGGTTTTTTGATTGTCCTTTCGTCGTTATATCACCTCATTATGCAAAATAAAATTATCTTATGCTTATTATTTTTTTAAATAATTTTTTTAGAAATTAATTTTGATATTTTTAATATTTGCTTAAATTTAAGTGAAATTGCTAATTTAATAAAAGGATTAATTACAATAGTCATTTTTCTTGTTTTGTGTTTTTGTTTTGAATATTCTTACTGAATTTAATTGAAAAAACATTTTTACGAGACTATTAAATCTAATTCTATTAGAAGAATTATTTTTTATTTTTCGAATAAATTTTTAAATTTTTGTTGTTTGAATTTCGTTGAGAAAAAAGTCAAATTCATAGTTCGAGTTTGTAAGAGTCATATAATTTATTTTTGTTTTTGATATAATTTGGAATTTATTTTCTATGATTAATTTTACTTTAAAATAATTAAATTATTTATAATTTTCACCTTTAATAGATTTCAATTTTGTATTGTATTTATTTTCATAAGATTTATAATCTTAAAGGAAACATATATCATGGCGATGTGTCCTGTATTTCCTTCTATTATTATACTGATAAATTAATTAAATAATCGCTTTTTAAAGAATTTATTCCATCTATATTTTATATCCTGTTTTATAAAAGTTAATTTATAAAATTAATTGCTTAATTAATGTTTTTTTATTACTTTTGCATGATGTTTAATGTTCTGTTGTTGGTTTCATTCAAAAATGTATCATCGGTATTTTGATTTCTTTTTATTTTTGTTCACATTCGTTGGCCTTTTAATCCTGTATTTTGCTTAATTTCTTTATGATTTCTGTCGCATATAAAAATATTGAATGCATATTTTTAATTTAATATTGTATATTTATTCATAAGATTTTCTATTTGAAAACATGTGAGTTTTAAGATTTTTTTGTATTTTTCTTTAATTGAGAATATTATTATAGCGGCAAAAATAAGTTAAATTAAAAAGACGATTGGAAGGGAATTTTAATAAATAGATTGATATTATCAGAAATAATTAATTTTTTATAAACAATCAAAGTACAATTTTTAAAAATTGAATCATCAAGAAATAAATATTTTAAAACAAAAAAAAAAGGAAAAAATATATTAGAAATAAAATCCGAATTTATTTACTTCTTCTTCATAAAAAGCTGAATTTGGCTTAAATTTTCTTACAAATTCTTGAGTTAAATTCAAATAAATCTTTTGCAATTTCCATAAAATGCATTAAATATCATAAATAAACGATTAATAAGAATAATTACATAAAATTAATTAGTTGTTTAAAATATATTCACCTTCATTATTAAATTTATATATTCGGCAGTTTGTGAATTAATAGAAATAATTGGTTGTTACTTTTTCTTAATCAAAATGCATAGTAATATTCCATCAATATTTTCTATATTCATATTTATTTTAATGGTATCAGCAATAAAGACGAGTCATCATTGGACAAGAAAATTTTCAAAGAAATTAAATTTAAATAAAAAAATAATAAAATATTCCTGACTTAATATTCAAATTTTAATAATTGAAATTTATGAGAGAAACAATAATTTTTAATTTATTGGCAAACAAAAACTGCCCGTTTGACTTATCAGAAGCAGTCAAGATTAATTGTATTTAAAAATTATTGATTTTTCGTTTTATTATAGATTAATAATAGATGAAAAATTAAAAAATAATTATCTATAATTTATATTCTTTTATGAATAAATTTGATTGATTTAGCAATGAAAAGAATTTAAATTATACCAATTATATAAATGAAAATAATGATTAAATTAAAAAAAAAAAGTAACCTAAAAATCAAAGAAAACACAATCACAAATAATATTTTTTAAATAAATTAAATAAAAAATTAAAAAAAGTTTTTTCAATTTGAAAATTTTATAGTTCATCATCCATCATATATAAATTTTAGAAAAATTTGGAATTAAGTAAATTTGGGAAAAATCAAGATTTATTCAAACAAAAAATTAATGATTTAATAATTTTCGACACTAAAATTTTTTGATTTTTGAGCTTTAAAAATTCTTTAAGAAAATTATAAAAAAATATTAATAATTAATGTAATAATTTGTTTAATATTAATGAAGTAAATTTTATGGCGAATTAAATTTATTATTAAACTGATTAAATTAAATATTTTAAATAAAACCCGCTAATTGGAATATAAATCATATTATTCAGCAATAAAACAAATTAACCGGCGAAATATAAAAAGAAATTGAAATTTATAAAAATTTGGAACAATTAAAATTGATTTTTTAATGAAATAACAAATTAATTTAAAATTTTTCAAAAGATTAAATTTATATGGAGTACTTTGATGTTATTAACTATAATAATTATTTTTATGGAAATATAAAATTGAAATATTCGAGTATTTTTTCGATTGCTTATTTTCAAGGACAGACGATTTGCAGCACTATCTTTAACTATTACATTTATTTATTTTTATTTAATTGGCTTAATAATTTTTTTATTTAACAAATTTGTTTTTACATTTCTTGAAAATTTCATACTTCGGTACGGACTTGGCCGAAAATCTGACAAAAATTCTACACAAATTTGGGTTCCCGGTGATTTCGTCAGTGATTGATTTTGTCAGTAAAAATTAATTCTTAAAATAGTGTACACCTAGCCAAATATCACAAAAATTTTAAAAAATTGAGTGATAAGAATAGGCTCATGAAAATTCTAATGGGTCCAATTTGCAAAACCCTCTGAAAGCATTCTCAAATTGTTGTCCTGTCGAACTCATTATAATTTATGCTTTTAATGTGGCTTCGGCAAGGCCATCAATAAACTCAAAATGCGAAAAGACAAAATTAATAGTAAGAAATTTAGAAGTGAAATTTCGAGGTTAATATAGAATTATAATGGCTAACGACCATCTAGAAATTAACAATATACAGGAGATAAAAGTAGCAAAGACTAGGCACAAATACAATTAATTAATATATTTAAGTGACCGGCCGAATTAGAGGTTGGTAACCGAGCAAAGAATTTTATTTTGAGTAGATATTTATGTTAATAATTAGATTATTTATTTTATGAAATATTAAAACTTATTGTAAAAAAATAGTTATTATCACTGACGAAATCCCTTATTGACGAAATCACTCTGACGAAATCACATGTTACCCAAATTTGCTAGTTAATACGAGGAGTGGAGTTATCAGTACACGGAAAAATTTAAATATAATGTGTTTCAATTTAAAAATTAAAAAAAAAGAAAAATTATTATTTTTTAATCATTTAAACTTCATTAGAGAATTTTGCTTCATTTTAGTTGGAAATGTTTTTTTAATTGGCCCAATGGTTTTTTGAAAAATCTAATATATTTTCAGAATTTTAACAAAACTGTATCAATACTTTTTAATAAATAGCCATAATAATAAGTAAACATTTTTTTAAATACTTCGTTTTTAGGCTTGCGCCAAATTAAATTTTATTATTTTATTATATTGAAAGGCTTTATGATTCTGTTAATATTACTTTTCAAAGATTACTTAATAATAATAAGTAGTTCATATTAATATCGATTGATTAAATAATAATTTTTAAAGAATTTTTTTGAGATTATTAAATTATTTTTGTTGTATTTTTTAAATTATAATAGTTTTTGTCAATTTATCATTTTCGATTTTTATTTTAATAATGTCCAATATTTCTTCAAAATTGTTTTCTTATTATACTATATAATATCATACTATATAAATTAAATCATTGTTAAAAAATATGTTTGAGTTTTTTTAAATTATTAATAAATTAGTAAAGTTTATTGTACTCATTTAAACGTTTAATGAGTATGGTTCGCTATTTGTTATTCTTTTAGTTTTTATTCCGTTTATAAATTTTTCTCAATGCTGGGTGACGGTATCTTCTTTGAAAAATTGGTAATGAATGGCATATTTTATAATCTGAATATTATTATATAATGTATTTTATTTATTTTTAAATAAATAACTTTATAATTTTTTTCTTTTGTTTATTTAATATTTTCAATTGTAAAATTAATTAATTTTAATAAAGTAAATTTAGTAGTAAATTTATTTTATAAATTATAATTGGAATATCTCTTGATTTTCATTCATTTTGAATTTTCTTAATTTGAAGACTCAGTTATTTTTGTGTAATAATTCTTTACTAAATATGTGGATTTCATAGGTGGAGTTTTATCAATCCAATATTAAAATTTATTTATTTAATTTTATTAATCACTGAGTTTTTTTTAGATTGACGACCTAGCATCCAAATTAATATTATTTGTTATTTTATTTTACTGTGATAATTTTCATTTTTTTTTTTAAATTCATATTAATTTGTTAATTCGACCTTTTCGGTTGTACAATTTATGAATTATAATAATTCTTTTAAAATTAATATTAGCATTTTGATTAAATTGATTTTCTCATTTTTAATTTTAATAAATTCTGTTTTTTTTATTCTCCTCTTATTTTGTCATTAATTTAGACTCAAAAAGGTTTTAGATTCATTTTTATTTTAGCATATTTATAAAGAAAAATTTTTATATATTTAATTTTTAAAAGGTGCAATTGACTTTAATAAATATCTTTAAAATAGATTTTGATTTTTCTAAAATATTAAATGAAATAAATATGCAATTAATATATTTTGTATCTTTTCGCCCAAATATTGATATATGCTAATATAGAATTATTAACAACTCATTAGTAGAGTTTTCAATAATTATGATTTTTAAAATATTTATTATAGTAAAATAACTTTTTTAGTCGATTAATATATTTTTAAATTATCTTTTGTTTAATCATTAATTTCCTAAAATTTTTTTTTAGTGTTTTATTTTAAATATTATTAGAAATCGAAGAATTTATTTGCCTAGAATATTTTTAATCTTGTGCGCTACATCATGACATGCTGTTTTTTAATATTTAACAAAATTCGGGGTTCACCGTGCCAATGGGTCTCGCTGTGAAAAATTGAAAGATATGGGGCAAAACAGCGGCGGATTAATTTGATGAATTTAAATCAAAATCATTGATTATAATTAAAATATTATTGATAAAATAGAATTAAATGTTTGTAATAGTAAATTAATTTTAATATTTTGATAATTTGATGAAGCAGACAATATTTATAGGTCGACATATAATCTATAAAAAGAAATGATCTTCCACAAAAGTGAAGGTTATTAATTAATAATTTTTTTTTTCTCTTAATCCAAAAAAATAATATTATATATATAAATCGAAAATAATTTTTAAAAAATCATAAAGAGTATTAAATTTATATTTCAAAATTAACTAATGAAAAATATATCGGTGGGTGGAAATAAGAAAATTCTATTCGCCATGGTAAAAATGATTAATTAATTTTAAGACAATTCCCATAAAGATATTTAAAAATAATTCAATTAAATGTAACAAAAGCAATAATAATGATGGGAAAATTAAAGCTAAAGCTAATTTATATTTAAATTTTTAAAAAAGAAAATTTTATGTTTTATTAAAAACAAAAAAATTAGGCAAGTAAATTTTTGAAGTAAGTGGTAATTTTGGAAAGTTCATTTTTTGAATTTTATTTTTTGATGCTTAAAACATATTTCCAATTCAAAATGATTTATTTTTAAATTAAAATCTATTTGGCTTTCAATCTTATTTAAATGCTTCAATAAATAGTTATAAACAAAAACCAATTATTAGTTTCTGCAATAAAAAAAGTAAAATTATAAAAGTGTCTTCAAAAAGAATCATTGGTGGCACATTTTATTTTTTAATTAATAGTTAGTTTTTTTATATATTAATAATATTTGCCAACTTGATTAAAAGTATATATATTTTTTCTCGGAAGTCGAAGAAAATTAATATGAGATTTCAGGAGATGATATCGATAATAACATTTTTTACTATATTAATATAATTACATTTTTTTTATAATTACACATATTTATTGGATTGATAAATATTATAAAATGTTATTTTAGGTGCAATAAATTTTTTTCAAACATTAATAGAATTTGTATTATAGTATAAATATTCATCATTAAATTTTCTTGATTTGATCGTTTACATAACTTCTTTACATGGGAACAATGCCCAAATTATGAAATGTATTATGTTAAAATTTATGCTTTTGTCGCCCTATGTTTATAAAATATTTTTTATTTTTTATAGATTAGTTTAGTCAAATAATGAATTTTTATTTTTTAAGAAATGAATTTTTATTTTTTAATAAATTAAATAAAATGAAAATTAGCGAATATAATTTTATTATCTTAATTAACTCGACGAGAACATGACATTTTCTTAAAAATTTCAGTGAGTATTTCTAATGGGTACGTCGTTGTCATGGTATATTTATTTATAATTATATTTCTTGGTTGGTAGGCCTCACGCGTTTTCTTCATTTGCACGAATTACTTTTTGATTGATAAATTCAAAATTATATTAATTTTTTAAATGTTTATTTATATATCTTTTAATTGTAATTAAATCCAATTTTTATATTTATTTTTATTTGCAAATAATAAATTTATCACTAGATCATTTAAATTTGCATTATTGATATGTTTTTCTGCAAATTTCATTATTTTCTTATTATCAAAATTTTATTAAGTTGTTTTTGAATATTTAAAAAAAAATTTAAATACGAATTTGATTATTAATTTCATTAAAATTAAAATAGAATAGTGCCATTAAGGAAATTAAAAAATTTTTAATTCTTTAATTATTTAAAATGTTATATATTTTTTATTTTATATTTATAATTATTAAAATTGCTGCACAAATTGACGGTTATTGTCCTTAGATTATCGTTCGATCAAACTGCTGGAGTTTTCCTTTATTTGTTTTATAGAATAAACTTATTTATTAAACTATTATATTCTCGTCGACCAGTTAATTAATTTATTATTTTTTAAATATATAAATTCAAGAAAATAAAAAATTTACTTTTCTTGAATTTTTATTTAATCATTTTTTAATTAATAATTTATTTTTAAGCCATTAAACCGCAAACATAGAAAAAAAGAATCTAGCAAACTTTTATATGATGATTTGATAAGATTGAATTATGGTTTCAATTTTTGAGTTTTGCGTAATGTATAATTAATTTTTTCTTTCATCATTATATTCTTTTGACCATTTATTTAATGGATTTTTCTTTAATAATTATATCTCTGTTTCAGATCATATTTTTAAATGCTTTTTAATTTCTTCATTTAATTTTGCTTTACTAATTTAAAAAATTAAGATCATTTTTATCAATTTCATAACAATATGTATTATATTAGCAATATTAACATTTCTATAGTTTGCTTTAAATTTTTCTATAGTATATGTGTTCCTTGCATTTGTTCAGTAATTGGTCAATCAAGCCTTAATTTTTACATTAAATTATATTGACTTTTTACATGATAAAATTAGTATTTTTTTACAATTTTAATATGAATTATTTAAAAATTGTCAATTTAAAAGTAAATTGTTTTTTTTAATTTTTGTGAGAAATAAATAAAATTTTATCTATTTTTATTAATTTTTTAAATATGATTATTTACTAAATCAAAATATCTTTAAGTCTTCTTGCTTCTGAAATAATTCATTGTTTCATTTAGCCACAAAATAAGGTTAGTTTAAGGTGACAATAAAGACTTTTTTAACATTTATTTTCTGACTTTTGAAATATTCCATATAATTATTGTATGGTTTTTAAATGTGTTACTTAATTAAACTTATCTGAGCAAATATTCAAATTATTATTATTATTCATCAGATATTATAAAATAATTTATTGTGACAAAATCATTTCTTTGAATTTAATAATTATGACTTTTAATGTAACTAAAATTTGAAATTATTCAAAAAATGGCTTTAAATATCCAAAAATGCCATAAAATTAAAACAAGAAAATGAGACACTGGAGCATTCATTGCCAATGAATGGGGGAAGAGTGGGTCTAGGCAAAGTTTTTGGTCGAATAAAAAACATAGCAACAGCCGTTTTCAAAATGCTCATATTTAAATTATAATTTTTCTCGCTTTTTTCTAGGAGAATATATAAATTTCAATTTTAAATGCATAGTTTAGAACACAACCTGGGGTTTAGCTCTTTCTTATTTTCAGCAGGATTTATTTATAATTTAAAGAGGAATTTATTATTTAAAGGTAATTTTAGTCTTTTCTTTACTGAATTATTATTATATCTCTTCGTTTTATGATGAATAAAATAAATTTCTAAAACTTTATTTTTTTAAGTTTCTTAATCTTTTTGCATTTTTTATTTTACCTTCATCTCTTAAATCTCATGATGTCGTGCAAGATTATTCGGATTTTATTTGTTGTGCTTTTATTCTTAAATATTGTTTTTTTTAATATGGTATTATTATTATATGAGAATTTATTAATTGTATTTTGTTAATTAATTAGCACGTGTTCTTTTGAATTAATGAAAATAAATACAATACTTAATTTTTTTAATTATGTTTTTTCTCGCCAATTGGCTTCAGCATATCACATTGATTATCGAGCAATTTTAAGTGTTTTTGTAAGCGTGAAATCTCATTTATTTTATTAGATGAATATGCAGTAATTTATGATTTTTAATTATAAAAGAATATTTTACTATTATCTTTATAAATAATAACGTATTTTTTTATGTTCTCCATTTTAAACTATAAAAATTTCCTGTTTTAATTTAAAAATATTTTTAATTAATTTTTTTTTGTTGATGGCTTCATGAAAGTTTAATAATCACCATAATTTATATATTATAAATCATACTTGAAAAAAATTTATATTCTATTTTAATGAATAATCTCATTTTGTCCATGATGTTTTTTAGTTGGTTAGTTGAACTCAAAAAATTTAATGATCTTAGGAACAGTTATAAATTAAAAAATTTAATTTACCAATTTTAAATACCGATAATTTTGTAAATTCGAAAAAATTGACTTTAGTTCCGACATTTTTTATTGATATGTTACCATAAACAAGCACATATGTGGTAATTAATTTTAAATTATTGTAATTGCATTAATTTTTATATAATAAGGTAAGGGTCTGTCGAATAACAATCATTAACACAAATTAACTTGGGTTTTTTCCCGTTTAAATTTTGATCGCAATAAGTTTACTTTTGTGTCTATTTTATGTCATTATTTGGGCTAATATCTAATATGCTCATATTTTTTATGTTTTAAGTATAATTTATTTTCAATTGTTTTGATGAGGAATTTAGATGGAGGCAATTTAATAGTACTGACTAAAGAATTTTAAAAATGAATAAATATTTAATATTATTTTAATCCTATTTCTTTATCTTTTTTAATTAATTTAAATTTATTTCCTAGTTTGATTTTTTTGTTTAACATTTTTAAATTTTATCACAAGCCCTCGAACCGTTTATGATCAAAACTGAGTAATTGGTTTTTTTATTATTTCATTATTTCTCTTGTCTTTATTAAATTCAATTGTATTATATTATACAAAAAATAAATAGTTTTACAGTTTTTATAAATTTTAAATACTAATAATTTATGACTATTAATTTATGAATGTATTAAAATGCTTTCGAAATCGGTTTTGTTTATTCTGTTTTAAAAAATTTTTAATCAATTGATAAATTATTAAGGTTTATCTATATTAAATATTTTATTAAAGGTAAATTTTATTATCAACAATTATTAATTAAATTTCCTTTTAATAATTTAAATTTAATAATTTTTTAAATTTTTATTGTATAATGATATTTCATTTTGAACCTCAAATAAATTTATTTTTTTTTAAATTAAAAAACTGTATTACAAATATGATTAAAAGCAAAAATATTATAATTTAATTCGTTTTTGAAAAAGAGCAAGATAAATATAAATAAATGTGCATCCGCTGGAAGCATATTGGATATGATTTTAAAAAATTTTTAAATAAAGTAACACATGTGCCCAGTGGAACGCGCTGAATCTTTTTAAGAAAATAAATAAATAAATTTTGGAGATGAATTTTTGAAAAATTTTTCATTTCTTAGGGGGTGCATTTTTGAAAAAACGATTCTTAAGGGTGCATTTTTTGGGAAAAACGCCAAAATAAGAGAAAATAAGTTATTAAAATGTTTTTTGATTTTTAGGTGCTAAAAACAAAAACCTAGTAAATAGTTGACAATTACTCGAATTATAGCTTAAAAACATCCCAAAAAAACTTTTTTTTCGTTCGTGTGTTTCAGGCCACAGGGAGCTTAGGGAAAACAGGTAAAAACCGAAAAATTGGAGCACTAATAATTAAAGGTTGGTGTAAAATATAAAAAGGAATTTTCCGTCGGATGACAAACGGTTCGAATGAATAAAATTATCGAAACGAAAATGTTTGACAAAATGTTAATAAAAACAAGAAAATAAAAGAAAGAGAAAATGCTTAAATTTTGAGCAGGGGGGACACACCTAAGTTTTTACCTATTTTTAGGGTTTTTAGGCCTCAAACCTTCCGATTTTGGCAGATTTTCAAAACCTAAAAATTTCATCTCTACTAAAATAATTCTATTTTTACAGCGATATATTTTTCAGGACAATTAGTTGTTTTATTGAACATAATTTTTAATATTCTTTTTGTTTTATTAGTAGGGTTTGTAATATATGGATATAAAACGCGAAATATGGCCATAAAATATTAACAAAAAGTCACGAAATATGAACATAAATTATCCAAATTGAAGGGTAAATTTTAGAAAATTTTTTCAAATCATTAAATGTAAAGTAAAACTTTCATAAATAGTTAAATGTGGCATTAAAAATCATTTTAGAAGAAAAACACACAATAAAGTTAAAATTTACTCATTTTAACGAAAAACCAATCCAAATATCGAATATTTTGATATTTTGCTTATTTTTGACGTAAATTAATCAATTATTGTGGCAAATTTAGCTAAAAAATTATTTTTGGAAAATTTTCTAGTCTTTAGGGGGTCAAAAAGGACAATTTATCTGTTTGGGCCGTTCTAATAGTTCTTTTTGGAAAAATGTCAAAATATGCGTATAAAATATGGACATAATGCCAAAATATGGAAAATATGGATATAGAAATAGGTCCTAGAGGCTTCAAACTAAACTAAAAACATGTTTTTCTTGCGTTACAGGCCTCCAACAGTACAGGAAAAAAAAATATGAATTTCCATATAATTACAAACCCTATTTATTAGAAGGTTTTTTCAATATTAAAAAAGAATTAATTGTCATTTATTTACCTTTATAATTTTATCATCTTTAACGCAAATATTATGATTTTCTTTAAAATTTAATTTTTATAATCCCTTTGTAATTATTATTTTTAATTTTAATTAATTGTAAAATAAAATTTAATTCGTTTTTTTTTAATCTCTTTTGGCTCTTTAATCTCACGACCACTTAAGATTCATTTGTAACGATTGAGGTGCGGATATTTGAGATTATTAGATTTACTTATTATTAATTAAGTAAAATAACTGTTAAGATTAATGAATGTAAATTTGTTTTCGTTATTCTCTTGTTTAAATTATGAATATAAAAGGTTTTTTCAAATATATTAAATTGTTTATTGCAAATATGTTTTATCTTTATAGTTTATCCTTGTTAACCTAAAATATTATTATTATCATTTAAATAATTTTATTTCATTAATCTATGATAGGTTTATTTTAATAATACCTTATTATTTAAATGTTTATTGATTAAATGATACTTAATAATTTTATAATCCATATTGCATTATTATTTTCATTTATTTTATTGTATTTTTGTCGTTATTTTTTCAGATTATTTTAATTTGTTTATTAATTCATTACATTATTTGTCCATTATTTATTTCATTTCCTATTTAGTTTATTTTCATTCATATATAGGTATTAATTTATTTTATCTTATAAAAAATAAAAAATTTGCTCTTTATTTTTTCTCCTTCATTTTATTATTGCATGTTCGAATTTATTTATTGAGATTAGAAGTACATTTTTTCATTTAATTATAATGCATTTGGAAATCAATAGTTTTTTGTAATTCAATTAGAAGGAAAATGTACATTCCGCATATGCGTTGTAATAATTTCTATTTGTAATATATATTTTTAAATCATTTTGATTATTTTTTCCCATTATTCTATTTTTTCTTGTACCAATCGTAAATTTTTAATTTTCTCGTCTCCATCATTAACTATTAATTATTTATTGTATTTTAAAATATCCTATATTTTGAAATTTATTTTTTTATTTTTATAGGTTGGTAATAGTGTATTTTTTTAATTTCTCAAAATGAATAATATTTTTTGAATTCATTTTTAATAATAATTTTTATTTGTTTTTTCGTTTATTTATTTAATAAATTGAATGCGATACCAACTTTTTTATAAATTTTATCCCTAATGATGGGAGCAGCAACTTAAAGTGTTTTGCAAAATTTTTTGTTAGACGTTTTATATTTGGCGCGGATCTTTTGGTGTGCATTATTATTATTTTTATTATTTTACTGTAATTAAAATTTTTTAATAAAAAATATTCCATTTTTTATTTTTGTTTAATTTTTAAACAACCTACAAATTAAGCAAATACTTGGTCATTTTTTGAAATTCTTGTTAACAAATCTCACTTAAAATTTTAAATTTTTTACCGGCACCGCCGGACCCCATCCCCCAATGTTTTCCTATAAAAGTTTTTGTAAAAACCGCACCACAAAAAGAGCGATTTAAAAGCAAAAATTTAAGTGATTATCAATTTATTTTAAAAAATCCAGAATTTAGGACTCAGACAAATTCCCCCCTGGCATGAAAATTTTAAAAAATTTTCCAAAGAATAATGAAAATTTTTTCGAATTCCTCCCCCTAAATGAAAATTATAAAATTTTATGGGTACATTTTTGAATATAGGCAATTTTAGTACTAATTTAAACTAAAAATTTAAATATAAATCTCTTAAATGAGTTCACAGTGTTATATTTAATTTTTAATATGTAAGAATTAAATTTGTTGTTGAAATAATGTTTAATAAGGTTGATGGCATTTCTGGTAAAATATTTATTTTAATTTTATTTATTTAATATCAAAAAAATTTTTTAGAAAAAAATCCGGTACCTAAGTTAGTTTTTTTTCAAATATTTTTTTTCAATATAATAACAATAATTTTGTGTGTTAATATGCTTTATTCATTAAATTTTTTTCCCATTTTATAATTTTAAACTTTGAATTTTTTTGAACTTTCCATTATGTATCCAACATGAACATTAAAATAAGCAAATAATTAATTAGGTAAAAAAATTAGTTAAAATAAATAAGAAAATAAAAAAAGAACCAAGTAATACAGGGTGCGGCCCAAGTTCTGCAACCCGCTTTTCCATGGAAAATTTCAGTTCTAAATAAAAAGAAAACCATAAATCATGACAATATCATTCAATAGGAACTTAATTACTAGAAAATTACATCAAAAGTCCAAAGTAGCCACCATGGGCTAAGATACCTTCGCCCTAACATTTATGAAAATAGGCCACAATGTCCGCACCTATTTTTTGAGTAATTTCATCTCAGGTCTGAGAAGGTTTTTACAATGGAGCGCCATTGTAACAGCTAATTCACTGTTAATTGCTCGGAAGGAAGGGCTTCACTATAAAAAAAACAGCAAAAGAAGCCATTTCTCCCAGTCCGTGATTATATACCGTTTGGTCCAGGTATTTGTTATTTTGTATCCGTTTCTTTTGCTAATTATGGTAATTAAATTAATAGAATATACTCATGTTTTTTATTTTAAAACAAGAAAATATAATTTTAAACTTAATTTTATCTAAAAACATTTTTACATTGTTAACAGATTTATAGAAATTGAATAAAACATTCAAATAAATTATAATAAATATTTTTGTAATTATATATAAACTGTTTTATTTATTTATTATCGATTTTAAACTAAATAGTAAATTTATATTTAAAGTATGGTTTGGCTTATTTTAGAGCAATTTTGGAAACCAAAATCTTTTGTCACGTATTTTGTATTACCGAATTTTTCCATTAATATATCGACATTAATGCAATTATCAATTTGATTTGTTATGCTAAAAATATATTGTTTTGCTTTTCAATTTTATTAATTATATTATTTAGAATTTCCCTAAATATAAAATATTTTTTAAATTCAATTGTTTTATATTCTTTACTATGGTTGGTTTAAATTGTTTAATCGTTTTTTATACTCGCTTGCTTTCCTTCAAGCGTTCAATTTTGTTGCATTCCCTTTTTTAGCCGATAAGTATAGAAAACTTTTTGTTTGATTTTTTTTAATTCATTGAATTAAATGAAATATTTAAAATAATTTATTATTTTTAAAAACAAGAAGATATATAAAAATAATTATAAGTTAAAAAACAATCTTTTAATTATCAATTTACAATTATTATTATTTAATAACATTCTCAATGTTAGTTTAATTTTTGTTATTTATTTTTTAAAACATTAAAAACATTAAATTAAATTCAAACTTTTTATATATTTAAATAATTTTTTGTATCTTTGAATTGTGAATATACTTAAATATTTTATTATGATTTTGTTAAATTTCTATAATATATTTAAATTTTTATTTATTTTTCACTTTTATTTTGAATTAATTTTTTTATTTTCATTATTCTTAAGAAAATTATAAAATATTTTAATATAAAGTTCTGTATCATTAGTATTGTAATAATGAAGTAAATTTCTATAAGAAAATCCCGCTGAATTCCGGACTCGGGACCCGAATTCGGACAAAAGGTCGAAAGTCAAAATTTTCGGAATTAGAGTTTTTTCTTAAAAATAAGGTTAATTAATACCCGGAAACAAACTGTAAGCCATCTATCCTTCAATAAGAAATCATTTATGCCGTTTTTGAATCAAAAAATTCATATAATAATTAAAAACGTTTCAAATCAATTGAGAAACTTTACATTAAAAATGACGAGGAGGGCAAATTTTAATTTAATCTTCCAAAATTATTTTATTTTAATCTTAATAATAAATTATTTTAAATGTTTTACTTTCATTTATGATTTTGCAAGTTTATTTTTAAACTAACATTTGTTAGGCCTTTAATAAATATTTCTTGCACACGAGCTTTTTTTGTCCGGTTGCTTTTAGTAATAATTTTTTCATAAATAATTATTTATTTTTTCATTTTAATTTTTATTTATATATAAATGTTTAAGATTTGTATTATTTTAGTCAGTAATTCTTTAATACGAATCCTTCTTCAATTAATAGTTTTAAACTAATTTTGCGATTATTATCATGTCCAGTGTTCAGTTCCTCATTTGTTTGTAAATAAAGCAGTCTTTAATAAAAAAAAATTCTTTCTGGTTTGTGCTTTTTTGTTTATTTGTTTCTTTATATATTAAATTTGATCCTTTTATTATTGTATTAAAAACAATTTAAATTTTATTTAAATATATAAGTTTTTAAAAAGTAAAATTGCAATAAATCGTATATTTTTTAAAAACCATTTATCTTAAATTAATCAAAGTATTTATTTAATAAATTTTGTTCGCTTTTTGGCTTTAATAATTGTAAAAATAATTAATTATTTTATTTATCATCATCATCTTTTAAACATCATTAGATTATATATATCACTAATTTTTATTTTTTTTTAAATTGTTTATAGATAATTAATTATGTATGATTTATACTTTATGGAACTTTGTTAGTTTCAAAAGTTAAAAAAACAATGTTTGAATAATTTAACATTTTTTACTTTTAATTGATTTAAATTTTGATATGCTGCCAAATTGTCGAATGACGATCATCATGGATAAATGTTATGGTATTTATTTGCTTAAATTTTGTTAATATTTATTTAAAATATTTTATTTAGATTTATAATATTTCTATTTAATTTTTTCAAATTACACTCACTATCTATATTTCTTTTTTTGTCGGGTTTTATCCCGTTCAACATCACACAATTTTTAAATTTATTTGTTAAAAAATTTTTTTTTTAACAAAACTGTAAAAGTAATCATTTTTGCTTATAAATTTTGTTAGAAAATTTCATTTTATTTTTTCATGCTACATTTGTCAACACCAGCAAACTCAAAATAATATTTATTGTGGCATCAAAATTCTTATTTCTTTTTTATAATTAGAAGAAAAAATTTGTACATATTCACATATTTTAATTATGCGGAAGAAGCTTTTTTGGGGGATTTTTTGACCACTTTTTGTAAATATTTTTAAAATCCCAGTTAAGATATTTTAAATAAATTAAAACTGAAAGGAAAGAATTGGTGTAAAATTTTTTTTAGTAATTCTTCTCTTTTGTTTATTCATAAAATGTTTGGCAGAAAATTTTGTGAATACATTTTTCGATTCGACCAAATCTTAATTAAATAATATTTTTTTATTATTAATTATACTAATTATTTTATTTGTATTTTCGAAAATTTTTAAATTTCATTTAAAATAGATTTTAAAAATGCATTTATTAATTATTTATATTCTCGCGTTACGAAAGTTTATCCATTTTTTATGAAGTTAATTTCAAGGGCGTAGCCAGACCCTTGGCTTCGGGGGGGGGGGGGGGGGGGCTGAAGTCAAAAATTCGATTTTTAGGAGTGTATTTTTCTTTTTTCACCCGATTTTTAGGGGTGTATTTTTGCTTTTTTTAAATCCCGAATTAGGGGGTGTATTTTGCAAAATTTTTCGCTAAAAAATTACTATTTTTTGCCATTTTGGCCTCAATTTTTCAAAAATATGGTAAAATGGGGGTCCGGCGGTGCCGATAGGCGCCGCCGGGAAAATTTTTGAGTATTTTAATGCACTTTTGTTTAGAAAATTGTTTAAAATTTCAAAAAATTTACTGAAAATTTTTTTCTTTTTTGGGTTTCGGGGGGGGCTTTAGCCCCCTCAGCCCCCCCCCCCCCTGCCTACGCCCTTGGTTAATTTGCATTTTCATTTATTTTTCTATAAAAAAAACAAAAATTATGATAATAAAATAATGTCAATTTTGTATAATTAATTATGATTAGATATCTTGGAGAATATGATGGAAATTCTTTTTTACAATATAACAACAAAGTGGCTGAATTTAACTATTTACTGCAGCAAATTTACTAATTTCGATGTAATTTTAATCAAACATTTTAGAAAACATTTACTATTTAGTTTTAACTAACTAATATTCTTTCAAAATATTATTAAATTTACATTTATATTTAAGAATTTTCAAAATCAAAGAAATGATATAAAATGATCTTCATAATTTTATAAATTGTAAAAGTTTATTAGGTAAGCCAACTTTTGCGTCTTGTATTCTCTTGTGCGTCGTATGAACTGGACTTTGAATTTATTCCTCATAATATTTTAATGGTTTCTTTATATTAAAAGATAAAAAAACAATTATTTATTTTTTTAATGTTCTGTAATTAAATTATTTTATTTATTTTTGAGATGTCGTCCTCTTATGACGGAATGCCACTAAAATGTAATGTTTAATAAAAATATTTTAATAAAATAAACACTAAACATGACTTATTTATTATATTTTAACATTTTAAATATTTTAATTTGTAGAAATTTATACATTTTTTCATTTATTTTGTGATTTCATCACTTTGTTTCCGTTTATCTCAATAAATTATTTTAATAAACAAACCATGGTTATCCTTCCTTACCAATTAATTATATTTTTATTCATAATTTCAATTAAACAATTTGAATGATAACTTTTTTAATAACGTATAAATTATTAATTTTATTTTAAATTCTGCTGTTTTTACAGACAATTTATGTATCACTTTAAATTACAATTTAGAGATTTTTTAAATAAAATAAAAGCATCCTTATATACATTCTTTCAATATTTAATCTTTAACCAATTAAAAAATGAGTAATACTTTAATTGTTATGCTCATATTAGAAAAATTGTAAATTATTATGATGAAATATTGCTAATAATTTATCGTAATTAAGATTATTAAATTGCCGGGCCTTGTAAATCTTGTAAAGGGCCTGGTTCTCTGCTTGAATTCAAGTAATTATTAAAAATGGAATTTTTTGTATAAAAATTACTATTAAAAGATTTCAGAGTAATTAATTTCTTTTTTATTTGGTTATTTTTGTTGAATTTTTGCTATTTATCAGATGTTTTGCATTAAGAAATTAAAATTTCTTAAAGTTTTATGCTACAAAAACTTATCCTTGTGATATCTCTTTTTTAATAGATTTTTTGGGTAAATTTGCAAAAAATTATATTTTTTCACAAGAAATTTTTTATTAATTCTTAAAAATTAACATAATTGGATTCTATGCTATCCTATAAGTTTATTTATATGAGTTAATTGATTCATTACTTATAAATGTCTCGCTTCAAATTAATAAAAATAAAAAGGTTGGATTTACTTAATAACTATTCACTCTCTAATTTAGATTAAAATGGTTATGGGTTTATTTTCTTTTATTATTTTTCTAAAATATTATATGTGATAATTATAACTTTTTAAATTGTTTTAACTTAATGATTAAAATTTATTTTTTAGATTCTCACGGTGAAGAGCTAATCACTTATCATTTCTCAATTTAAAAAAATGTTTAAATTTTCATATTATATAGTCCATTCTCAATTCTAACTGATTATTCATTTTTTTAAAATCGTTGTTGATCAACTAAGAAGTTTTTTTTTGGAAATTTATTTATTTTTATCCTTAAATGCTATAATTTTGTTTTCTATGAATTTGATATTTAAATTTTATTATTTATGCGATTTTTTGTTACATTTATGGGTTTATAGATATTTTTATTAAGTTTTATTTAGAATATATTCATAATAAAATAAATCAATAAAAAGATCAATAAGAATATTTATTTTTTCATTTCAAAATATTTTCAATTAATAATTTTAATATTTTCTCCATTCTCTATTTTTGTTCCTTTAATGGGAAGTAATTTTGAAGTAATTACGTAATCTTTTGTTTTATTTATTTTCACTTCATGTTCTGATGACGCTCAGATGCTCAACATTCTCACCAGTTATCGTCGGATTTATAATTTATTCATTAATTTAATTTAATTTAATATGTATTATCAATAAATTAAATTACATATTTTACAAATAAGATAAACATTTTTTAACCCATTTTTACGAGTTTTTCAGTTAAATATACTTTTTTATACAAAAAATCAACGCTAGGTTTCGTGTACGACTTCTTTTTTTTCAAAATCTTATTATCACTATTTAGCACTAATTAACTAAAAAAAATAATTAAGAAATTACCACAAAACAAACAAATGGTTGCCATAAACGGTCAACAATTGCTGAACTTAAAGTTAAATTTTGATGACAATTGCTCATGTGTGAATAGCGCAAGCGACGGTCGTGCCAAATTTGGCTCATTAGCACATCGGCCGTAAAGCTGGCACTAAAATGATTTTTTAATTTGAAAACCCAGTCCTTTTTTTGCACTAGTCGGCACAGACAAGTAAATAATTAATCAAAAATTAAATTATGACAAATGTTTAAAAAAATTTCGAACGAAATTTTTTAAAATTTTGCAGAATATATAGAAATAATTTAATGCTTTCAAATTAAATTAAGAATTAAAATTTGATTACTTTTGAGCAAAATTATGAATAGCTTTTTGGTCAAAAATTTTCCATTTGATGCTTTTTTGAGTAAAGACCAAACGCCTAGCGAAAGACTTACGGTAAAGAAATGAGAGTAAATGGAAATAGCACAGGGAAATGCTCTGTTTCTCTTCCCTTTATAAAACTCATATAAAAAAATAAAAGAAAAAATATGAAATAAATGAAAAGTAAAAAACTGCTTCACTAGACTCGCACACTACGTGAAGGAATTTTTGGACCTGGGCCATCAGGGGATGCCCTAAAAATTGGTGTTTCGTCGTTAAACAACAATTTTCCATACCTGTAAAATCCTGCAAAAATTTTGTCGATTTTTTACAGAAATTTCATCGATTTTTTAAAAAGGTAATTTTAAGTTTTTGTATTTTTATTATTTGTCTTTGGAAATGAATCATTTTGTCCCTGAAATATTTAATTATTCTAATCAAGCTCCGTATATTAAATTTTTAAATTGATTTTTTAATTACCTCGTCTCGCTGACATCGTAAAAAGTCTAAAAATTAAAATAAATTTTTATGTTTTTTATTATTATTACTTGAAGAGCTAATTCAATTGCCACAGTGACTCCATTTGGTTCCGGAATTAAATGTTTGTTATATCGATTTGGGTGGAAAATTTGGTTTAAAATATGTGCCGATCGATCTGCGACAAATTCGGGCAGACACTCTGTAAAATTTTTTATAAAATATAATAAATTAATTTACATATTTATTTTTTATTGGATTTTTATGCCATTTTGGTAAAAAAAGAGATAAAAACACCTAAAACTGGGTTAAATTTTTTTGTTTTTTTTTGAGTTCCAACAATCCAAAATTTATTCATGGAGATGTCCATTGTCATTGTCAGATCCTTAATTTCACTTTTATTTAAATATTCCATATAAAAAATTGTAAAAATGTGAAATTTGGGTTTTTAAAAAAATTTAAATAATTGATTTATGTTAAAAATTTTAAATATCTAATTACTGACGCAATTTAAAATTAAGTATACAAATCATTTATTTAAAATATTCCATTAAAAATTTGTCAAAAAATTTTCATTTTCCAAAAATTTGGGGAACAGCAAATTGGATTTTTTTTTTTTGAATTTTAAAACTTTGCTAGATCAGTTTTTTAAATTTTTTTTCTCGTCGCATGAAATATATGAAAAAAATTCTTCATTTGTCTTTTAATAGAATGTTCAAAATAAAAAATCTATAAATCTAATTGAGGAAAAATTTGTTGAAAATTTGTACATTAAAAATGCTTACCATAATGTGTGTTTTGAAACTGTTCATTATTGTCTACTGTAATTGGCATTTGTTGGGCTGGCATAATATTTTGGGATGGAAATTCAACAAAAATGTCGCCATTGGGTTGTTGATTTTGTGGTGGTGTGACAATGTTGACAATTTGGGCCACATTTAACAAATTTGGCAACACTGAATTGACAACCATTACGCTTAAAAATGAAACTTGAAAAATTTGTTAAAATTTAATCATAAAAATGAATTTAATTTTTCATATTTAAATGTGAAAAAATGTAAAAATAAAATATTAAATATAGGCAAAATATTTTTTCTTATTCAAAATAAAAATATCACTGATTAAACACATTAACATTCAGAAAATGTTTTAAAAACTTCGTATTTTAATGTGAAAAATGCAAAACGAACGAATCTCTTTCAAAGGGGGGGAAATTGTGGCAAAAAACAAATGAACAAATGAGCGAGCGGGGGGAAATTGAGTGGAACGAGTGAAAATGCAAAAATGATCATTAACCCCGATCAATTCCCCTTCTTCCCTCACTGCTGAACAATTTGGTCAGCAGTCGGAACCGTAAAGTTCCGACATGTCAGTTCTTTTGCATACTTTTTTTGTACTTTTTGAAAAATAATTTATGAAATTTTTTTTAATATGTTTCTAATCTTAAGGTGAAAGGCCCGGAATTTTTAAAATTATTGCTAAAATATATTTTTAAAATTTAAAATTTTATGCTGTATTAATTTCTATTAAGAATGTCCTGTTTTTGGTGTTTTCTTTTTTACGTGTGCTTTATTTTAATTTTGCGTGTTAAATTAAGAATTTAGATTTAAATTTTGAAGATTTTGTGATATGCGTTTTTCCAATTTATAATAATTATAAATTATTTATTGTATTAGTCATTTTTAGGGTTTCGGCTGAGAATTTAAAAAGAATTGAAAATTAATTTGCGTTTATTTTTTTATATGTTTTGTGCCTAGGTGCATATTTATAATTTATTTATTGAATTTTAAATTTTAAATACTGTACATTTGAAAATTTAAGAGAATTATATTTTGCCTTTATAATTTTATCTTACCTAAAAAAATTTTTTTTTTAATTTTTTTTTTTGTAAAAATTCTTTAGCCTTTACTAAAATATATGAAAATTAAAAAAAAAAAACATTTAAAAAATAAACATACTATTATTTAAAAAAGCAACATGAAATAATTGACTTCCCATAAAAATAAATTAATTTATTTTCGATTCAAAATGAAATATAATTCCGATCAAAATTTTTTTCGTAAACATAAGTTACAAAAATTAATGATTTTTCTGCAAAAAATTATTCTCTTCTAATGCCTCTATTTTATTTTATTGAATTATTTATTTTTACTTTATAGCAATTATTTTAATTTTTCTTTAGTAATTAATTGTTTTAATTTAGAAACAAAATATCGAAAGAATTTATGAATTGATTTAAATTATTATTTTATAAATATGAGTAATTGAATATCATTCATTTTATTTTTTTTTAATTTATTAATTGTAAAATTACTTTATTTCGTATTAATTATCTCTTTTTGCTCTTTAATCTCATGGCCTGATAACGGACATGAAAACCAAATAAATTATCTCTTTAATCTCATGGCCTGATAACGGACATGAAAACCAAATAAATTATGACTTGTTTTAAATTTTTATTTATAAAATAGATAATAAATTATTTGTATGACATAAATATTTTATTTCAAGTGTAGGTTAAGAATATTATTTTACTTAGACTAAAATATCTAACATTGATTTCTCGTTGGCAGTTTTCATAAGTTTTTTACGATTATTAATTAAAATTTTTAAACAATTATTCTTTTTATTAATGAGTCAATATTTTGTTTTTGATTTAAATTAATTATATTGAATGTAATATGCATATAAGCATTTGAACTAATTTTCATTAATTGAATATTGTCTTATTTATTATTTATTTTTTAATTTTTAAACTAATTATTGTCTATATCCATCATTATTTTTAATTAATAAGGATGAGATTTTTGGGTAAGAAAATAACTATATGTACATAAAAATATTACATATGTCTAAATAGTTCCAACGAACTAACCAAATATTTTTTTAAATCAAAGATGATTTATCTAAAGAAAGTATAAATAGTTTTTATAATTGATTTTTTTATGATTGTTTAAAAATTTAGATCAATAATATTTTTTGTATGATAGCTTGTATGTATTTATTTAATGGTTTTGTTAAACTAAATTATATATTTATTAGTAAATGTACATATTTTCGAGTTTATTTTTTTTAAATTTTATTATATATTTATTAATTTTCTTTTTTTTTGATTTATAATGTCTTTTAATTACTATTCCATTAAAATAATAAACTAAAAGCACCGATAAAATCAGATAAAATAAAAGTTAACATTAGGATAAAAAAATTTAAAAAATCAACCGTATTTTATCGAACCAACGGAATTTGATAATAAAAACATAATATTTTAAAAGAAAAAATTTTAAATTTTAATATTTAATATTTTTGCTATTGTATTTATGGATTTTTTATTACGAGAAAGGGTTTTAAAAATATTTTAATAAATGGAAATTATCTTACGATTGTGTAATAATTAGTGCTTTCAGTTCCTTATAATTTATTTCAGATTTTAATTCTTGTCATTTGAAAGAATACTTAGCCATGCTCGAAAAACAAATTTCAAGGCTTGAAAGTTTGCTTGAAAGGCTTTTGCCAGTGGGCGAGGGTCCAATTCCAGAAGATCCCATCCAGTGCCTTGAAAAGCGCATGGAAAAATTGGAAAAACAAATCACGGCACTTGTTCTGGCACTCGAAAAACGACAAAATCCTCAACAACAACACCAAACGTCAAGAATTATCAAAGTGCCATTTACATCCACTGAGACCCGCGATATGTTTCTGAAAAAATTCCAAATGGCACTCTCCAATTTTCCAAATTTTCCCAAATTTCTGAGTGCCAGGCGGGATATGACTCAATCCGAGCTTTCCATCCTTTACAACCTTCGCTCCCAGGCAATCAATTCCAACCGTAATGTGGACTTTTTAAATATTATTTGTCTGATTTGACTATCCGTGAATTTTCTAATCCCAAACCCTTTAGAACTCATACCAATAACCACTAAGGGCGATTGAGCAAACCACTTATAAATCAAAATATAAACTCAGAAAATACATTTAGCAAAATGCCCTGGATTAATTTGATATTAATAAATGCCCGTTCAATCGAAACAATTAGCTGATTTAGAATATCTAATTGAGACAAATAAACCTAAATAATTTGATCAGAATGACAATAATTGAGCCAAAAAAATACTAGAGTAAGCATGTTGGTGAATGCATGAGTGTATGACCGGAACGCAATCAGAGTGAGTACGTGGGTGAATGCGTGAGTATGTGATGAGAGAGAGAGAGAGAGAGAGGGTTTCAGTGATTAGAGTAAGAAGTGTGCGATAGTGAGTGATCATAAGGTGCCAAGTGAGAGTGAGTGATCATACGGTGATCAGAGTGGGAGCGAGTGATCAGTAGGTGATCAGACTGAGACTGAGTGACAAAAGTGATCAGAATGAGAATGGGTGATCAAAAAATTATCAGAATGATCATGTTAGTGAATTCGTGAGGGATCATATAGAAGTGGGTGATTAAAAAGTGTCAGAGTGAGAGTTAGTGATAAGGTGATCAGAGTGGGAGTAAATGCTCAAAATTGATTATAGCGGGAATGATTGATAAATCAGAGTGATTGAGTGAAGGAATGATAAATGCTTGGTTAAATCCCAGGAATACAATTACAACTGAATTAACATTTAATGGTACATTTCAAGCTGTTTTAGCAAATAGGGACAATTGAGGCGGCGGTTGTGCTATCTTAATTAACAATGAAAGCCAACTCGAGAAAAGTCAATTTTGGATCTTATTTTTTCTGGAAAGCCTTCCATTGTTAATGATATTAAGGTTTTGGAACATTTTTCAACATCTGATCACAAAATGATCAGCTTTAAAATTTCTCAAGAAATAAATAAAACCTGTGAACCCAAAATTTTCCAAAGGGACTTTAGCTATAAAAACTTTCAAAGATTAAATCAATTGATTTACTAAATAGGCTTGGTTGTGTCATTAATAGGGAAGCGATTTCTAGTCAAAAGACGCATTTCTGCATTAAAATTTTCATTAGGACGTCATTTTTAGTCACTAGAAATCACTATTTTGGCGTTTCGTCACTTAAAATAGTGAAAATTCACTTTTTTGGCGTTTTATCACTATTTTTTCTTTTTCAATTGGCGTTTTGTCACTATTTTTTCTTTTTCAACATTTTTGGGAAAAATTCCCAACAAAAAAGCAATAAAAACGGAAAATACACCCCTAAGAATCGACCTAAAAAAGTTTTCACTAAGAATTCAAAAATTTTCTAAAAATTCTTCCCCAAAAATTTTAATTATATAATTTGGTTGAAATTGATCGAAGGTCCCTTTTGAAAAATTTATTAGTTTAAATAATTAATCAAATAAATAAAGAATCAAATAATAACATTATTAAAGTGAAATAACTATTTATTGATTATAAATTTTTAAATTATTTTATTAATTGTTATTCATTTTTATTTGATTTATTCACTAATTGACTGACCGGGGGGCGCTAATTGGATTGGTCAGCCGTGAGAGGGGTGGGGTGACAATTAATTAATTAATTGGGGGACCCAATGTTCCAAATTGTCATGAAATTTTTGATGAGGGGAAAATTTTTTGATTGATCATTAAACTGACAGCCGAGGGGGGGGGGGAAATTTTGATGGAAAATCTTTTGATTGGTCACCTCACCAAGTGACATATGAGTGAAAATTCAAGATTTTGATGGGGGAGGGATCGGGAATTTTGATTGATCAACAAAGTGACAGCTGCGCGAAAATTGAAAAATTTTACTATTTGTTTTGTAGTTGGATTGTATCAAATTATAAAATTTTTGCGGTTTTCGCAAATACCCATTTTTGCGGGTTTCGCGCAACGACGCGGCACCCCCAAAATGATATTGCAGTTGAGAAAATGGTTTCTATCAATAATTATAAATTTAATAGGGGATAATGAATGGCAATCATTGAAAGCCCACAAAAAATGTGAGAATGGAAAAAAACAAGAATTGGGTAAAAAATTGAAAAGACGTTTCAATAAAACATGATGCATAAATTAAACAGAAATGGTAAAAAAACAATTATTTTTATATTATTCGGAAATTAACGAACGAAAATTTAAATAAATATTATAGATTAAATAAATTGTTTTTTAATAATAAATTGAAATTTACAAAAAATAAAAATAAATATTTTTATAAAAAGTATTGTTAAAAATGATGGGTTTATTAATGAATATGCGGCTGTATAAACTTAGCTATAAATAATTTTAGAGAAAATAAAAGAAATTAAATCACTAAGTTATTTAAGAAGTCTTTCTTTAATCTTAATTATTTAATATAGCTAATTTAATAAATAATCCGAAAATAAAAATGTAAAACATACAAAATTCTAAAGGAACTGCGAAAGCCGGTAATTTTCTGAGGTTTCTAAATTTTTGAAATCAACAAATTTGTAAAAATTATCTATTAATTTAAAATTTTATATTTTTGTGAATTCTATTAAAAAGCTATATTAAACTTAATTGTAAAAATTTAAATAAACATTTATATTTTAATTCTAAAAATAAATTTAGCAGTTTATTCTTTTATATGGAAAAAATTCTAAAAAGGTTTGGACTAAGACAACGATTTCAGAATTCTGCCAAATCGACCTGGGCAATGCTTCATGTTCCAAATAATTATTATTCAATTTTCTTGTAGAAAAAATAGCTCACTTTTTATGTGTAAAAAATTAAATTTATTTTATATTTTTTTGATTTTGTATCAAATATTGTTATAAGAATTTTACGTAAATATCACTTTTTTATTTTAAAATATTGAAATTATCATATTTCATAATCTTTTTTTAAATATAATTGTCATTTTAAGCTTGTTAGTCTAATTTATTTATTAAATTTTTTTTTAAACGTCATCGTAAATTACTTTTTAAATTTAACTAATTTGCAAGAATGTTTTATAATGTTATAATAAAATAATTAAATATAATTTAAATTTAAATTTTCCTTTTAATATTCATACAACTTGAATGTGATGGAGTTATTGAATTTTATTTCTATATTTCTAAACTTAACAAATAATTTTTTGTTTTTTCGACGTTTCAATATTTTCGCTGCAAATTTAATTAATTTTATTTTCTACAAATTTTTTTTTGACTTTTTTATATTGCCGTGAATATTTTTGTAATTTGGTAATATTTATTTATTTTTACTTTCGTAATTATTTTGAAATTATTTGATAATTTAGACAAATAGATAATTACTATTGAAAAGGTTTTAATTTAAATAAAATTAAGGAGTTAGTCAGTAGTTATAATTGCTCTTTTCGAAAAAATTAATAAAAAATATATAGTAATTTAGTAAGTAAAATTGCAAAAATCAGTTTGTTGAGTAACAATTAATTATTTCATTTTTATTCTTAAGTTTATCTGTGATTCTTTTTTCGCAAATTGAATAAAGTTACGAATTCACACTGATTTAAAATTTTTTATGAATTTATTCTCAAATACAATTTATTTGAAATCTATATAAATACAAAAGAATGTTCTATTATTTAATTCTACTTTAGACAAAGAACAGTGAAGTAAAAAAATATTTTAAACATTATAAATATTATACATGGATGGAAAAATGAAAGAATGGAAATTTCAAACTTCAAATCTCTTATAAATTTTATTTTAGCATTTTCATTTTTTTTTGTGCTACTTTTCCACTGATTAAAAATTCTGAAGATTGATACATATTTTAGATTTAGCAATTAATTAGATATTTCAGAATGTTATATTTAATCTTTACTCTCCAAATTCTAATTTTAAAAAATTAAATGACTATTAGTAATATTAATTATTGTAATAAAAATGGTATGCAAATTTGTCACTTCCTTGATTTGCACTCAATAAAATAACAAATAAATTTAAATTTTTGTTAATAAATAAGAAAATTACTTATATGCTTTTAAAATATGTTTAATTTTTATAGTAAAAAACTTTATTTGAGTTTTTTAATTTTTTTTTTAATTTTGGGACATAATCATAACAATAAGAAATGTAATTTATATAAAGCAAATATTTATGTATTAATTAATTTTATATAAATTTATTTGGTTCTCAGCTGAACAGGTTATTTTTTAAATTCCATCAATTATATTGTTTTCTTGTCTATGTTTGCGGCTTAATGAATAAATTTTTGAAAAATTAATAAGTTATCAGAATTATAAATTTATTTCATAAGTTTTATAAAATAATAAACCTTTAAACTGGCATTATTTTTACAATTTTTAATTATTTCTTCTTACTGGACGTAAGAAGTTAGTATTTGTTTATTTTCAATTTAAAAAATATAATTATTTTTTAATTCTATCGTTTTATTAATTCACAATGAAAATTTAACAAATTCATTAAAATGTGAATTGAGAAAATGAATACGAATATAATTATTGATAATACAAAAATTGGAGATTAGATTTTAAAATCTTTTTGTAAGTTGGATATTCGACGGCAAATTGTTCATCGAGTTCGACTTGGGCCTTGATTATTTATCATTTTCTTTACAGCTCCATTTTCAACAGCAATTAATTTTCTGATTTAATTTCAATTCTTCAATTCGAATTTAAATTTCTTTATTTCTTTGATTTATATATAAATGATTAGCTTGTAAATTTTTTCATTTTAAATTCTTTCATTTTAAATTCTTTTTTGTACTTACTTTCTACTATTCAAAAATATTTTTTTATAGCTGCCCAATGTTATAAAGTATATTTATATAAAAAAGCATTATTATAAAAATTACTTTAATTGAATTTTCACATAATGCCTATCTTATAATAGCTCTGAATTTATTTTTCAAAAATTTGAAATTTTATTGATTTTCATTTTTATTTTTAGCTAAAATTTTAATTATTAAAAATGTTAAAATTTAACACAGCAGCAAAAGTTTTTTTTACGATATTAGATAAGGAAATTGCAATAATATTTCTGAATTTTTTGTTGAATATATATAGGTCAAAAATATTCAAAAAAATATTAATTTTATTATGTAAATACTCGCTTTCCATAAATTTATTTTTGTCCTCACTTTTCTTATTAAATTTTGTAATTACTTTTATGGAAATTGTCTTAAATATTAATTATTTACTTTTACCATGACGAATAGAATTTCTTCTGTGGTCTTCCCAACGGATCATAATTAATATAAAAAGTGGATTAAAAAGTGAAAAATGATAAACATATGAAATATAAACTTATTAAATTATTATGCAATTAAAGTAAATAAAACCAAATTATTAAAATGACTTTAAAACGAGCAGAAACTATGATTCAAATTTCGTTAATGTCGATTGAGATAAGAAAAGAATTGAACATTACTAAGTTCCATTAAAAATAAAACTACTAATAACTATTTATAATACATAATATCCTAATAAAAAAAGATGATAAAAAAAATCGGCGAAAAAATTAGTATTAATAATCGATAATTATGCAAAAGAAAAAATACAAATTAAGCAAGTAAAAATATAAATAATCAGAAAAATTGGTTATTTATAAATGAAAAAAAAACAAAAATTTTAAAATGAGTAATTTTATAAATTAGTTAAATTAATAATTAAAAATTTTTTTCAATCAAAATAAAGTCAGCCGACACAAACGTCCTAACCAACCATAGCATGATTTAAATAGAAAAAATGATAATAGAAAAATTAAAATTATTTATTAAAAATTATAATTTTATTTTTTTTAATATTATTTAAATGGATTTGAAATCGAATTATTTATCATTTTGTTTCTCTAATTACTATTTTTATGAATAATAAATTAAAAATTAAAGAAATATTATATTTAATATTAAAATATTTAAGAAAAAATTAAAATTTTCTTTTAATTAAGATGTATTATCATATAATACAATACAATAAAAAAACAAATAGTTAACATACATTTAATTAATTAATGTAGTAAAACTAAAAACTTATTTTATAGACTTTTCAATATCATAAATTAACAAAAACTTTAAAACAATCATAAAAGAGTCAATTATAAAAACTATTTATACTTTTTTAGATAAATGAATATTTAAAATTATAAACAATAGAATTTTATTATTAATTATTATTTTATTCAAATTAGAAACAAAAATACATAGTTTAAAATTTGTTATATAATTGAATAAATGTTTAAATCATCTTTGATTTAAAAAATAATATTTTGTTAGTGCGTTGGAACTATTTAGACATATGTAATAGTTTTTATGTACATTTAGCGATTTTCTTACTCAAAAATATCATCATTAATAATTATTTTCTCATAGAATCGAAATAATTTTTATATAATAAATTTTATAAATAATTAATAATATTATATTATAAATAAATTAATTTTAATATTTTCCAAGATACCGTATAAGCGTCCGTTGCATCCTATTTTCCACGCTTATTTTTGTATTTTTTTAAAAATTAATCATTATCTTTAACGAATATTTTATAAAAATATCTTTTAAGAAATAAATTAATTTTAATTTTTTTTATTGGAAATTATTAATAGGCTTAATTGAAAAATGATTTAAAATTAAAAATTGAATTATTTTTATTTGTTTTGTATTTAAACATTAAATAAAATTTTTTTAATAAATTATTTTCTGCACTTATTTAGTGTTTTCAATTTTGAAAATTAAATTAAATTCATTTTTGATTGTAATTAAATTTCATTTAAGATAACATTTATCAGATATTTGAATAAAATATTTTTATTTTTTTACAATTAATCAATTTTTAATAATCATTTTTATTATTTCAATTCTCGTATATTCGTTTTGGAAAATTCCATCTTTTATTAATTTTTTATTCTTTTGCCGTGTCTTCCTTGAATTAATTGATTAATAAATGCTTCGTAATTTTTGTATTTTTTATTATTAATATTCATATTTTAAGCTTAAGAGTAATTTTAATATTATTTATCAGGTTTTTTAGTTTAGAAAAAACAGAATATATTACAATCTTTTATTATCTTTTTTAATCATTTCAATTTTACTGGACATTTAATTTAAATTTAATTCAAATTAATTGAATATATGTTTGTAATAAAATATTTAAAACTACATTTCATTGAATATGAGCTAATGAAGTTTTAAAAATAGTAAAAATTATGAACAATTTTAAAAATTTATACATTTTTATTTAGCTGTGAATTTTTACTTTTAAATTTATTCTATTAAAATTTTTTTTTTTGCCTATTTTCTTTTTTTTTAATTTATGATACATCTAAATAATAATTAATATTAAAATTTGAATTAATTTATTTTTTATCATTTGTTTTTATTGCATCAAAATAATTTTATCAAAAATTATGTATGTACAAAGCAGATGAAAAAATTAAAAAAATTGGCTTTGAAATAAATTACTTTTTAGAAACTTTATATATTAAAAAATAATAATTTAAAAAACAATCCTTAATAAATACAAATTGGCAAATAAAATAATCATTCTCAAAAAATTTCTTCTTTTTAAAAAATAGTAAAATAAAAATAAACTTGGTTTTCAATAAACCAAAAAAATTTATTATTTCATTTGAAATATTTGTCTGTTTAATTTAAAACTTCATTCAATATAGACAGTATTAAAATTTATTTACTTTAAAATATCATTAAGTTCAAATTATTTATTAGCCATTATAAAGCTAGAAAATGAAATACCTCTATTTAAAAAATTAATAACTAATGAAAATATACCATAAATTAATTTTGATTTGTAATATTCGATGTTACCACTAATGAATAACATATTTATTTATAAACAGAAATTTATAATTAATCGAGTAATTGAGATACTTTATTCATAATTATTTTTTAATTTATTTTTTTTTTCTTATATATTTTTAGTAAGAATAAAAAATAATCTTTAAAAAAACAAAATTTTAATTTTAATTAAAGAGAAAAATTAAAGACAAATTAGTACTTACTTACAAATAAAACTTTATATTACGTTACGAATTGATAAAGAAATTATTAACAAAAATTAAGAAATAGATTAATTTAAATATCATTTTAGTTATTTTTTGTGGAAAAGAAATTATAAATAAATTAAAAGTTCTACATTTAAAAAAATGAATTCAAGCAATTATAAATTAATTATTTTATAAATATTATTTTTCCTTTTAAATTTTTAACCTTACATATAGGTAACAGTTAAATATATCAAACTATTACCTATAAAATTAAAATGTTTAATTAATTTCATGGAAAAAATATTTAAATTATATTTAAAACGAATCAAATAAATATATTAAAATAATATAATAATAATAATACAAATAAAAGAATCTAATCAATAAAAAATTGTGAAGCATTTATCAATTCATAAATAAATTAAGATACAAATAAATTTTTAAATTTAATTTTTAAATATATATTTGTTTTAACATTTGAACTCAAATAATATCTGAAATTTCGAAATAAAAAATCATAAAAAATTTATAATTTTGAAAATTATTTCAATTCAAAATATTTTAAGTAAATTTTAAATAAAAAACACAAATATTTTATTGTTCTATAATTTGAAAATTTACAAATAAATAATAAATAAAACTTATCATTTTGAGAGTATCCAAAGTTATAACATAAAGAAATTCTATAAATTTAATTTTACTGTTTAGATTGTAAATTTAACTTAAAATAAGCAGAATTAGTATCCAATGACAACAGAAAATATAAAAAAGTTTAAAGCCATTGAAAATACCTTTTAATACTAATCTTAGGTTAATTATCTTATCAACTTTATTTTATATTGCAAAAAATATATAAAAACATTTATAAAATAGTAGCCTTTGATTCGTATTATAATGATATAATAATATAGTAAAAATATAATAACTTAAAAATAAAGATACTGTAATTAATTATATATTTACAATTTTTAATTCGCATCCACAAAATATCAATGTAACATTACATGTACAAGAGATTTATAAAAAAATGCTAAATATAAATAATATTTTGTTTTTTAAATTATATTCTATAATAAGTTAATAGAAAATTTAAAAAATATTATTATCTAATTTTTTAAAAAGAATTTAATTATTTAAATAAATTGAAACTTAAAAAAGTAAATGAAATTAACAAATTAAAAAGCAAAATTATTAAATAGTAAAATTTAAGTCATTTAAAAGTCTGTTTAGAATTCGTGATGATAAATTATAAGAGTGAAAGTAATTAATTACAGTGTAATAAAGAAACACAAAGTATTTATTATTATTATTCTTGATATAATGCAAGAATTAAAATCTATGTCTAGTTTAAAATAAAGAATATGAATTTTAAATAAATGTATTTTTAAATATTTTTACATATAATCAGAATATTTTTTATGATATGAATTAATTAAAAAGTGATTATAAGATGAATATTTTTTCATCAAAGAAATAATAAAAAAATTATTTTACAGTAATGAAAATGAATAAAATAAGCAATAAATGATAATTGTTTAACAAGTTACCTCTAAAACTATAAGCCAACGACAAAAATAACTAATTGAAAATTTACTAGTCACAAAGATTGACATTCAATTTTATTTAATCATTAAAATCTTAACATTGAATAGGTCCATCAATGATATGAAAAAATTAATAAGAATGCCAACTAACAAAAATCCAATAAAAAGAATAAAATTCAATTTTGTAATTAATTTGCTCAATAAAATACATCGATTTTAATTTAATTTCATTGAAAAAAAGCACTGATTTTCAAATTTTCGCCCTTATTTTACAATTTTTTCGCCTTATTTCGCAATTTTTATGCCATTATTTAAGTACCTATTTTGTTTTTGTTTTTCGCCTTAAAATCCGCCGCTTAATGATCAGGCAATACGAAGTATCGCATATGGTCATAATGAAAACCAAAATTATCAAGATTTGACCAATCATTACGTGCACTTCAATATGGAATTGACATGAAAGGCTTCGAAGAAGGAATTTAATGAATATCAATCGATTCTTATTCGATAAAGCCACATAATTTATTTTAATGAGAGCGCAAATATCTTTTTTCGCTATACGGCGCAAATGTCGCGGCGCAAATGTCGTTTTTCTTAGGCGGCACAAGTGTCTCGGCGCAAATGTCCGCGGCGCAAAAGTCGGCTAACCTTCACTTTATTAGTTGGCGGGTTAATTAATCATGATTAATAAAATTATTAAAAAAGTTCTTTTGATTGTTGGTAAAATAAATATTTTAAAACATTTGGTCATGGTTTAAAAAAAAATTAATCATTTTTGGGTCTTTTCACAAAAATTATAATTTTAAATTAAAAATCAAATATTAAGCACATGAAATATAAAAAGGAATATTAACTTTAAGAGAATCTAATAATAAGAAACAAAATGAATTTAATTAAAAAAACATAAAATCACAAATGAACATTAATATAAAAAAAACTATAAAAAAGAAAATAAAAGAACAAAATGTTACTCAGAAGACTTAAATTTAAAAGCAAAATTTACAATTATAATTTTGTTATTTATATAGACATATGTCCATATACTACTACTGTAAGGCGCCATGTGCTCAACTAATTAGAGGGAGGGATCGCCCCTTCCGATCACTCCCTGCGCCACACTCTCCTTTTAACTTATATTTATCACTTTCGCAAAGATTTCGGTTGACCCTTCCCACAGTGTCGAATAGAAATTAGGAGCAGAAAAATTTTTATTAAGAAATTATTCAAATAAATTTAATACACAATTCAATAAAAATGTAAATATGTTTTGAAAATAATATTTAATTAATTAAACATTTATTAATTTAAAATTATTTCAAAAATTTTTATTAAGCCATTTAAATATTGTCTTTTAATACTTGCACATTATTAAGAAAAAAATAACCTTATTTTACTTTATTGTGGATAAAATGAGTAAATAAAATAAGTGTCTTTTATCTCATTTTTATTTTATTGATAATTTCGATTTTCAAATTTTTTTTCTAACAATTATTATAAAATTTTATTTTATTTAAGTGATTTTTAAGCGAGATAATTATATGTAGAATAAAATTTGATATTATAAAAAAATAAGCATTAACTTAAAAAAATTATTACAAGATTCAATTTTGGTTTTAAAAAATGAAACTATAACATTCTACATTATTTATTTCAATTAACTGTCACTGTATATAGAAAAAATTAAATTAATAATGTTTAAAAATATAAATTATTGACAAAGTTTTGTATAGCGAAGTTTTATAAAAAGTTTTTAAAAATTGCCAATAATAACAAAGGTATAAAAATAAATTTAAATTTCTATTGAAAATGGATTATCAAAAATAAGAATAAAATTGGGTTATAATTTAAATTGAGCTCGAACAGATTAATAAAATTATTTCTTAATTATTTGATATCTTATTAAAAATAAAGGGTGCATAAATGAAAATATGCAAATTGTACATATTCAAATTTAGGCAAAAAAGCATTAAACAGATTATCAATCATGACGTCAATGAAAGTGTGTAAGAAAGTGTTTAAATTGAAAAATAAAATTTTTATGCAAAAGTTCAAATGTAAATTAAACTTGCATACAAGCGATTAATGAAAATATTGGGAGCAACAAATCATTATGGAATCACTTTTTTAATCATTTTTATATTATTTTCCCAAAGATTTTGAATAAAAAATTTCAAATGTTTATTAAATCATTTAATTTTCTATAGGGATCGGATTTATTTATTGATTTTAACTGATATTAGTACTGTGCTATTACTCTATTTTTTTTCTTAATTAATTTTCAAATTTTTTAGTTTAATTATTTGAATTTGAATTAGAAATTAGTATTTCATTATATTATTTATTTCTAGGTCTTGTTATATTTGTCATCGTATTTGTTTATACATTGTAAATTTTGATTTTATTTATTTTTCTATTCATTTCTCATATCACTCTGACAAATGCTTAATCATTATCAATTAATTATGTTATTATATTTATTTAAAAAATATTTACTAATTCCCCAAATAATTGAATTTTAAATTCTTTAAAGGATTCTTTATTAATGTTTTTTTTCTGGTTCCTAATAAGTTTTTTTAAACATTTAATAATAAATTTTTCTTTAAAAAAATTAAATATTTTTTAGAAATTCTGTTTCTTCAAAAAAATTTTTTATGAAAATTGGATATGCTTTTTACAAAAACAAAAATTTAAATATAATTAAAAGATTATATTAAAGAATTTTAACCATTTCATAAGCTCTATAGAATAATGACTGTAGATGGATTTTAAAAATTACTGAAATTTTTTAAGTATCCAAAGGAAAATATTTTAGTATTTTTAGTAAATTTTGTGCAAAATCTACAGAGAAACACAATAATTTTGAATTGTTGCATTTAATTTTTCAAAGGAAAAATAATTCTTTGGTATTTTAAGCTTTTTTAACTGTATATTAGATGAATTTAATTTTATTCATAAATTTGCTTTTCTTTTTTCTTTAATGAACTGAAATTGTGACTGAAGAACTGATATCTGGTTAAGCTCTTTATTTTTATTGAAATGTAAAATTAGTTCATTATGCTTTAAAACGAATCTCGATTTTAAGGCTAAATCTTTTTCCATAAATGCTAATAGTTCAATAATTTTACACTTTATGTTTTATCATTTTTATTTCAATTAATTATGAAAGCGCATTCCGAATAATGTAATAATGACTCCTTTTTAGAATTAAAAAATGCTTTCGTCGCAATCAAAGGTAGTAAAAATTATTTTGAATAAATAAATTGTTACATTTAGTGTTTAGAAATTTAATTTTTTCAATAATATTCTTTGCCTTAAGTTTTTCGTTATTGAGCTTTTATTTTATCAATTTCTTTATATTTATTCATTCCATTTCTTTTGTTTTTATACTATGCAGGTATATGCATTAAATCATTATAAAGTTTTTAAAGTATTTCGATAAATATGTGTTTTCATGTAACAAAATTCTAATAATATTTTTATAAGTGTGAAATTTGTTAATTTTTTTATTTAGTTTTTGTTTAAATTACAGATTTTTTACAAAATAGTTTAATACTTTTATAAGCAATTTGTATACGAGAATGACTTTTATCTTTATTATTAAATTAATTAGATTCTTATGAAAATTCATATTATAAAATTTATACATATTTTATCAATCATTCAAGACAAATATAGCATAAAATCAATTAAATTTTATTTCTTTGGAAAGATAAAAAGCTTTTATTGATTTTAAACTAAAAATCCTTGTATTCACAGAAATTATATTAAATTTTAAATAATTAGTTTTGTTGTAAATGAAGAATAACCATGAAAGGCTGTTAAGCGCAAATTAAAATGTCTTTTATTTAGATATTCAATTTAACAGATTTCTGATAGATAAGTATAGTGCGATTTACCTGAAAATTTATTCTTACGTACCAATTTATTTCTTTTAGATTTTATTGTTTATCCATTGTTTAAATAATTATTTTATTTTTTCAATTCAATACTAAAGTTTAATCTTTGTTAAAAAAATTGGGAATTTTTAAATGTATTTTAAAAATATTGGTCATTCTTTTTATAGATTTTCTGGACAATTTGTTCAAAAAATCTCCTCTCTAATTAAGTATTAATATTTGAATTTTTGGTGAGTTTCTTTTAGTTAGCATAAGATATTTTCTTTATCTATTTAAATATTATATAAAAAAGTGAGTTTAATATTGTGCATTATTTAATCTTTTTTAATCAATTTGTTATTACGAATTTTGAATTTAATAGACAAAATAATTGAAATGTTATATTATTCTCAAATTTTGTTATTAATTATTTTTTATTTTTTGGATCAAATGATTAAAAGATAATATTCTTTTTAAATATATATTTATATAATTTTTATCAATTTGTTCATTAAATTTCTTTTTATTAATATATTATAATTTATAAATACAATATAAGCAAAATTTTCATATATTTCTTAATCTTTTTATCTTTTATTATTTATTCATTATTTCATTCATTAATATTTTTATAGAACATAGTTTTTCTTTAGAATTACTTAATTAATTTTTCATTAATCATTACAAATTTATGAAGTAATTTTATAATCAAACTATTAATGATGAACACATTAATGATTTCAAGTATTTATTTTCATTTACTTCACAATTAATTAAGGATTATTAATGCTGCTGTTATTATTTATTTAATTATTTCAAAAAAAAAAAACTTTGTTTTTATGTGTGGGACATCCCGTAAATGTTTATTATTTGTTAAAGATTTTTTGTTATAAATTACATTAATAAACAGTTTTATAAGATTTGTTAAAAATCACTTTCGATTTTAGGATTTAATTAGCATTGTTTTTCAATTTTTAACGATTTTTAAGCGAATAGGAAAATTTTTTAAAAAAGTCTTGAGTCTCGGGTTTTTTGGGTCTCGGTCTCGGGGTTTTCGGTCTCGTCTTGGGTCTCGGAGTCGAGTCTCGGTCTCGAGTCTCGGAAAATTTTTGGTCTCGAGCAGCATTACTGTCTACCCATAAACCATTTTTTTACTTATTAATTCTTGTTAATTAAATCCAATCAATAAATTTGCTTTGTTTAATGCTGTTTTTATGTTTAAAAATTCATATTTTATTATTATGTTTTTTTGGTCTTTTTATTTGATATTTTTGTATATACTAACATTGTTACAAAAATTAGTTTTTGAATTTTTTCATATTTTCTAAATTACTTGTTTTTGTCTATATTTCATTATTTTTCATCCATATTTGTTTACAATTTTAATTGGTCAAGAATCAAAAAATCAAAAAAAATTCTATATATTAATTTAAAATAAAAGAAAATTTACATTCTATTTATTAAAGACAAAGAATTAATTTGTGATTTGTTTTTCATAATAATTTATTGAACTTAAATTAAAAAATTCTAAAAGTTAATGAATAAATTAATATTTATGAAAAAATATTTGATTTACAAAAAATATTTTGTATTTATTTATGATTTTCAAATTCATTAATAATTAATTAATTATACAATATATTATTTTATTTTTATTTTCTGAAGAATTTTGTATTTAAAATTTATTCATAAATATAAAAAATTTAAAAAATATCATAATTTCAATAGAATAATTATATTTTCAAACAACGAGTAAACACTCTCATAGTCCGCTATTGGAATAATATAACAAATTAATTCGATTTTAATTGGAATAATAAAAAAATATACGAAAATATTTGAGTTAAAAAACAATTTTGTAAAAAGAAAAGAGGATTGTATTATTCTTTAGAATTTGCAAATTCATAGATACCTAATCTTACTAAGAAATGTAGTTGATCGGTCCGAGTGTTTTGGCCAAACCCGGAAAAATTAAATATTTAAATTTTATTTTAGTACAATTTTTACTAATTAAAATAATGCAAATATAGCACGTCATCTGTTATCAAAAACAACCAGATAAAAGACTATACAGGAGATTATTTAAAATAGTTATTATTACCCATGCGTAGTCAAATATTTATTCCGTGCATTAGAACTATTTTTATTGTATAAATGCGAATTGTGTTAAAATTTGATTTTCGACAAATCCGGGCTCTGGAAATTACAACTTAAATTCAATTACATATAAATAGAAAAAGTTATTATTAATTGTAAAAAAATTGATAGGTAAAATAAACTGAAATGAAGTGGAGAATTTTTACTAAAATAAATAATAAAAAACAGTCCCATTTACAAAAACTGAAATAAATTGATATAATTGTTTTTCGCATTTAATTATGAAAATTACACATAGTATTCATTGCTATATTGTTTTTTTTTCAATAAATAGATTTTTTGTCACGTAAAGATGTAAAATTTCTGCCACAACATATGTTGAATTTAATAATTTTATTTAAAATTTTGAAAGCTAGTAGAGAAAAAGCTTTGCTATCGAATGATACAAAGAATGTAAAAATTTGATTGCATTTAAGCAAAGTTATGACATGTTTTGTTGAAAAAATCGCTCAAATGGCGGATTTTACGAAACGACCAAGCATCATTTATAATGAAAATCTTTTATACAAAAATATATTTTAAATACCTTATTAAAAGATTATGATCATAAAAACTCATCAACAAAGCAGATCTCATTTTACTAAATCGTATTTTTCTGCTATTTTCTTTCAATTTTATTCCATTTTTTTGAAAAAAAATTTTTTTTTTTTGTTTTATTTTTAATTATTTAACAAATTATTGTGTTGAAGTTGTTTCTTTTCACCTCCAATTTTTCAAGTTTTGCTATTTAAATATAATTAAAAATATTAGTAGTATTAATTTCACTATTAGGGGATTATTTATTTAAAATTATTTTTGAGATTTTTAATTGTTCTTAATATGTTTTGGATTTCCCAAAAAAAAAAATATTAATATTTTAATTATTTGATTTATTAAAAAATTTAATATTTAATTTAGTTAATTATTCAACATTGTTTGCATAGTATAATGTTTTTACTAATATAATTTTATTATTAATATTTATTAAAAATTTAATACAATGCCAAAATATAATGTATAAAAATCAATAACTGCAAAAATTATAATTTAAGGAAATAAAATCCCTTTAATTTTGTTTTAAATTTTTAATAAAGTTTCAATTATTGAATTAATAATCCCAAAGAATAAAATAAGAATTTATTTATAATAAATAATAATTTTTGGCAATATTAAAGAGATTTATATTTATGAGTTAAAATTATTTACATTTTTTAAAGATAAACTGGTTGATATCAAAGAAGAATAGAACAAATCAGTTTAATTTTTTAATTAGCATATGGCACTTTTTGCGTAATTATCATTTAATAAAAAATGGAATTAATAAAAATATTTAATGAAATAAATTAACAAGTATAAAGACCAATATTTATCTGATTTAAATAAAGCTAATAAGAAATATTTAATCAAACAAAGAAGAATTACTTATTAAAAAAAATTTATGCAGAATATGTTTTCACTTTAACGGAGCACACTTTTTTTTACAACTATAGGAAAAGCCATGAAAAGAAAAAATAAATAGATTTAAAGCAAAATATATTAAACAATTTAGAACTTTCTATAAAAGAAAATTAATTATTTATTTAAAAACATTTAAAACCAAAAATAAAAATATATTAATATAATTCTTAATATATTATTCTATATATATTATTTTTATCATCGTTCTATTAAATGTATTTAACGTTATTCAAGGTTTTTAATATTAATGCCGATTTTTGAAAATAATCCATAAATATTCTATTTTAAACTTAAAGAAAAATAAATGAGAATTGAAATAAAAATTTGATTTTATTCTAAAATTAAAATGTTGAAAACTCCAAATGGAAATTTTCTTATTTTTTATATATATTTTTGAATATAAAAATTTTTAATGTTTATTGTTTAATAAAGTTATAATATTTACAATCTTTTTGATATTTTATTTTACAAGTTTATATTCTTAGCATATTAAAAAATAATTTTACAACTATTAATTTATAAAGAAAGAAGTAAAAAATTAAAAATTTTATTTTTTATAATTATAGTTTAGATATAAATAATATTTGAAATAGTTTAAGTTAATTAAGCAATTATTCAAAACTTTTCGCAAAAATGTGATTTATTTTCATTTCTAATTAATATTGATGAAAAAATAAAATTAATTCAATCATTTTAAATAAAGTCTTGATATAATATTTGAGAATTTTTTTATATTTTCACTACAACAATAAAAATGTTTGGTCTTCGACCAAAACCAATGTTGTCAAATAATAAATAAATAATTTATTTAACAAATAAATATGGAGGACAGCAGGGAATAAATAAATAAAAATAATGAAATGGTGGAATGAATCGGAGAATGCCAGAATGCCCTGAGTGGGGGAAAGGGAGACATATTTATGGGGCTGGTCAAGGGGGCAGAGGGAGAGACAATGGGAGAGGGAAAGAAGGGAAAAATATAATCGATAATTGGTGGTCCATTATCCAACACCTCACTTCTTGAGATAAGTCCCTCCTGCGCGAGATTCATGGCCGGACGAGGTCGTACTTCGGCTTCGACGGGTCCATGTCCAGTCGCTGAGGTGCCCTCTTGGCGCGTGCTGATTTTCGCGGCGCATCTTGACTTTGGCCAACTGGAGATTTGGCTTTTTGAATCTCCTTAACGGGGGTCCGATTCGTTTGGTCCCCAGCCAAATCATTTCCATTTGCTTGGCCAATTTGCGATGCCTCTAATTCCACTGAGAAACGACGACGAATTTGGTTGGCATGGCGATGGACTGCGCGATAGAGCATCGGGACATCGACTCGATAAGTCGGAGAGTTGTCAACTTTCTCGATGATCGTCGCTGGCAACCAATTTGCCTTATTACCCTTCAAATTCCAAATGAAAATTGGTTCTCCATTTTGGAAAGTGATGGGCTTGGCGCCGTTTTTGTCGTTGAATTGCCGTTTCATGTTTTGACGGTAATTCTGTTGAAAATTGCAAAAATTTTTCAAATCCACTTTCGGCATTTTCTGATTGGTGGGATGGACCAATGAGATTTTGGTTCGCATCTGTTCGGATGAGCCTATTTTGAATTATTATGGCGATCTGCCAATTCAAATTCCCCGCCTATTTTGTTGTTGTCACTCGCCCTTAAATAGACTGCCATTCCCTCCCTCCTTGTCTTTTCCCTCATTCATTTAAAATTGTTATTTTTCCTCCGACCCAAAATTGCCCTTCGCATTTATTTATTGTTCGTCAATAAACTTTTATTTATTGATCGTGTTCCTTAAACCCTCGGACCGAACAATTGGCGCAGTCACACAAATTGGACTTTGCTCTACACATCTTCGGGTGAGACAAAAGAGCATCGAACCTTTTAGGACTTAAAGCAAAAGCCGAGACGGCAGAACAAATTCACCGTAAAGCCGGGATTGGCTGTGAATTTTGTTGTTAAAGCCGAGTCGGCAAATTTCTTCAAAAAAAGCAGTCAAAGAAACTGCTCGTCGTCAAAAGCCTGGTCGGCAAAGTTTCTTCTAAAGCAGTCAAAAGAAACTGCTCTTCTTCAAAAGCCGGGACGGCTCGACATTTCTTCTAAAAGCCGAGACGGCTCAACATTTCTAAAGCCGAGTCGGCTCGCCAAATTCGTCAATAGCCGGGTTGGCAAAATATTAAATTGACACCGATTGGTGCAATACTTCAATGTTTATTGATTTCGGGTCGAAACAATAATCGTGAACAATGACGCAACCCGCCGCGGCTCAGCCAAATTTGCAGCAGTTAATCGACGTAATTGCTCAGCAACAGACGCAAATCAACCAGCTGATAAATGTTCAAAGAAACAATCAGCCAAATCCAGCAATCATTCAAACAATTCCGTCAATGCCGGACGTCGCAATTTTCGAACAATGCGACGAAAAGCATCGCATCACCGAATGGCTGGAGCGATTCACGTTTGCAATTGACTCGTGCGCTCCGAACGCAGCCGATGACATAAAAGTCAAGGCTCTGATGAACAAATTGTCTGAAAGCGCGTTCAGCGAGTACAGCAAATTTGTTCTCCCGGCCAAGGTGACGGATTTCGATTTTGATGAGACAATTTCAAAATTGGAAAAGCTGTTTTCTAAACCACAATCAATATTTGTGGACCGATTTGCATGTCTGTGGCCACCAAAGACGATGGCGAAGAATTTCAACAATTTGTCAACAGGCACAAACGACTTTTGAAAGATTTTCAGTTTGACAAACTGAACGAGGAACAATTCAAAGGACTAATGCTCCTTACTGCGCTTAAGTCTTCAAAAGACGCAGTTCTTCGGCAGCGCATTCTCACCAAACTTACAAAGGATGGCGACGCCGTCAAATACGATGAACTAATCGAGGATTGCATCAATTTTTTGTCGACAATCCATGAGGCAAAATTGATCGAAGCAACTTCGGTGTCATCAAAGACGGTGAATGCAGTAAAGCCAAACCAAAGAAGGGAAAAACCAAAGCCACAATCCAAGCAAGGCCAACCAAGCGCAACTCAGCTTCAATGTTGGAGATGTGGGAAAACGAACCACTCCCACAGAGAATGCTCGCACAAATCGGTTAAGTGTCCCAAATGTCGCTACACCGGCCATTTGGAGAACCAATGCGAAAAAGTGCAAGAGTGGCGTCGCAAAAACATCAAAGCCAAGAAAGTTGGAACACTTAGCATTGGAATGGCACTCAAATCCATCAACAGCGCTTCTCTTCTAATAATAAAGGTTCTGCTGAACGGAAGGATCGTGAAGTTTATTCTCGACTCCGGAGCAGAGATCAATGTCATCGATGAGGAAACTTATCGACTGATCGGGCAGCCAAAAATTTGGAAGTGTGCCGAAAGAGGCAGAATGTTCGACGGGACAGAAAAATCCTTTATCGGAAAGGGAGAAGGACACTTCGAATTCCAAGGCGTAAAAGTTAAAGAAAATTTTTATGTCGCCGAAAAGGGATCGATGAATTTGTTGAGTGTCCAAACAATGGATGCCTTTGGATTGTTGGATGGCATCAAAGCCAAAATCAACTCTCCAATCAATCTTTGCAGCGCAGGGGAAGAATTGAGAGGCAAAACAAAAGCCCCAATCAAATCCAGCAAAGCTGCCGGCAAGCCAAACACGGACGCAGAAAACCAAATCAACCAGCTAAAGCAGGAGTACACCAATGTTTTTAAAAACGAATTGGGACTCTGCTCAAAGGTCAAAGCGCACCTTGAATTGAACTCCGACGCACGGCCAATATACAGAAAGGCCCGTCCGGTCCCGTATAACCCCAAAGACGCAGTTGACGGAGAATTGGATCGTTGGGAGAAAATGGGAGTCATCGGTAAAGTTGAACACACCGAATGGGCTGCACCGATTCTGGTCGTCAAAAAGGCAGACGGTAGCGCTCGATTGTGCATCGACTATTCAACGGGGCTCAACAATGCGCTAAAAGACCACCAGCACCCGTTACCATTACCGGAAGACATTTTCGCCACCTTAAATGGAGGCCAATACTTTTCACAAATTGATCTCCGGGATGCGTATCTTCAAGTGGAGCTGGACGAAACATCGAAAAAGCTGTGTGCCATTGCCACCCATAGAGGAAATTATGAAGTCAAAAGACTTCCCTTTGGCATCAAAACAGCTCCTGGCATTTTCCAGTCGATAATGGACCAAATGTTGGCAGATTTTGACTTCGCGGCCGCCTACCTAGACGATATTATCATCGTTAGCAAAGGCCAAACAGAACATTCTGAACATTTGAAAAAGATGTTCTCGCGATTTCAAGAATGGGGATTTCGCGTCAAACGTGAAAAATGTTCGTTTTTCCAAGATGAAATTAAATATCTCGGACAAATAATCGACAAAAACGGACGCAGACCCGACCCCAGCAAAATCACTGCCATCAATCAGATGCCAGAACCGACGGATGTTTCTTCACTTCGGTCATATTTGGGAATGGTAAACCATTACCAACAATTCATCAAAAACATGCGCTTCGTCAGAAAGCCGCTTGATGATTTGCTGAAAAAGGACACCGAATGGAATTGGAGCGACAAATGCAAAAATGCATTTGACAAAATCAAAGAAATTTTGTCATCAGAATTATTGCTCACGCACTATGACCCTCTAAAAGAGATCGTAGTAGCTGCAGATGCTTCTGATCAGGGAATTGGAGCATTGATTTCGCACAAATTCCCGGACGGAACGATGAAAGCCATTGCGCATGCATCATCCGCCTTAACTCCTGCCGAGAAGAACTACTCGCAAATTGAAAAGGAAGCACTAGCAATAATTTTTGCAGTGCAGAAATTTCACAAAATGATCTATGGACGTAAATTTACGCTCCTAACTGATCACAAGCCTCTTCTCGCCATCTTTGGCAACAAAAAAGGAGTGCGGCAATGCAGTGCCAATCGGCTGCTCCGGTGGTCACTCATTCTTTTGGCATACGACTTTGCCATAGAATATGTCAACACCAACGATTTCGGCCAAGCTGATGCACTTTCACGGCTCATTGCCAAAGGAAAGGATGCCGAAGACCGCGTCATTGCAAACACTTGCATCGATTCGGAACTCGAGTCAATTTTCGTTGGAACCATCGAGAAGCTTCCAATTAAATTTGGAAACATCGTCGAATCATCAAAAAGTGATCAGAATATCAAAAAGGTCATGAAATTCATCAGAAATGGCTGGCCACAAAACATTGGCAACGAAAATGTGGAAATCAGAATTTTCCACCAAAGGAAGGAACAACTCAGCATCACCAAAGATTGTTTGATGTATGCTGAAAGAGTTGTGATTCCAACGCAACACCGAGCCAAAATACTGCAAGTGCTCCACAAAGGACATCCTGGAATGAAAAGGATGAAGCAGTTGGCTCGTGAATATGCATACTGGCCGAAAATGGACCAGGAAATTGAACAATTTGTTGAAAATTGTCAACCATGCCAAAATGAGGCAAAGGCGCCAACGAAAACGCACCTGCACTCATGGCCAAAGACAAATGGACCGTGGCAGAGAGTGCACATTGACTTTGCCGGACCGTTTTTCGGTAAAGAGTACCTGATCATTGTCGACGCATATTCGAAATACCCTGAGGTTTTCGAAATGCCAATAAAATCGACAAGTGCCACTATCGAAAAACTTCGATACCTCTTCAGTCGGCACGGACTCCCCGAAACTTTGGTTTCGGACAACGGAACGCAATTCACTAGCCATGAATTTGCAAAATTCACAAACGTCAATGGCATCAAACACCTGTTCTCGGCACCATACAATCCGATGTCCAACGGCCAAGCAGAGAGATTTGTGGACACCTTCAAAAGAACATTCCGAAAATTAAAAGGGGAGGGGGCTCCGAGTAAAAGCATCGTTGAAACTTTTCTCGTCAGCTACCGGACTACCCCCAATGATTCGCTCGAAGAAAGCAAATCCCCAGCGGAAATGTTTCTCGGAAGGAAACCACGGACAACGTTGGACTTGTTGAAACCGACTCCCACTTTGCCAATAGAGCGAAATGAGGAGATGGAGCAAAGGTTCAACCGACGATATGGCACAAAAATTCGAGAGTTTGCCGTCGGAGACAACGTCTTCGCCAAACACCGAATTTCGCAAAATTGGAAATATGGAAAAGTGTCCAAAAAGAGAGGAGTCATTTATGACGTGGACTTCCGTGACGGGTCGTCAGGAAGATTCCATGCCAACCAACTCCGTCCTCGGCACACTCCCGAAGAAGCCGACCAATTGCAACTCTTTCTCGACGCATTTGACATCGGAAAACCTGCCGATCGCCAAATTGCCAATGAGTTGGAAGCTCGAGATGAGCACAACCAAACTGTCCAAGAGCAGGGACTCGAGAATGATCTGAGTCAGTCAGACAACGACGAATCAGTGGCCGAAGAAGAGCAGCAAATCCAGCCACGCCGAAACCCGCAACGGAACAGACGTGCCCCGCAACGGTACACGCCGTGAGCCGCTCAAAAGGGGAGGTGTTCGGATGAGCCTATTTTGAATTATTATGGCGATCTGCCAATTCAAATTCCCCGCCTATTTTGTTGTTGTCACTCGCCCTTAAATAGACTGTCATTCCCTCCCTCCTTGTCTTTTCCCTCATTCATTTAAAATTGTTATTTTTCCTCCGACCCAAAATTGCCCTTCGCATTTATTTATTGTTCGTCAATAAACTTTTATTTATTGATCGTGTTCCTTAAACCCTCGGACCGAACAGCATCCGACGTCCAAGGAACAATTCATCTGGTGAATGTCCGTCGAGCACTGCACTTGGCGTTGTCCTGTAGGCCAAAAGTGCTTTGGGGATCCAATCTTTGCCTTCTTTTCGGCATTTTTTCATGGCCCTCTTAAAAATGTCCACGAATCGTTCGGCAGCCCCATTCGAGATTGGATGATATGGCGGCGTAAATGTGTGACGAATGTCGAACTCCTTGCAAAAATTGGCGAATTCCGCTGATCGGAATTGTGTTCCGTTGTCGGACACAATTTCTCGGGGAATTCCCATTCTGTGGACGAACGATTTGAGCATTGCACGGTCTTTTCGCTTGTTGCACGGCTCATTTCCCAAACTTCCGGCCATTTTGAATAGGCGTCGACCACAACGAGATACGTTTGGCCGTCTTCGCATGGGCCTGCAAAGTCGAGATGGATGCGTTCGAAAACTTCGTCTGCCGCTTTCCAAGGCTGAATTTGCGCCTTTGTTGGATTTTTCGCGGCCAATTGACAGTCTTCACATTGTCGGACAGTTCGCTCGATTTCGCTGTTGATCCCTGGCCAATAAACATGGTTTTTGGCAATGGCCTTCATCCTAACAATTCCTGGATGGGCAAAGTGGAGGGATTTCAAAATTTGTGTGCGAAGTGTCGATGGAATGATGACACGGTCGCCATAAGTGAGACAACAATCGATTTCGGTGATTTGGTCTCGTTTTGGGTAAAATGGCATCAGATCAGTGTCTGCGCATTTTTGTGACCATCCTTGGTTGGTGAATTTGCTGATTTGTTGAAGGACTTCGTCCGTTTTCGTCTGATCAGCAATTTCTTTGGCCGTGATCGGCAATTGCTCAACTTTGGCCTGAAAGACGAAATTGACGTAGCATTCAGTCTTTTCGCAAATGTTGGGGATCAGAATGTCTTCGTCGGGCCGTGGATAGTTGGCAATCAACCGCGACAAGAGGTCGGCGTTTCCAAATGAATTTGGGTTGACATATTTAATGTCAAATTCATAATTTGAGAGAATTAACGCCCAACGTTGAAGTCGGCTGGCGGCATAGATCGGAATGCCTTTCTTCGATCCGAAAATGGCCAAAAGGGGCTTGTGGTGGGTCAGCAGCGTAAATTTTCTACCGTACAGCATCCGGTGAAATTTTTGGACTGCGAAGACTAATCCGAGTGCCTCCTTCTCGATTTGGCTGTAGTTGTGTTGTGCCGCGTTGAAGGTACAAGAGGCGTGTTCAATGACGCGCTCACTCTTGTCCGGAAAGATGTGGCTGATTGTCGCGCCAATTCCATCTTTTGAAGCGTCGGCAGTCACTACAATCGGCATTTTGGGATCAAAATGAGTCAACAATAAATCGGAAAGCATAATTTCTTTCGCTTTCACAAAAGATTTCTTTTGCTCAACTCCCCATTCCCATTTGGCCTCCTTCTTAAGCAATTCATCCAGCGGGCCTCTGAGCTCTCGCATCGGTTTGATGAATTTTCCGTAATAAGTGAGTGCGCCAAGGAATGATCGGAGCGTCGATTTGTCGGTCGGTGCCGGCATTTTCTCAATGGCTTCTGCCCTTGATGGGTCTGGTCGAATGCCATTTTCAGAGATTATATGGCGAGGAAAAGTGTTTCCTTTTGCAGGAAATTACATTTTTCCAGTTGAATTCGTAGGCCATATTCGCTGATTTTGTCGAAAACTGCAAAAATTGTTGAGGTGTGATCGATCAGTGATTTGTTTGCGATCACAACATCATCCAAATAGACGAATGCGCCTGGAATTCCGGCGATGATTTTGTCCATCAGTCCTTGAAAAATCGCAGGCGCCGATTTGACTCCAAACGGCAAACGCTGGCACTGAAACAGGCCTCGGTGCGTGTTCAGCACGCAAAGATTTTTCGATGCATCCGACAATTCCAGCTGCAGATAGGCATCGCGCAAGTCAAGCCGTGAGAAAAATTTGGCTCCAGCGACTGCGTTGTAGATGTCTTCTGGTCTTGGCAGTGGATGACGATGCAGTTCGATCGCATCGTTCAGGCCGGTCGAAAAATCGATGCAGACTGGCGTTTTTCCGCTCTTTTTCTTCACTGCCAAAATCGGAGCCGCCCAATGGCTGAACTCGATCGGTTTGATTGCGCCAATTTTTGAAAGACGATCAATTTCGGCATTGACTTCATCCAATGCTCCATGAGGAACAGGCCGAGCCTTGCAGTAAACTGGCTTTGCTTCCTTTTTCAGGATCAGATGCGCTCTGAATTTGGTGCAATGGCCAAGTTCAGGTCCAAAAGTGTTGGCGTAATTGGTTTGATGTGCCGAAATGAGTGACTTTTCATCAATGATTTGTGACGAAATTGGCTTCGTTGGCATTGAATTTACGATTTGCGCCGAATTTGGAAACATCAATTCGAAATGATTTCCAATTCTTCAATCCAAGGCATGCCGAGCAAATCCTGATGGATTTCGTCGTTGACTTACGCGATCAGGTTTGCCGTTCGTCCGTTGTACGACACTTGGCATTTGAATTTGCCTTCGATTGGAAATGCTTTTTCATTGCAATTCCTGACGGTGATGGCTGTTTTGCCTAGCTTTGGCTTGCCAAGCTTTTGCCATGAGTCCGTTTTGATCACCGTGATTTGGGCAGCGGTGTCGACATTCATTGGGTGATCCATCCCATTGATTTTGATCATCACTTCCCACCATTTGTTGCTGCTTCCTTCAATAGCCATGCATTTTGGCTTAATTGATACGGTGTGAATGTGCGTGTCGGTTCCGGAATCAGTGGCCACTGCGCGAACACGTCGGATCTGCGTGTCGCTTTTACATGCTTTCGCAATGTGACCGTTCCGTCCGCATTTTTCACACGTCGAGTTTTTGAACCAGCAGTCTTTTTGCCAGTGACTTTTGCCTCCGCATGAATAGCAGGGCTGATCAAGCAGGTCCACTTCCTTTTCAATTGCCGTTGAATTATTCGGCTGGAAATGTCCTTTAGGATTTGGTATTTGCGGCACTCCTCTCCGAGCTCTTGCAGTGAGGTCGACCGTCCGCTCGTTCGACTGTCTTCCAGGCGCTGAAGACATTTTTGCCTCAGATCAGTGAATTCGTCTCGCAATGCTATGATCAGAATCATGCATTTGAGCTCCTCTTTGCTCAGCGACAGATCGGCATTTTCGCAGGACGAGTTGATCAATGCGATCAAACTTTGCACGTCCTGATGCGTCTTGACGAATTTGGTAGCAATCGAAACGGCGGAGAAACAATGATCGGGTTTCTCCAAACAAAAGTTTCAATTTCGCGGTCGTCTCGTCCCAGTTGAAGTCGTTCTGCGACTTTGGTGCGATGCTGTCGATCTACCGTTTGTACTCCGCTTCGCCCAATTTGCCAATCAATAGCTGCACTTTGGACTGGTCGCTGAGTGCGTGTCCGTCCTGGACGATGATTTGCCCGTAGCGCTTGAGCCAAACGTCGAATGTATGCCCTAACTCAGGGTCATACACGAATGTTGAAAGGCGAGCATCGATTGATGCTGCCAATGCAGCACAACTGTTGCTTTGTTCCGCTGATGCCTTCAAAACAGCCTCCAAAATTAGTTTAAGCTGCGTCGGGTCCATTGTCAATTGTTTAGCCAATCCGGCTTTTGAAGAGTTTGTCGAGCCGATGCGGCTTTTGTTGAATTTTGGCGAGCCGACCCGGCCTTAGAAGAATAAGCAGTCCTTTGTCTGCTTTTTGACGGAATTGACGAGCCAACCCGGCTTTTGATGAATTTCGATGAGCCGACCCGGCTTTAGACGAATTTTTTGAGCCGATTCGGCTTTGTGAATTTGATGAGCCGACCCGGCTTTTGAGAGCCGACTCGGCTTTTGAAGTCTAGCAGTTTCTTTGACTGCTTTTTGAAAAATGTGCTTTGCCGTCCCGGCTTTTAAAACAATTCACAGCCAATCCGGCTTTTCGGTGAAGTTGTTTGCCGTCTCGGCTTTTGGTCCTGAAAATAAAATTGATGCCTTTTCTCACCCGAAGATGTAGAGCAGGTCCTTTGCTGACTGCGCCAAATTGTTGTGTATTCACTACAACAATAAAAATGTTTGGTCTTCGACCAAAACCAATGTTGTCAAATAATAAATAAATAATTTATTTAACAAATAAATATGGAGGACAGCAGGGAATAAATAAATAAAAATAATGAAATGGTGGAATGAATCGGAGAATGCCAGAATGCCCTGAGTGGGGGAAAGGGAGACATATTTATGGGGCTGGTCAAGGGGGCAGAGGGAGAGACAATGGGAGAGGGAAAGAAGGGAAAAATATAATCGATAATTGGTGGTCCATTATCCAACAGCAATTTTAAGTGAGAAATCACAGATAAACTATTTAATTTAAAATAAAAAGAAAATAAAATAAAATAACAAATTGTTACTTAGTAAGAGATATTAACACTAAGAAATTTACTTTGGGAAAAAACAAAGAGAGCCCCGGCGGATTAGTATTTCGTTGCATTTTTGCAGAAGGCCCGATTACGATTTTATATTTTGGACCCAGAGGGATTTTAACGATAGCAGAATTTTTAAGGTATTCCCGCTCAGTTTCTGGAAATTTCGGAATTCCCCTTTCGATTCCGTAAATTTATTTATTTTTTAACAACCTCTTAATAAACAAAATTTTACAATAAATGTCAAAAACATTTTTTAGACATAATATTTTGGTCGTTCTTTTTGGCTTGTAATTTATATTTGTATTTTTTAATGTTCTAATTAATTTATTTTAACACCGATCCATATTATGACTCATCCAATTTTTGCAAAATTTTGATTTGATTTGACTTTTTATAATATTTTAGAAATGTAGTAGTTGTTTAGGGAATGTAGTTTGCCTTAGATTGTTTAAATTAATTTATACTAAGTAGAAAACATATTTTAATTTTATTTCTATTATCGTTTGAAATAACGCTAAATATATATATATATATATAATTTGTTAATCGCCGTTTTATATTCATTATTTTATCATCAAATAAATTTAAATTTTACTTTTTTTATTTTTTATTTTTTTGTAAATTAAAGAAAGAATTATAACTTTTATATCTCGGACTTATTATATATTAAATAAAGCTTTAATGTAATTTTAAAGCATCAATTGAAAAAACCCTCTTAATAACTATAATTAATGTCTATTTGAATAAATTATTTTCTTTTATAGTATTTTTATTGGGCCCTTAAATGCTCCATTCATTATAACGTCATAGAATTGTGCGGATTAAAATTATATAATTATGCTTAAAATTTTACTTTTTTATGGATCTATTAATTATTTAAAAATTCATATTTGGTTATTTAATGTATGCTCTTTAAAATTATTTTTATCAATATTAAAAAACAACAAATATTCTCACTTTTTTTTCTTTAATTCAACTTAATTTTGATTTATATAATAAAGCTTTTTATAATTCGTTTTAAAACAATCTATTTCGAATACTTTAACACAGTTTTGTAATTTATTTTGAAATTGTTTTATAAAGCAATATGGCTTTTTATTGACATTCGATCCTTCACATTTTGTGTTAGATGTGAGACTGAAAAAATTAATGATAAATTTAATTCATATTTTTTCAAAATGGGGCAAAAGTAAAATTACCGAATATTTTTTCAAGGTTTGCTCTTAATAAAATTTCATAGATAAAAATAATAAATTCATCGGGAAGCACAAGAAACAAACAAATAAGGGTATATTGGATAACAAAATTAAATAATTTTCAAATCTTAACATTATGGACGGACTAGTCTTTAATGAGGATACAATATGTAAATTTACTAATAAATAAATTAATGTAAGAAATACAAATTCCAAGAGGGATTATTTTAAAAAGCAGCTGCTATATAATTTGTAAAAATTAAATTACAGACTACTCATTTTACAAAAGTTAAGTATCAAAAAATGCACTAACTTACTCAAATAAATGAAATTAAAAATAGGAGTTAGGTAGGTTATTACTATTATTTAATAATTTGTCTATTTGCTGAATGAAGAATCAAATGAATCTCCGAGAATTAAAAAAAATTGTTTCGGCTTCTGGGTTTTCAGTCGGTTATCTTAGTGAATGACACTTTTATGAAATACTTTTAACAAATATTTTTAAATATATCATCGTCTATCATTTAAAACAGATTCAACCAATAATATCAAAATGTCAGTAATTTTGAAATAATATTTTTAGATGAAAATGTTATTTTTGTCAAACATAAAAAATTGACTGGCATGATGTTTTAAAATTTTCCAATAAAAAATTATCTCAAAAAAATTATTTTAAAATTTGTTTTTTACTTTTTTGACCTACGACGACAAAGGTAACTAACTCTGTGAGGTTAATGATATTCCATTGGGACACCCATAAGTTTTACCTAAATAAGTTTTTTATGTATAAATTTGTTATTGAAAATTATCAACAATTCTTTAAACAAAATAAATATTTTTATAATAAAAAATACAAAATTAAATATATTAAATTAAATTGAATGTATGTTTTTTAAAATATAATTCAATAAAGATTAAAATATTAAAATTGCTTAACAAGAAATTAATTTTAACTATTAATGTTTTAAAGGGCTTACTTTAATTAGGCTGTTCTCACAGTTTATAACATAAAATAATTTGAACAGCAATTTAACAAAAATTTATAAATCATAGTTTATAAACAATAATACCTAGAAGCTATAAAAATAGCATGGCTGGTCTGTTCCAACTTTAGTAATGCGTTAAATAAAGCATATTAAATATATAATTATTTCAAAATAATATTAAAATGCAAAAGTATGAGAATTATTCAAAAAAATAAAAAATAAATATTTTTTATACCAAATTTATGCATCTGATAAAAAGTTGCTATTAAGATTTGTAAAAATTGTAGCAAATCCAAAAAAATTCTCTTCATAATTTATTTAAATCAAATAAAAATAAATAAAAGTAATTTTATTTAATTTTATTTTTTGTAAATGATTATAAATAAATCTTAATTGGCGAAAAACTGATATATAATAAATAAACAAAAAAAAACCAAAACTATGAAACTATTGTAAAAATGAAGCTTCTAACGAATCAGTGGTACTCGAACATCCATCAAAGAAAAATAAAAAAGCAAAATTAAAAGAAATTGATTATTTTTAAATAACTTTTTTAATTAAAAATTAAATTAAATTAGTTTAATCAAAATTTTTTAATAAATTATTAAAACAAATATAATATTATTTATTGGGTAATAAAATTTTATATAAAATAATTCGATTCTATGTAAGTGATTGAAAAACAACAAAAAAAAATAGATAAACAATTGGTAAGATATAGATTAAATCCTAGTCAAATTAATTGTTTAAAAAAAATTTTTTAGAATAAATTAATAATTTTTTAATTTAATTAATCAAGCAAACTTTGAATATACAAAATTATTAAACAAAAATAAAATTTAAAAACAGTAATTATTCTTCTAATACAAAAATATAATTATTATATAAAAATGAGCAAATTTGTTTAATGATAAAACGTAAAATCATTGACAACATAGAAAAATTAACTACACTGTATGAAATTTAATTAAAAAATAACAAATAAATACGTAAGTTTCTAATCATGATAGACTCAATCCACAACTAAACGACAAAATCGGAATTACTTACCTGCACATGGGATGAGATTAAAATAGAAAAAATGATAAGATAAAAAAAATAGAAGCAAATATAAAATTAAAATAATAATAAAAACTGCACAAAATTTATATGTTCATAAAAGAAATGCAATGAGATTAAAATCACAAAAATAATAGATGTAAATTAATATTATTTTCATAATGAAAATGAAAAAATAAGCAATAACTGTAATTACAATTTAACGACAAAGCAAAAAGGCTTTAAAATTTAGGCCAATTACCAGTCTCAAAAAATTCTTTGATAGCATCAAAAAAATGAAAAAATTTTTTCCAGCCTCCAAGAAATTATAATTTCATACTCTTTTAAATTTTAAAATTCACTTTTTGAGTCATTTAGTGCTCTATCACTTGTTACCTATACAAATTGTATGTTTATTATTTGAATAAATAAATAAAATTTGTTTTAATTGCAATAGAGTCAATATTTTCATGCCTATAAGTCTATCTTCAATTTGTTTATATTTATTATCTTATTATTTTATTATAAATTTTTGTTTAAAATCCCATAATTATATTTTATATGGTTAATTGAATACCTTAGTGTTCATTTGAATTTTTACTAATAAATTTATATGTACTTTGTAAAACTCTTTTGATTAATTGTGATAATAAATAATGATTCGAAAATCTAATTAATTTTTATTAATTTCTTAGTTTCTGAAATATTTTTTCTTATTTTAAATTTACTAAATAATTAATCAATTTCTTGTTTGAATAACTTTTTCGAATTTGTAATATTTAAAAAACAAATGTATTAATTATGACCATTTCTTTATCATTATCTTAACAATTTATGTAATTTCATTTAAGACTGGCAGTTAAACAGAATTTTCGTCTCCAATTTTCTAACTCTTGTGTCTCTCAAGTTTCTTTCTCAAGAATTTTGGCGCATGTTTCGACCAATTCTTAAGTAGAATTTGAACAAAAATTCTAAGTTCGCAATATCTAAATTGGTCTCAGTTTCGTGACCAGAAAAAATCAAAACCTTAACAAAAAAAATAAAAATTAAACAAAAAAATTTTATTAAAAATTTTATAAATTCTTTTTGTAATTTGAAAATAAATTGAATATTGATTTATATTTATATATAATTATATTGTAGCAAAATATATTATTATAATATAGGAGAAACAAAAATAATTAAAAAGCTAAATTTTTAAAAAATTAATTTTTCTATCTATTTGTTTATGATTTATATATTTTACTCTACTAATCGTGTTGGCGTCTTCCTTAATGTGCCATTTAATATAATTTAAAAATTGTTGAGTATTTTCTTTTAAAACAAAATGTTTTTAAAAATGATATAAAAATATATTAAATAAAATAATTAAAAAAGATAATTATAAAAAGAATTCATAATAAAAAAAAAAAGTAAATTAAAGCCTGTTTCAATTAATTTGTTTGTAATTTCTAAGAACAATGCCCAAATTATACTACTTTTTAATTGCATGGCAAAAGAAAGATAAAGAAAATATATATAAAAAATTTTAAATTGAAAACCCATATTATTAAATTATTAAATTATTTGATGATAGAGGAGCGATTAAATAGTAAATGTAAAAAATAATCAATTAATGAAATGAGATTAAAGGTGATTTTAATTGAAATAATTTTTCTATTCAATCATTAGGATAATTTATATCCAGATCAAATCTAACATAATAAAATTTATTTTGATATTGTAATTCTTAAAGAAATATAAATTTATTAAAAGATTTCAAATATTAAAAATAAATAGTGAATCATTAGTCATAAATATCTCCCTAAAAAAGAAATAATATTTAGTCTTAATTTTTTAAATATTAACTTTCATTAATTCTATTTTTTTTTGACTCGGTGTTAAATAATTTTAATTACATCATACACTGTGAAAAAGATTGCCTCCGAGATTCAATTTACTAACATTGTCAATTTTTGATCAAAAATGAGCGGGTTACCAAAAATTGCAATGTTTTTTTTTATATAAAATTGATTATTAAATAAAATGATTTTTTTTAAACCACTTACTCATTCATCTCCTTTTTTGTATTAATCCTTCTATAAAAATTATTACCAATTTTTATAAAAATAATTGATTTCATTACTGAATTATAAAATTTATATTTTAATAATTTAAGAAATACGACAAGAGAACAATGGTAGAATAAAAAACCCATTAATAATAATTGCTCTAATAATATAAAACAATAAATAATTTTTAAAATACAAAGAATTTTATTTATTTTAGATTTTAAACTTTAAAGCCTATAAAAAATAATTGACGCTCCTAGCTTAATCAAAATAATATGAAAATTCAAATATTTCTTTCATTAAAAATACATATAATTACTGTTGTATTTAGATTAATTTACAATGAAAAAAATCTACATATATTAAAAAATTAATGAAAATACAATTTTATGCAAAAATAGATTATTTTTCCTTATAGAGAAAGTCCAAAGACAACAAAGATAACATTCAGTGGTACGGGACTGGGATCTGGTACTGAAAAACACGTACAACAGAGTAACGAAGTCCCTGGTTTTGACCAGTTTTGACCATGACCGGGAAAAGTCCCGTTTTTTAAAATAAGTTTGATAGTCAGCAGATTGTTTGAAAATTTTAATTAATTTTCTAGTTTAATTATTTTAAAAAAATTAAAGTTGTTATTCTAACACTTCTACTAGTGAAGGTTTATTATAATTTTATGACATTATTATTAAATATTAAATTCAAGTTTATAAATGTGAATTGAAAATAATTTTTATTAAAAAAAATAATTTCTACCTCCTGGATTTTTATTTAATTTAAAAAATTAAATAATTTAATTATTAGCCAATTAATAATTTCAAAACGGCTTTTATATTATTTAATTATTTTTTTATATAAATATTTTTGTTTATATTTTTTATCCTTTTTATATAAAACAATTTTAAAACTATAATTTGTTAATTTAACTATAATTGGTTCTTGAATTCTCTGCTTTCCTTTATTAAATATTATATATAAATGGCTTTTTAAATAATTAAAGAAAGAAAGTTTATATTATTTAAATTAAATAAATTTATTTATTCTTTTTAATTTTCTCGAACCTGAACTCGAAAAAAATTCATAAATTACAAGGAAAACATATTAATTACAAATCTAATAATATGCAAAATCTAATTTATACATTAAAAATTTCATCTTTTTATATGTTCAAGAATTTTCACATGTGCTAATTTTGAATTTGCCCTTTTTCTGACTATTTTAAATTTCATTTCAATTTGTTTGGATAAAAATATTTTATGTGTTTTAAAATTTGCTTAAAATCACTAAATTTTAATGGTCGATTTTCAAAAAGAGATATTTATTTTCATTTATCTAACATGATAAATATTAATCTCTTGATTCTTCGCTCCGATATTTATGTCGTTGTGAAACCCAGAAAATGTCCTAAAACTGAAATAAAAACTTTTTTATGAATTTTCAACTTTTTTTGCATTTATATTATTATTATTTTAATTTGTTAAATTAATATCCAGAATTTTAAGTAAATTATTTCAGACATATAATATTAACGATTCTGCATTTTGTTTTTTTAATTTAGGTTTTAATAAAGTAATGAAATATTTTTGTTTGGCAAAGCTAAATTTGTGTAAAATTTTGTTAAAATATCTTTCAATTTGTAAAATTTTATTATTTTTTAAAAATTTTAGTTGCTTTATTTATTATTAAATAGTTTTATTTAAATAAAAAATTTTACTTAAGTCCCATGATATCCTGGAATCTAAAATGATTTATTATGTTAATATTTTTGGTGCAATTACTTTTTTTTCATTAATATATATATTTAAATTATTATCTGTAATAATTTTAAAAAACAATTATTAAATGGAGATTAAATAAATCTCTTGATTGGTATATCGTTCTTTTGGATCAATTTTCCGTTAGATAAATATATGACAAAAACTTTGATTTTTTTAATCTAATTATTATATATTTACTATGTTATTATTATCATTATTAATTTATAAAGTATCAGTAATATTTTATTGATTATTCGCTTGTTTTACTAATTTTTTTTATTAATTCAAATTTTTATTGAAGCGTATATTTAATAATAAATTATTGTATTAAACATAAATATATACGAATAATGTTTAATTTTTTAAATTTATTATTTTTCACAAAACAAATCGATTCAAATTTATTGTTAAAGTCATATTTTATAATGAGATTTTTTCCATTTAATTTTCATATTCAATGCTCTCTATTTTCTAAGCAATCTACTTTACCATTAAAATAAATATATTTAAAAATATACATTTAAACAAAGAAAAATTAAAGATATAAAATTTTTTTGGATGGTGAACGAGTTCAAATAACTAACAAATCAGTTCAAATGTTTTAATTCACCTTTTAAATTAAAAAAAAAAATTAATATTGGTAAAAAAAATTCTAAATAGAAAACAAAGGAATTTGCTATAAAATTTAAAGTCATTAAAAAAGAGATAACTTATTATATTAAAATTGAAGTCATCCATTTAATATTTAATTTTTTTAAATACACTCAGGTGCAAAAGTATACGGGCAAAGTTTTTTTTTGCCGTAACTTGGTCAAATGACGGTCAATCTTAATGAATTTGTCATCAAAAAATAGCTCTAATCGAAATCTCAGTTGAACTATTTCGGGATTTTTTGGAAAAATTCAGTTAAACCGGGTTTTAAACCGGTTCAAAACGGTATAAAAGTGCAAAAAAGGTCCATTTTTTGATTTCAAAAATTAATATCTGGGCTCCCACTGAACCGATTCGGACGCGGTTTTCTGCTCTTGTAGAGAATTCAGAGTAGAATCACATATATTTTTCCCATTTTCCCAAAAATTTTTCCCTTTGACTTGCAGAATGGCATACTTTTTAAACCGGTTTAAAACCCGGTTTAGCAGAATTTTTCCAAAAAATCCCGAAATAGGTCAACTGAGATTTCGATTAAGCTATTTTTTGATGACAAATTCATTAAGATTGACCGTCACTTGACCAAGTTACGGCAAAAAAAACTTCGCCCGAATACTTTTGCACCTGAGTGTAATATTTTCAAATTATATTTATTTGTTTTATATTTGAACATTATACATTTAATTCATTTTTGATTTTTATTTAAATTTTCTCTAATATTTAATGTCGTTTAAATTTAATAATATAATTTCTTTAATTCCCTCTAATGGAGACTCTTTAAAATATTGTCTCATTTAAATTTATGCTTAAAAAAGTTTTTTAAAAGTTTTTTTCGGTATTATTTGTCAAGTTTTTAATATCTGTTTTTTAAATAAATATTTTTTTTAATAATAATTTTCTCGTATATATAGCTCCGTAATTTCTTTGATGACCAGCTTTAAGTTTATGATATGTCGTATTTTCTTTGATTAGTTTGTTTTTGCCGACCTTGAAATGTTACGCTTTGATGGTTTCCATTTTAGGAAATTTTTGATTTGAGTATAAATAATATAATGTACACAAATAATTATTATTTTTCAATTAAATGTCTTTCCCTGTAAAAATTGTTAGAAAATTTTTATTTGAAAATTATTAATAGCGTAAATTAAAGTTAAATTATATTTTTAGAAATTTATTAAATAATTATTTTTCTAGAAAAAAATTTAGAAATTTTGATATAATATTTTTATTCTAAATTTCAAGAAAAAATTAATTTTTTTAAATCTTCTTTTAATTTGTTTAAGGTTTAATATCTGTTGTAATTTAAACCTTATTTTTATTTTTTTAAAAACTTCTCTTGGAAATACAAATATTATTTTTTTGTATTAAATATTGTAAAAATTCATTAGTAGATAATGTTTTTAATTTGTGAAATTCACGTTCAGTAAAAATCATAGTGATTAGAATAATTTATTAAAAGATACGGGTTTCCTTTTATAAATATTCCTGCAATTTTTAAAATTTGAAATTTAACAATAAAAAAATTAGTAAACAATTGTTTTTGAAGTACAATAAAAAATAACAAAATGCTACAAAATAAATTTTAGAAAAATTTTTATGAACGCGCAAAGACACCATTCTGCAAGAAATCATATATTATTAAGATGTATTTATTATAACCTTTAAAATATTATTTTCAAAACAATCAAAGGGAAAAAAGTTCAATAAAAAAACATTTAAGTTTTACAACTTATAAGTATTTAAATATATTAAGGAAAATAAAAGTATAGGATACAAATAAATTAATATAAAAATTCTAAAGCATTTTAAAAAGTCGGTCGATAGTTACATGAACGAAAATCAAACATCGTGTTACGAATATTCGATTTAATTGTTTCATATTCTAGTTTATATATATATATAACTTAATTACTGAATAAGATTCAGTAACATAATGAATGATCAAATAAAACACTATTTATTTTCGATTTATCTTGAAGTAAAAATAGAAGAATGAAAATTTTGTGCTGTTAAATTAAAAAAAAGTATTCTGAGAATCAACGACGATTTGATTTGTCTAATTATTTATAATTTTATAGATAATTAAAAAATAAAATCTATTTTATTATTTGTTTTAAAAGTTGTTATTTCTATTTTTTCAAATAAATTATCAGATGAATTAATTGTTCTGAAAAATTATTTAAGGTATAAATAGTATCACATAATCAAAATAAAATTCGTTGGCATATCAACCTTTTCATTCATTTGTCCACAATTCTTATTTTAATGCCACTATTCGCGGCTATAAATCACTGTTTTTAATTTTCGCTACTAAAAAATACGCTATTATTTTGCATTTTTATTTTATAATTATTTGGCCATGGTTTGGGTTTGTAAATTTTTTAACAAAAATGCGAAAAAACAGTTGAAAATTGAATCATTTTAATTTTGACTATTAAATTTTTCTATTTATTTTTGTAAAGGTACTGACTAATTTGGCTCCTAAAATATGCATAAAAAACTAAAATTAGGGACAAAAAGGCAAATAAAAATGAATTAACTTACCATTAAAGGTGCACATGATCATTTTTCTTAAATTAATCTCTTCAACTTAATTTTACCAAATTTATTTTGTTCAAAATTTGATTAACTAGCTTTTACAATTTCTTTATTTTGAAATTATAACATATTAATTTTCATGTTTGTATTAGTAATTTATTAAAAAAAATTTAATTCAAAATATACTTTTGTTTTTATAATATATTCTATTTGATTTTTATTTAGTTACTATGAATATGTCTTTTTTAATTGTAGTGTGCCGTTCCAGATGAATTGCTCCTTAGGATCAATGGCATGTAATTAATAGATCCTAATTCTGCCAAAATTATTTTTTTATTATTTTATTTCTATTGAAGTTTAATAGTTTAATTGAATTATCTAAAAACAATCAAAATTTAATTTGAAAAACCTTCATGAGAAAAGATTATCTTTTTTTTCAAATTTATTTTTGTTTTTATATTTTTTTTTACTATTGCATCTTTGAATTTAAGAGATTTTTATTGAACCCTTGCCATTTTAGCAGCATTGTTAGGTTAATTTTTTATTGTTTTTTAAATATGCGTTTTAACGAATTTTGGTTGTTTTAAATATATATTTATGTATATTCAAATTACATTTGTATATTGAATTCCTCTAATCTAATCAAATAATATTTTAATAATTTCTTTAATAAAGAATTAATTACATGCTTATTTTTTTATTGTTGACATGCTATTGAAAATTTTCTCGAAAAATTTGTTTTCTTATTCCACCACCCAATAGTGAAATTTTAATTAATATAATTATTAAATTTTAGTTTTAATTTTCATTTTTTTGTAATTTTTATTTTGCTCATATTTGTTTTGACTAAATTAAATAAAGTTTTTGCTCTGAGGCATTATTATTTTTTTATTTTTTGCATTTATATCTATTCAAAAACAATAATAAGCTATCGTTTGTTTATATGAAATATTAGCTTGTTATGCAAAATATAACTCCTTTTTTTTATTCTTTTATTTTTGTATTTTGGGTATTTGTTTATATCTATCTTTTGTAAAATTAATAATCTGTAATTAAATTATATAGAAATTAATATCACATGTTTAAAATAATTAATTTTTGCTAGGGTAGGGTACTGACCCTTCGTGGTGATAAAACTCGAGGTCCGGTTTTTCGGGGTCAGCTTGGTCTGACTCGGGGTCAAGCTGGACCGAATCGGTCGGGGTTCATGTTTTTTCAATTTTTGCCTTTCGTCATATAGTCAAAAAGTGAATGTTCAGAAGTAGAGCTAGAAATTATTTCAAAATTATTCAATTGATAATTAGAAATTTTATATAAAATGTAATAAAAAAAACTTATAATATTTATTCAAATTAAATTTTAAGTGCGACCAACGGGAAATAATCCTAATAAATAAGAGTTTTACGAAATGAGATAGAAAACTTCATGCAATGCAACATAATAAAATCCACCAGAAATAAAAAAATTAATAATTTGAAATAATTCAAAATAAATTAACAAAAGCAATATTCCGAAGGAAAAATCAAAGCTAATTAACATTTAATTTATAGAAAAATTAATTACACAAAAAATATTTTAAATATACCGAGAATCAGCTGCCGTAGAAACATTTACGAACACATGAGATTAAAACTTTAAAATAAATAGCAGATAAGAAATTAATTATTTTCAAATTAAAAAATAAAACAAAAAACTAAAAATAAAATTTTATTGTATAAATTAAAACCAAAAATGGATTAATCAAAAAGAAATTAATGATATTACTATTCGAAATTTATTAAAATATTTCAAATTGAGAACAGTGATAAATTGATAAAAACTCGAAAGTTTATCATTAATAAAGCTGGATTAAAAAATATAAAAACCCTTTAAAACTTGTAAAAAAAATTTATTCATTAAAGTATTGTAATAAATTTATTTATATTAAACAAATCTCACATTCATTCGAATAATGTCCTTTAAATATTCATGTGGTTAATCAAATAAATTCAAGATGAAATGAACAGGTTCTAATCATTTTAGAATATATTAAATTTCTAATAAAGTTTAGAAAATATTTACAACCATAATTAAAAAAGTCATGTAAATTTGTTAATTATTGAAGAAAAATTCTCTGGAACATCAGCATAGAAAATAAGTCATTAAATTAAGTATAAATCTTAATTATGAAAATACATAGGTTAAACAATTATCATTTTCGATATTAATTCAAATAAAAATCTCAATTATGAAAATACATAGGTTAAACAATTATCATTTTCGATATTAATTCAAATAAATCGATTTAGTAAAAAAATATTAATAATTTTAATATTGAAAAGTTGAGATTTATTAGTATTATTTTTGTCTATAAAACTTAATCTATTATCTATTAACAAAGCAACTGAAGCGAGAAGAATAATTAATGTCAATTGATTATTTCATTAAAACAAGCAAAAGAATTTAAATGTAAAAAATGGAAAGGCAATCAAAAATAATATATGAAAATCGAAAATTTAATCATTTTTTTAATTTATGCTTTACAAATTCATAAAATTAAATCAATAATCATTTTTTGGAAACCTCATAAACAACAAAATGAAAAATATGAATTTCAAAAATATCCCGAATAAAATTAATTTATTTTAATTATTTTATTCTATTAATAATATAAATATATATTAATTATATCAAATATAATTGTATTCTTAAATTAAAACATCATTTTATTAAAATATTGTCACCAAAATGAACAACAAATCAGGAGACATTGTACAAGAGAAAAATGTGATTATATATTTATATTTTAATTAACTTACACAAATGTCATGGAAAGTGAAAGATACAAAATTAAGTGCTAAGAATTTTTCTTTGATTTGCTCTAGGCCAAACCAATAATTATATTTTTGTTCTATCTTAATATATCCACATTATTTTTTTTATAATTATGATTTATATTGCTTTTTCTTAAGTATTTATAAAAGGTTTTTGTTTTTTGGTAACAGTAAATACTTTTAAGCATCAATTTTTTATTCATTTAAACTTTCATTTAATATATATATGGTTTAAAAATTGTTATTTAAATAAATTTTTATTTTATTTTCGAATAAAGCTTAATTCTTATTGGTGAAAGTGATAAGTTTGAAATTTCTGTCTTTTTTTGAAGTTTCGTGTGATGATGCAAATAAATATTTTCTATCCTAAAGATTATGTTTTTTAAAATACATTAATGATCATTTACCAAATATTTAAAACATTATGTTAGAATGCTTTTAGTAAATCTGATTTAACATTACATTTTAATATGCTAATTGTTTTCTTTAATGTAATTAAGACCATTTTTGTTATAATAAAATTCTTTCGACTTGATTTAAAATTAATCTAATTTTCCACTTAATTATTTATCGTATTAACTAAATATTTCAATTTTCGTTTTTTACCAAATTGGCCATTTTTCTCTCTTTTTTGCTCTAAAAAAGTGACACTTTTTAGACACCCAAATATTTTTTTCTGTCACTTTTATTAATTATATTATTTCAAAAATGCCTTTCTTTATATTCTGGTTTATGCTCGTTAATTATGTTATTAAATTTATTTTTATATTTCATTACTGAATTTAATTCTTTAATAATAGTTTTGCTTTGCTTTAATTTTGTTCCATATATATTCAAAAAAGTGGTTATTCTTATACTACATAAAGAAAAAATATTTTCAAAAATATAAAAAAATTTCTTTATTTTTTATTCTCAGAATTTGAATTTTTGGGTTAAATATGTATTATTTTTTATTCTCAGAATTTGAATTTTTGGGTTAAATATGTATCAAAGTTTTGATTATTGATTAAATGATAAGTAGTTCGCTTTATATTTTTATCTCTGTTATATTCATATTTTTAATCTATTAAATTTTATTCAAATTATTTGGAATATCGTTTATGTAATTAGATCACAGATTATAACTTTTGAATTTTATTTTTTGTTTAAATGCCAAAATAATTTATTTTATTATTGTTTGACTATTATTTCCTTTTTCTCCATTAGTATGTCCATCTTTTTATTAATATATTTTGTACATTTTTTAATAATTTTTCCTGGTGCAATGGTCGTTCTTCTTTTGGCCTATCGCTTTTCCATTTCATTAGTCAGGTTAACTTTTTTTTAATTAAAAAATTTTAAGCATAAAACATAATAAAGTTAGCTTAAAATTTTAATGATTTAATAAAAATTTTAAGTAAATTTCTAAACGCTAAAATTAATATATTTGTTTTATTATTTTACATATTAATTTTTTTTATTATAAAGTTTTGCTTTAAAAAAATTATAAAAATTGAAATTTTCTTATTTTAAACATAGATTAATCATTTTAATATTTTTGTTGGGAAGGAAAAAGTTTGATATTTAATTTTTCCAATAATTTTTTTATGTAAGGATTTAATTTTAATTTATTTAATTTAATAATTAGAGAATGTATTATAATAATTATTTCTTCAAAATAATATAGAATTTCATGAAAATTTATTTGTTTCCTTATGAAATTAAGAAACATTATTAATTTTTATTTTTTAATTAATTTTTAAGATCAAGCCCAATATTCTGGTTTTCTGGTAGATTTCGTACTTCGTCATTTAATAAATTCATCGATAATATTCCGTTTTGGGTTTACATTTTTATAAGCATTTGGGCGCAGAAAGAATTAAAAGAATTTAGTTTCTTAAATTAGATTATTAAGTTATTATGTAATGATTCAATGATATAATAGTATAATAAAGCAAAAAAACAAATAACAATATTATTTAAAATATTGTTTGCTTTAATAAAAAATACTATTTATTTTATTAATTTGATTATTTAAATTTATATCTAATTAATATTACGGCCCATGCTTATAAAAAGGCCTCATTAGCATTTTAAAACAAATGCATTCTTTTCAAATTTTTATTAAAAATATTTTTAATTAAAATTTATTTATTTTTATAAATTATTCTTTTTTTCAATAATCTTGCAGTTCTCACCGTTTTATTTCCCAGGTTAAATTGAATTTTTGTATTTACATATTCGTTTTCTTTTTGTATGACTAATGATTTTTTAATTCTATATTGTGTAATTTTATCTTATAAAGTTCAATAATGAATTTTAATATGGAAATTGAATTTTTGGGTTTATATGAGCAGGAACATCGTATTAAATTTTACTGGGTTAATATGCAATAATATATTTAATAATCTTCGAATTGCGAATAATTAAATTCTATTTTCTTAAAAAGAATTTTTTACTTTTATCTTTTTAATTGTATTATTTTTTATTTTGTTTTTTTTTTACACGGATAATGAAAAAATATAATATGTTTACCATTTTATTGATTTTTTTCTTTGTATTTTGAATAAATTTTTTAAAAATGTTCATTTTTGATTCCAAATGCTGTTTTTTTATAAATTAACTTGCTAAGGATGTCTGAAAAGGTGGTTGATGCTGTTGAGAATTTTTTGTTAGAGTATATTAGGTAAATTCAATAATTATATTTATGATGTCTTAATTTATCTATAATTTTTTTATAATAAATATTCTTCTTTTTAAAATTGTTTTGTCAAAAAAAAACATATAATAATAATAATAGTTTATCAATACGTGGATTTTGCATACATAGAAGATTTCTAAATTGTCAATATTTTTGTTTTAAATAGTTCTTATAATGAGAAAGATTTAATTTATAATTTGATTCATTTTTAATAAATTCTTTATAAAATTCAATATTCTTATGAGCCTAGTTAAATTGTAATTTGTGATTTAATTTTTTTATTTTTCATGAAAAAGCTAAAATATTTATTTTTGCTTGATATATAAGAAAATTCGTAGAATGGTTTAGATGGAATTATTCCCATAGATTTATGAAAATATATTCGAAAATTTAGTTATTAAATTTGTTATATTTTCGATATTAAATATATTGTTTTTTATAAATATTTTTGCTTAATTTTTAGCGGAAGAATTTAATTTTTAATTGAAAATTGAAATTATCACCAATTATATCACGATTAGCGAATTAATTAATATATTATATTTGTTTGTTTTTTTATGCAATTTATTCAAAACTTTTTTATAAAAATTATCTTTATTTTGCTTTTATGAATTAATTCATTTTGATAATTGATCATAGCAAGTATAATTTATTAAATGATAAGAGTAAATATAATTCAGTAAGTTAGTATTAGGGCTCCCGGACTTTTGGACAGTAAAACATAAAAACAATAATTTTTATTCAAATAAATTATATTGCTTGTCAGTTTTACTAGATTTATTTTAATAACATACTAATATGTCTTGATAAGTCATTATTACTAGGGATACGGTTTTTATATTTTTTTATATAGAAAAGTTTCAGAAAAATACACCCATAAGAATCGGGCACTAAAATTTTAAAAATACACATATAAAATAATGAAAAATTTTCACAAAAATTCATCTCTAAAATTTATTTATTTATTTTCTTTTTGATTATTAAAAATTATTTATCTCAATACTAATTTGGCTTAATTCTTTTGATTTTTGATAGGTTTTACAATTTATAACCCCTATATTTGAAACTTAATTACTTTTTACTGTCGAAAAGTCCCCTCCTGAAATTTATAATATTTCTGTCGAAAAGTCAAGCGCCAAGTATTAGAACTAAATTCTATTTTTCAAAATTAATGGTCGCCAAATTTATGATTACGTTTTGTGTTTGCAAAAACAATAAATATCATTTCTAAAAAATAAATGTTTACTAGCAATTAATAAAAAATAAAAACCAGGTTTTGAACAATCATTTCTTATTAAAATGAGGAAAACAAAAGTCTGTTTAATTTAAGGGTATTTAGCATTTCTCATATTAAAATATAATAATTTTTAAGTATTTTATTACTTCTTTTTTCAAAATATTACTTTTAAATAATATTTCCAGTATGTTTTTCGTGTTTTTTTTATTTCAAATCATATTCAGCCGTCCATCTAGTTACACTACATTGAAGTTGATCTTTAATAATAACTTTTATTCTTTCTCATTTTAAATGTTTTTGTTTTTTTATTAAGAATTTATTCAATTAAATTGGCTTTAGTAATTAAAAAAAATTCCATCTCATCTTTTTTTCCGAACAATTTTATAGATTTTTATTTTCTATCTATATTTTTATTAATTTTTTAGCAGTGTCTTTCTTCTATTAACCGTATTACGAATTTTTATTTTAAATTTAAATCATGTTTATTTGTTCTCATTTTTTTGTTTATGTCTTAATCCGGGTCAGGGGTCATCGAAATTTCGTGTCGTTCGAACCGTCCTCTATTATATCTCTTCGCTTTATGATAAATAAAATTAAACTTATAAAACTTTATTTTTTTAAGTTTCTTAATCCTTTGGCATTTTTTATTTTATCTTCATCTCTAAAATCTCATGGTCTCGTGCACGATGATTCGCTTTGACAGTATGATTTATTAGAATTTAAAAAGTAATTAGTATTTGAAGATTATTTTGTTTGTTCAAATTGCTTCCATTTAAAGTGTTTATTACTATTACTATGTAATTATTATATTGCTTCGTTTTATGATAAGTTTATGTAAATCAAAATATCTGTTAATTTTTAATTGGTCATCATTTCAACATACTTTTTGGTATTGGTTCAACGTAATCTCTTTAATTAATATGATGTTTCTCAAGCTGGACCTCCGCAATTTTCGTCTTTTTTTTATTTGAAATTCTCTCATTTTTATATATACTTTTCTCATTTGCATTAAAAATAATGTAATATAAATTCAAGCCATTTGTGCATTAAAATACATTTGAATTGGTTTCAGGATTAAAATAAGCATTTTTTGAGGTGCGGGATTCCGCGAGATTAATCCCGCAAAACCCGCATTTAAAATTTGAATATTTTGGAAAATTTGACCAATCCTCCAAAATCCAGCAAAGTTGCAATATCGGTTTTTCTCGATTTTTCTTCGAAAACACAAAAAGAAAGTGTTTTGCTGCTATTTAAAGTTTTTATCAAAATGTTTGTTTTATTTAATATATTTAATTTATTGAATTTTTGGTAAAGTTTTAATTAAGAATTTATTTATTTAAAATTGGCTTTCTAATTAAAATATTTCAAGTGACTCACTTTTTTTTATCAAATTTTATAAATTTTTGTTTTATATTCATATTTTTAATAAAATTTTTATTATTTAGCAGTCTATTTATTCAATTAAAAATTATGTAAAAATTCGGAATTGGAAAACAATTATAAAAATTGAGATTTTATAATTTATTTGAATTTTCTTTGATATTGTTTATTTTAGGTCCAATTAAATTTTAATTATAATGTTCACTAATGGTTTGCATTTAATTAGTTTTAAATTAATTTAAAAATTGGCAACTTCTTCATTTCTGGTTTCCCAAAATTCAATTTGTCTTTTACACAAATTATCGTTTCTTTTTTCGTTCTTTTGATATTTTGAATGTTACCATTTGATTTTTTTAAACGGAATAATTCTTTTTTACTTCATTCATTTGCCTGAAATTAATGGAGTCTTTAATTTTTTATTAAATATATTTAAAAATGTTTTTTTTTAATTTAATAACTATTATCCAATTTGTCATTGTGAATTTTTAAATTATTATTTTTTTGATATTTATTCCCTTGATGTATTTCCTTTTTAAGTTTTGTCTGTTTTCAAACCCGAAAGAATAAATTTGTATGAAATTAATGAAACATTAATATAATCAGAATGATCTTTTATTGTTTTAAAAATAATAGGTATAAATAATAGAAAGTTTTAATTGATAATTTTTTTATTAAATTCTTTTTATTTTCTCATTAAGTTATTATTTTTACATTAATTAAGTATAAAATGCTTTTAAAAATAAATCAAAAATGCTCATTGTTAGCTCAAAAATCTTTTTGCTCGTTTTTGGTGTAAGGATTAATTCATTTTTAATCGTTCTTTATTTTACGTGATAAATATTATACTAACAGATAATATTTAATTCCTATATGATAAATTTAGCGAAGTTGTCAATTTAATTACTGACATAAAAATTATTTAAATTGACTAATGTAATTTTATTTTGCTATTTCCTATAATTTTAAACTTTAATTGTTTTAAAATATTTATTTTCTATTCATTTTCGTTATGCTTTTTATTAAGATTGGTGTTGATTTATTCAGGCTTTCTTTGACAATACATTTTTACTTTTTTAATCATGTCAAGAAATTCTCAATCTGCTGTATGATTTGGTCCTTGTACTCTTTAGTAATAACTTTCTCTATGTAATTATTTTTTCATTTATAAACGCTTAAATATTTTTTTTATTTAAATCAGGTTCAATGTTTTAATTTAGCTCTGTTAATAATTTTTGTTGCAAATTAAATTAATTTATTGGTCAAATTTATTTATAAATTGTTGACTTTTGATTTTGTTTCAGTGTCTTTATGTGCTTTAATAAATTTTTACTACTTATTAAATTTCATTTTTTATTCAGCATTTTAACTATTTGAATTTTTTCATAATTAATTGCCAGAATATTTTATTTATTTTTTTCAAGAATTTAATTTATTTTTTCGCCAATGCGGCATTTTTCCAAATTTTATGTGAACCAAATGACTATAGGGTCATAGAACAAATATAGGGTAAATATCCATCATAGGTCCCAGATTCAAAATTGCATAAAAACACTTTTATAGATTTTCTTAGGTGCAGAAAACGCCTAAACCGTCAAAAAAACTGCGCGGCAAAGCATTTAAACCGGTTTTTGAACCGGTTTAAAACTCGAAAATTTGAGTGAAAAAGGAGGCACCTGACCTTTTAAAACGGTCTAAATCACACAAATTTGATATCATTCGAAAGCTCTTGACGAGCTAAGTCTAAAAATCAAGGAATTAAGTCGAACCAATGCCATCTAGGCACTGGGACAACTGAGTCCCAGTGAAAATGGACAATTCAGTACCAAAAAATAATAAACGGGAAATAACAATTTAAAAGCAAAATTTCGCAAAAGGGAGCATGCGAAGACGGAGCAAGTAGTGGGGCGAGACGGAGGGCGGAGGAAAAAGTCTGACGAGCGCCACAGGCGGTTGACTGCGGGGGCCCGAAGGGCCCCCGCCAATCAGTCAACCGCCTGCGGATCACGCGCGGACTTCTTCCGTAGCCCGTAGTCTCGCCCCACCTACTGGCCGCCGTAGTCGAGTGTGCGGCGGTTTTTTAGCGCAATATGCAAATTCAAACTTTTATATTTGATGTTGTTTTCCCATTTTTTTGACTACTGGTTTAAAAATAGTTTTAACGATTTTGAGGACCCGTATCATGCGTCGGTTTTTCAGTTTGTTAATTTTGACATATATTTATTTTTATGAAATATTATCTTAATTAGTCTTTATTCTCTTACATTCATGTCAATCAGAACGTGAAAATTTGCATTTCATTGACGGTTTAAAAAAAGATTTTATTTGTAATGCTTTCAATTTATTTGTTTTGGTTTTAAATAAATATTCTAATTTTAATTACTTTTAAAAAATCGAAGATTCTTTCACTTAAAATTAATTAAATGTTAACAAATTTATAACATTTTTATGAATAATAAATTTTTTATTTTCCATTTTTTTTTGTCTTCTTCAAAATTTTCTTTTCCGCATGATTATAAATTACAATTTTTACTGAATATTATTATGCTTTATTATATAATTATTTTGCTTTTTTAGTATAAATGTTAAATTCTTTTCATTTGTCATATATCAAGGAGACAATAATTTTTGAATAAATATTAAATTTGAAAATTTTATTGAACTTTTTAATTTTCCAAGAATTCTTCCGTCATTTCATTTTAAAATGTGTCTTTTAATTATAATGAAAGTTTATTAGATAATTTATTTTTGATTCATTGTTTTTTAAGTTTTTGTATTTATAAACTATTCTTAATTTATTTGATAAATTAATTTATTTGAGATTATTTTAATATTTCTTTGAAACTTTATTCAGATTGATTATCCATTTGTGTTTCAAATAATTATATTTTTTAATTCGATGTACTTTCATCTATAAAATTTGAAAATTTTTTATAAATAATTTTTTTAATTTTGGAAATTTTGGAAAATTTTTTATAAATAATTTTTTTAATTTTGGAAATTTATATTTTCTCGTTTTTACGAATTTTAATTACTTATAATATTCACTTCTTGCCTCGTTGTCTGTCCTCTTCTTTCTATCGGAGAGGCAACGTTGACAAAACTTTATTCTTCTGTTTATATCTTTTATTTTAATATTGTTTATTTGATTTGCTTTCATTGCATAATAATATTATATAAAATTAATTAATTCATGTTATTTTTTAACACATTTTTAATAATTATAACCATTTTTTTCTTTATCAATTTTATGTTTTTTTGAAGAATCCATTTTCTATATAAAAAACTCATAAAACATACGATTCAAATTTATAATTTAAATAATTCAGCAATTTTTAAGAATTATTTATTTCTATTTTTTAGATGTGATATTTTTGTTAGTATTTTAGCGATTGGCTTTCGAATATTAAATTATTAAATTTATTCGGGTGACGTAGAGCAAATAAATAAATTTTAATGCAAAAAATCTTTTAAATCATATCAATTCATGAAAAATACACTCACCCCTAAGAATTCAAAAATTCTCCCACTTTTGATGCCCTAAAATAATTTTTTTAATAAAATTTTTGATTTAAAAATTGTCCTTATTCAAAAAAACTAAAACATTTATACATTTATTTACAATTGAAATACAAACCAAAATTAAGATTTTTGGTTTATTTATGTTTTTGATCGTTTAAATTAATTAAAAATTAAATTTTATTGACATAATTTTTTGATTTTTTTTTCAGTTTCAAAAAAAATTTATTTAATATAAATTTTCTTTTTCTTAAATAATTCATTATAGTAATAAATTTTTTCATTTTTTAATATCACTACATAAATTGAGTTTGACAAGTTGCCTCGCGTAGTAAATTCTTTTTTTCTCTATTTTAATTTTTTGGTGAAATGAAATTTATACTATTAAAATTGGTGTTGTTTTTTATGTTTTTTTAAATTTCCAATTAATTTACTTCTTTTTTTATTTTTCAATATATCTTTTTGTAAAATCATTTATTTTTTCTTTTCCTTCCTTAATGTTTTTACACAGATTAATTAATTGGTGTTTATCGTTGATTTGATTTTGCTAATTGTAAAATAATTTTTATTTTTATCTTTTCCTTTTGCACCATCTATTTAACATCATCTTAACATTCATTCAAATATTTACTTTTGATTTTTTTAATATATTTATTTTTATTTTTTAAAAATAAAATTAAATAAAAATTGTTCTTTTGGTTCGTAGAAAAATTGTGAAAGAAATAAAAGTGAAATATTTTAATTTTAAATATTTTTATTTCCCTTTTTTTTTGCTAAAAAGCTTTAATTTATAAATATTTCGCTCTATAAAAATTTAAATTTTGAAAACATTTTTTCCAATTTCTTATTCTCGTGGACATCTTTTTCAAATTTTCGTTTCTTGTCCCTTTTCAAGATTCCTATTTAATGAATTTTTACTAAAGTTTTTGAATACTACTATGACTTGCTATTTTGTTTTTGTTTAATATTTATGGTTTTTTATTTTGAAAAGAATATTATTTCATGCAAAAATTCATCATCTATGATATATAAATGTTATATTTTATATTAATTAATCAAATATAAGTTCTTATCCTTTTGCCTACAAAATGGCATGGCAAGACATTATCGATAATAATGGCGGGGTATTTTGAATCATGAATATGTTTTGTTGAATTTTAAAATGTTCCACCCTAATTAATAACTTTTGATGTTTACTTTTATATAGATCGATTACATTTATATTTTTAATTTTCTAACTGATTATTGATTTTTTATAAATTAATTTAATGCTTTGATTATGTTAGAAATATTTTTTTAAATATAAAGTATATTTTAATATTTTTCTTGGTGATGAACACACTTCTGTAATTGTTTGCTTGACATGACTCTTATTACAATTTTATGGTTTCGTTAATATTTTAAGTTGTTTTTGAATAAAGAAAATTCTTAATAATATAAAAGGGTTAAAAAACAAATAAAATTTTATTTTTAATTTATTTTCTTTGTTAAGTTTGCTTTGCTCTATTATAATGAAATGCAAATTGAATTTATAATATTTGAAAATTAAACATTTATTAATTGTAATTTTCTTATAAGTATTATAATATTCATATTATCCTAACTTTAGAATATGTGTTTTATTTATTTTTGCATTTATATTTTTGCTATCCTTAAAAGATTAGTTTAGTTTAAAAATAAAAATTTTAATAATATTTTTTTCCATATTCTACAAAAACCTTAATTGAATTATCAAATTTTTATTTTCTAAAAACAAAAAACAAATTCCATAAGTAAAAATGACCAGAATAAGGCTAAAAAATTCCAAGATAAAGGCCCAAATCGGGGTGAGAAATGCCCAAAATAGGGGCAAAAATGGAAAATTGAGAGCTGTGATCGAAAATGTTACAAATTTTTTCATGAATTTTAAATAATTTTATATTATGGAGCGATTGTAACGGTAAACAAAAAGATTGGGCCGTGGAAAATTTTATGCGATTTGTTCACAAAATAGGAATTAAATTTAAAAAAAACGATTTTTCGTTTTTGTCATTTTTCAAAAAGGAAATGAATTTTGTCACAAAAAATTGGAAAATGCACTTTTTAATTTAAGTAAGTTTCGAGTTTTTTTTTTTGTTAATTAAACGAGATTAAAGGATTTAAAAAACTGAATCAATTCTATGGACGCATTTTGCGAAAATACTGATCAGGATCAGGATTACGGACTAGGCATCCATACGGATTACGGACTAAAAGGAAAACCCATACTCCGTAAAAATCCGTATCCAGGAAAAATACGGATCCGTATACGGATAAGTATTTTTTTTAATTTTTTCTTTTTCGATAAATGATTTTTTTTAATACAAAACTTGAATATTTTGAGATAAAAGACTTTATAATTATTATAAATTCTAAGCAACAAATTTCAAGGTGTCATGGCAACTCGTACAAAGGCAACTCGTACAATTTTTAATGGGTGTGGCCATAACTTTTTTTAAAGTCAACCAAATTCTTCAAACTTGATATCATTCGAATGCTCTCCAAGTTTAGAAGCGATGATTAAGCAGAAGCTAAGAGATTAAGCATCTCACAAAAAAGTTATAATTTCAAGAACATTAAAAATTCACAAAAGCAGACTTTTTCGCAATTTATAAATTATAACTTTTTTGTGAGATGCTTAATCTCTTAGCTTCTGCTTAATCATCGCTTTGGATAGCATTCGAATGATACCAAGTTTGAAGAATTTGGTTGACTTAAAAAAAAGTTATGGCCACACACATTAAAAATTGTACGAGTTGCCTTTGTACGAGTTGCCATTGACCCCCCCCCCTTTTCTTGATTACGGTCTCAATTGAAACCAGAAAGAAACCGAAATGTTAAAAATTTTTCAATGTTGGTAATTAATTTCCGGGAATGCTTTGTTTAAGAAAATTAACATTTCGGTTTCTTTCTGGTTTCAATTGAGACCGTAACATACAAGAAAAGGGGAAGGATTAGAAATTTGGATTTACAAAATATAAAATACCCCCCCCCCCACCCCACTGAGCCAAAATTTTTATGAAATAAAAAAAAAATGTTCAAAAATTTTCTGACACGAGCAATTTTGCTTTTCACCCCACTTTTTGTGGCTCGCTTTTTCAAAAAACTTTTAGCAACCGTGAGGGGAGGAGTGGTCCGGCGGTGCCGACAGGCGCCGCCGGGAAAATTTTTATAATTCGATTGCATTTATTAATAGATTTTATTGAAAACCCAACTTCGTAAAAATTTAAGAAATTAGAACCGAAATTAATTTCTTAAGAAAAATTTACGAATTGGAAAAAATGTAATAGAATTTCGTAAAATTTCAATGAAATACAATCAATATCATAAAAGACCTAGGGTTTTGGCACAAATTTTATTTTTTTACAAATTTAATAAAATTTTCTCATATTTACCAGCGCTTTTTCAATTTTCACCGAAAATTTACGAAATTGACTCCCCAATTTCAAAGTATTGGCGAATTTACTGCACAAAATTTAAAAATTTTCTCAATTTCACCTTAAAAAAGCGCTAAAAAAATAATGCGTATATCATAATTTATACGGATCCGGACCAAGTACGAACTAGGCATCCATACGGATTACGGACTAAAAATCCGGAAAATCCGTACCCCGTAAAAATTCGTATACGGATCCGGTCCGTACTCGAACTCTAGTCTTATAAATTTATTTTGTTGAAAAATTATACAAATCAATTATTATATTTTATTAATAAACAAATTAATTATTTAAAATTTGACTAAATATTATTTATTTTATTATGCTTTGAATAATCATTTTCTTATTTTTTAGAGCATATTATCATGGCGATTTGTCCTGTATACCCTTTAATGAATATTTCTCATTAAGCTTGAATTTTTTAAATTATATTCTTTTGTACATTAAATAATTTAATAGTAATTTTATTAATTGCATATATCGGTTTTAATCATTATTTATATATTTTTTAATAATTTCTTATCAGTTTTATTTATTAGAAAATATTGTTATTAATTAATTTTCAAAAAATTAAAGAACAATTAATAATTGATTTATTTTTTATAGTTTAATTTTAGTATTTTTGAAACATTTCTTCAAATATCCTTTATATGAAAAATAAAAAATCAAATTTAATTAATTAATTTCATTCTTAAATGCTTTTTACATTGCCTCATTAGATTTATTCTTTAATTTTTTATTCTGTTTAAAAGAAAGAAATAATAATTGAGCTTTTTCACTATTTGAACTGTTTATTTTTTCGAACTCCATTTTTAGTAATTTTATTATAATATATTATTTTAAAAAGTAAAATTATTAAATATTTTTTATTATCTAAATAGGAAATTTATGTTTTTCTCTTCAAAAAAGTTGCCAGAATTTTCAACATAAAATTTAAAAAATTTCAGAAAATTGAAATCAAAGCCATAAAAATGGTTTCTCTTAATCAATATTTAATGAAATTAAACAATGTTTAAATTTCTCTTTAAGTCTCAATTTTTAAAATTTATAAATTCTTTTAAATATGCATAAATTTGAATAAGTTTTTCTTTTTAAAAATTTATTAAAAATTTTTATATAAAAAGCATTGTTTATCCTTTGAAACATGTCTTCATTAAACTTAATTGTTAATTGTTAAATTTTATCATCTTGAAAAGCTGTATTAAGATGCCTCAAACCAAGTTAGAAATGCGTTTTCCATGCTTATTATCACGCCCTAAGTTATCAAAAAATTTCATTGAATCCGTGATGCACGATCCGCGACCACGGGAATTTTTCTGTCCGCGCCCCACCCCTGTTGTGGACCCAGTCAACCTCAAATAAACACCCAGGGTATCGAAGCTACCTAGAGGGCATAAAGCGGTTTTTGGAACCACTGCTGGCTTGAAATGTTCAACATATTTGTACAAGTACACATTTCATCGTTGGAAAGCGCCGTGATGGCTACCCGACTTTTGGGAACCCGACATTTGGGGACCCGACTTTTGGGGACTGAACGACATTTGGGGATCCGACACTTAGGGAACCCGACATTTCGGGAGCCGAAATTTGGGGATTTTAATAAAACAAAAAAATATATTTAAAATGTAATTTTATGCCCAAAATTATACAAATTTACGTCTGCTTTAGCCAGAGTTAATTCCATTGCAAGAAAAAACAAAATAATATTTTTAAAATTAATTCTGTATCTGGACTAACCGCGAGGAGCTAGCAGAATTTAGAGCCCATAATGACCACAACATAATAGACAAATTACAATACATTTTTATGTACAGTACTCCTTTTTCCAGTATTTATTTAAAACGCCTTTCCCAAGGGCCAAAGGGACAGAATTTCGTCAAGGGCATTCAAAAAGTTTCAGACGGATTTGCTGTCTAATTGCGTACAGCAACAAATGCCGAGATCACCTTTTCTGTTTCTTATCTTTCGGGTGACTTTGTTTTGTGATTTATAATTAATTAATTTTTTTATGTGACTCACTTTCAAAGCAAATCTCAGTCCGGAAACATAGTTAATTTTAAAAATATTATTTTGTTTTTTCTTGCAATGGAATTAACTCTGGCTAAAGCAGACGTAAATTTGTCTATTTTGGGCATAAAACTAAATTTTAAATATTTTTTTTTGTTTTATTAAAATCTCCAAATTTCGGATCCCAAATAAAACTAAATTTTAAATTTTTGTTTTTTGTTTTATTAAAATCTCCAAATTTCGGCTCCCGAAATGTCGGGTTCCCTAAGTGTCGGATCCTCAAATGTCGTTCAGTCCCCAAAAGTCGGGTCCCCCCCCCCCCAAATGTCGTTCAGTCCCCAAATTCAGGTCCTCAAAAGTCGGGTTCCCAAGTTGCAAATCCCCAAAAGTCGCACCACGGCCGTGATTACCTATTTAAGAAAAATGAAATCATGAGTTTTTTTTTTTGCTTTAATTAAAGAAACATAATAAGATTGGAAGCATAAAGTATCATGGGATGAATAAAATGATTATGGGACGCCTAATACTTCATGGGACAAAAAATATGCCATGGGACGCTAACATGGCATGGTTCATGGCATGGTTCACTTTCTTTTTTATTTAAAATATTATTATTTTTGAATTATTTTAAAATAAACAAATTAAATTTTCAATTAACTAATTTATTTTATGAATATTAATAATTTTTCTGTTTAAATTTTAAATATTCAACTCTAATCTTTTTTATAAAATTTTCAATAAATTTAATACGTTTATAATATATAAATAATCCCAAATTTTTGCTGCTGCACTTATTTAAATTATTACAAAATTGTTTCTTTTTAATTTTATTTGATCCAATTACCTTGTTTCTTGTATTTTATTATAATATGCCTCACTATAATTAAAATAAATTTTAAATGTGCCTTTTTAAAAAGATTTGGATTTCTTTTTACTTATTGTTAGTAATTGTGACCGTTAATGTCACTGCAATTTGAAATTATGTACTAATTATAATGTTATTTGTTTATTTGTTTAACATTGATTTTGAATTAACATATAATAAATATTTATTTTTCATTTTAATAATTTTTTGTTCTGAGGTTTTCATCTGAAATTTTGTTTTCATGCTCATATTTCTTTTTTTTCACACATGTTCTCGAAGACTTCTTTTCAATCTTCTTCGAAGGTTTTTAAAATTCAGTTAAACTTATACTTTATTTGGAATTTGTTTTTTAAGAATTATTAATGAATGTTAATTTTTTTTGGTTTGTCGTAAAAATCAAAATTTTTATATTTAGTATTAATTGCTTTCAGATCTTTCTTTATGTTTAATGAATAGTTTAATTTAATATGCATTTATGAGATATACGACCTAATTACATTAAAAAAAATTAAATTTTTCATTTATAAATTCTAATTTCTTTTCTTTAATTTCTTTTTTTTATAAAATTTTCAATGATAAATTTAATAGTTATAATATATATAAGCAATCTCTTGTCCTTCTAGGTAGGTAATTTGTTTTTTCTTTGTGTGGTGCACATTCTATTAGAAAAATACTCTTGTTGTTGGTATCAAATTCAATAATAAATAAAATTTAGTTTAGGGTGCCTTTAGTACTGCCGGACATAAAATTATATTAACATTGCATTTTGATTAAAAATTACAGAGCCAATTTAAAAATAATTAATCTTTATCGCACATATTAATTTTAAAAATAACATAAATGATTACACTGATATTAATAGATGATTTTTAAGAAAAATAATTTACTTAATTAAATCTAATTTTTATTTATTTTTTATTAATTCATTCCCCTTTCAATTAATTCCTTGATTCATATTTGCATACTTAAAATATTTAAAGTCATTCGGTTAACTCTTATAATTATTTTAGCAAAAATAGTCTTTTTATTAAATAAAATATCAAGTTATTGCTGAATATTATAGCGATTTTGTAATTATTTTGCTAATTTTATTATAATTGTTAAATTATTTTTTCATTGATTATAAAAATTGATTTATCTATCATATTTTATCCATTGTTTTATTACATATTTTCATTTTGCAATTCTTAAAAATGTATTTAATAATTAATAATTGTTTTAATAAATTCTTACTTTCGAGCTGATGTTGATTGCCATCTATCTGCTAGTCATATTTTATAGTGTGTTTCTATTAATATTTTATTAAACTTTTTCAATTAGAAAAAAAAATTTTTTTATGAGTCTTAATTTATAATTTTTGTTTTTTTCAAATGTTTTTTGCTGTTAATTCGTTTCAAAATAATATTAAATAAATAATTATTTTTTTACATGGTTTTATATATTTTTAGTATTGTCTTTTTAATATTGTATTATATATTTTTAGTAAATAATTTCCCTTTTTACAATAATTGTTCGCTGCCATTAAATTTTCTTTTTTAGAGATTAATAATTTTTTTAATAATGATTTTGATAGTTAATAAATATCATATCTTGTCCATATCAATTTTCTATAATTAAAAATTTTAAAATATTTAATTTAATTTAATTTTAAATAATCATTTTTAATAAATATTCAATGTTCTTGAAGTAAATTATTAAAAAATTAATAAATTTGTCTTTTAGCATTTATGTCAAAATAAAACTTGCACTTTTCTATCACAGCCCAACTCTTACCAAAAAAGTCTCATAACCAGGGCTCGCAGATCTGAGGATTTATCCTCAATTTTTGAGGCTTTTGGGGAAATTTTGAGGATTTTGAGGCTTTTGGGGAAAATCGTCAGAATCTGTGTTAAATTTTATGATTAATTTTGATAAATTGGCATAATGTTTGACAATCATTTACCCGGACTGGGACAGTTTAGTCTGGCCGGTTAGTCTGAGCCAAGTTTAAAACGTCATAACTTTTTACTTTGTTTGCCAATTCAAATAAACTTGGTATCGTTCGAAAGCTCTTAACATGCTCTATTTGCTTTCCAAAAAACACAAAGATATACCTACATGTAATATAAGCAAAAATACGCAAAAATTCTGACTTTTATTCAGTATTGATGTTGTAACTTTTTTATAAGTTCTTCAATCGCTTAGAAATAGCTTATCAAAAGCTTCTAAACATGTAGGGCTTTCGAATGATGTCAAAATTAAATCTTTGGATAGCTGAGAAAAAAGTTATGATGCTTTAAACTTGGTTCAGACTAAACCGTCCCCCACCCTCATTTACCTAATTTGGATTTGGGTTTTTAATAGAAAAATGAATCATCCAAATTTTCCAAAAAGTTTAATTTTTCATAAGAACTATAAAATTACCAATTTCTTCTGAATATCCACAAAATTAAGAATTTTATAAAAAATCGCAAAATTTGGCCATTTTTGTGGACAAATTTGTTAACAAATCAGATTAAAACATAAATTTGATTTTTCATGCTCAGAATTTAATAAAATGAGGCTTTTTGACCCAAAATGAGCCTTTTGAAAATTTTCATCTGCGAGCACTGCTCATAACAATTTTTATATGTCGAAATTTCTTCTTTTATAGAAAAACAATTATTTTCGTCACTTATTAATGTGTAATTAATTATCCAATTTTTGAAAATTAGTGCCGATAGTTAAATAGAATTTTATTTTATTTTTTGTATAAATATTTATTTTAATTTTATGAGTCTTAATTATTTTGTTTTCGAATGTTTTTGATGTCAATTTATTTTAATTGAATTGCTTTTTTAAATATTTTAATATTATTTCCAATTGGATATTTTAAATTCTGAAAATATTTCAGATGAACCGAAAAGCTTTTTTTTGCTCTTGGGAAATATTTTCTCCAGTGGCGCAGGAGCGAAAAGCAGGAATTTGTAGCGATTTTGCGCTAGAAATGACAAATTTTTGCAGTTTAGGGTCAAATTTTAGAAAAATAATGGTTCAATGGAGTCCGTTGGTGCCGTTAGGCGCCGCATTTTAATTTTAATTCTTTTTACTAAATAAATATGTATCTAATTATGATTTCCTTTTTCATTAAATGCTTCTTTTATATATAGAATATCGCAAATATTATTGTAAATAGATTGGATTATTTAAATATGAATTGAAATATATTTATTATTTTAATTACTTTTCGGCTTCCAATTTTTGCTTTTTTCCCTCATTCTCGCTTGTTTCCTGACTAAAAAAATGGAATTCAGTTTATGCACAGATTTTTAAGAATCTTCTGATTGATGCAGAATCAGGTTTTATTTCACTATAATATTTATTTATTATTATTTTACATAAGATAAAATTTTAATTGATTAAAAATGATAGAAATAATTTTATGAACAATCTATCCCATAATGTATTTTTAAAGGTTAAAATTATTATTTCTTTGATGGATTGATTTTTACGAAAAAATAATAATACGCAATTAATCAAATTTTATTTTTATTCATTAATCACACTTTCAATTAATTCTTTGAATCATTTTTTAAACTAAAATTTTAAAGCCATTTTGATTTTAATTTCAATTTTTTAAATCTTACAAAATCTTACACACACCGAGTCAACAAGTGGTTTTTGTAAGATAGTAAAGGAAAAAGGGCGGAAGTTCGAATCCGTTATGCAACATGAATATTTTTGTTTATTTTTTGACTAAAAACTTTAAAAACAGCGATTTTCAAGAATTATTTTTGAAGCTTTTTGGCATTAAAATTGGACGAATATGGTGTCATTCGAAAGTTCATGAAGAGAAGAATTTTTTCTAGACAAACGAAAACAATTTGACCTGTTCGAAAAAAGTTATGATCGTTTAAAATAGAGTTAAGCCCCGAGCCTTCGGGGGCAAAAAGTCGGGGGCCGGGGACCGCCGGGGGGCGGGGGCCGGGGCGGGGAGGAGCTCAATTGTCGGGGTCGGGGACCTCGGGGGGCGACATGTCGGGGGCCGGTCGGGGGGCGACATGTCGGGGGTCGGGGCGGGGAGGAGCTCAATTGTCGGGGGTCGGGGACCCCGATCGGGGAATGACCAAATTTTATTTTAACCCAAAAAAACCATTTTTTTCTTTTTGAATGCTCGTTTCTTTTTTTCACTTTAATCATCTGATTTCGTTAGCGCCATTAAGAGTGAGTCCAAGCTGGCCTTTAAACCAGGTGGCTTCCATTTGTTCTTATTTATAAGAATGTTCTGATTTTGGGGTAGCGACTAAAATTATTCTGATTTCTTATTATATATATTTATAGTTTGAAATTTTATGGCATAATGTCACTATTTTTCAAGAAAATTTTAAGGTCTGCCGCAAAATTTTTTTGATCTTTTGATCCCGAATTTACTGAAATTTATAATTTTGCATTTTCCTCCCCAAAATTATCAAAATTGATAATAGGAGACTAAAAATATAAAATTTGATCGAATAAATTGGAAAAATAACCGATTAGAAAAATGTTGCAAAATGTTAATCTTATTTTTCGGGCTTGGTTTTAATATTTTGGAAAATTTTCGATGGAAGCCCTGGTTTAAAAATACGTGGAAAGGGGTGGGGTTTAACCGAAATTTTTGCGAACCCGTCTCAACATCGAATTTGACTACCATTTTTTGGGCGCTCTTTTTCAAAAAAACTTTTGAGCAACAAATTGGGAATGATCGGCGGTGGTGTTAGGAGCCGCGAGGAAAATTTTTTTTTTGAAAATTTGCAATTTGTTAACAGATTTTTTCCTAAAAAATACCAATTTTTACAATTTTGAGACAATTTTTTGCAAAAAAAAAAAATTAGTTTTGGGGGGGGGGCCGGCGGTGCCGATAGGCGCCGCCGAAAAGTTTTTCGGAATTTTTAATTAATTAATATTAAGAAAATTGTTCAAAATTTCATAAATTTGCAACCTTTCCCCCCTTCGTTGTTGAATTAACTTTTTAAATTTTTACAACGCTCGGAGTCCCCAATTCCCCGAATTAGTGTCGGGGACCTCGGGGGGCGACATGTCGGGGGTCGGGGCGGGGAATAGGACCAAAAATGTCGGGGCTCGGGGTCGGGGCTTAACCTTAGTTTTTTACAGTGTGTTAGAGGCATGAAAATAGCACGCAAAAAAAGAGAGAAAAAGAAATGCAATATTTTCAACATTACATAACTTTTTAGCTAACTCACTTTTTGCACCTAAAAACAATCTATTTTGTTCAAAATTTTTTTATATGTGAATGCAATTTGAAGAAAATCTGTAAGGTGAAAAAAAAGTTCAGAGAAGTAAATTCAGATTTCTCTATTAACAGAGATAAAGAAATAGTACGCCAAAGTGAGGGATATTTTTTCTCTGCACTCTCTATTTATTGGTTCATCTCTCGTTTTTTGACCATATACCGCTCAAATTTCATATATATATATATATATATATATATATATATATATATATTTTTTTTTATTTCTGAAAATGTTATAAATATTCTTTTCGATTTATTTTTTTTTATTTAATCACCGATTCATTTTTAATACATAATAAAAATTGCAAATTACTACTTTAGAAAAATATTCAAGCTCGCTTTATTTTTAGCAATTTTAGAGAATTTGTATTTTGTTATTAATATTTGTTAATTTATTTAAAATTTCTTATTAAATTATTTTATAAATTTATAATGATTTTTAATATGTATTAAAATATTTTTTATAAACAAATAAGTTAATTTTATTCATTATTTTTTATCATTAAATAAAATTGCATTAATTAATAATTTATTTAAAATTTCTTATTAAATTATTTTATAAATTTATAATGATTTTTAATATGTATTAAAATATTTTTTATAAACAAATAACTTAATTTTATTCATTATTTTTATCATTAAATAAAATTGCATTAATTATTTACTTCAATAATAAATCTCTTGTTCCCATCTTGATGAAAATTCGCATTAGGTCATTGTAATCATTTATTTTTCTTTTTAAATATATTTTTTATTATAAGTTTTTTCTCTAGAAAAATTTGTTTAAATAAATTTTTAAATATTTTATTTCATGAACCAAAAATAATTTTTTTTCTATTTTTTTCTATTTATTTTTCTATTTTTTCTTAATAGACAAAAATAATTAACCTATTACTTTAACCAATTGTTTTTATTTAATTTTGGTATTTTTAATTTGGTCAATTGATTTTTTTTATACATTTTTTGAAAAATAAATTTATATATTTATTGAAATCTAATTTAACTTACTTGTAAAACAAATTTAATAGTATACATTTTTTATTTGTATAGAAAATAAAATAGTCCAAATACGAGCTATTGTCGCGAATGAGAGAAAGTCCAGCGCAGCTATGGCGGATGCGGATTAATCATGTGTATTGTGTATATTATTATAGGATATTTTGCCTATTTATATTTTAAATAAATATTAATATTTGTTTATTGAGATAAGAAGCACTTTTTTAATTTGTTATAATGTATTTTTGGAATTTAAAATTTTTTTATTAAATTATTTTAAAATTATTCTATATCAATTCGGTTTTGATTCTTATTTATTAGTACTAACAATAAATAATTTACAATTTTTTATTCTTTCAGATTGCTTTTATTGCTTTTTTATATTTTCAATGTTTTTGTTGTTTTATGAGAGATTTTTCGTACATAAACTTATAGCCCTACTCATCACATTAACATTCTCTGTCATGGCTTGTCTTTTTTCTTACAGCCCCATATTTGCAAATATTAAAAAAGTCAATTTTAAAAATAATTCTTTATTCCACCTATTTTTAAAATATAATATAAATACTTGACCAAATATCAAAACATAAACATATAATGAGTTTTATTCGTTTTTGTAAGTAATAAATTTTATAAATTTGATTTTTTTTTTCTCTAATAATACAATTTTTCGAAATTATGCGTTTTTTCAATTTATTCATTTCGAATTTTATTTTATTTTTTTAGATTTTTAAATTGTTTTTCACTTTTTTATTTGTTCTGCTTTTTTTAGCCGCCAATTTATTTTTATTTTTATTGTAATTAAAATCTACAAATGTCTTTCTTGAATTAAAATTTTATAATATTTTGTAAGCTTTTAATCAATTTTTTTGTCCAAGTTCAGTCTCCAGCAATTGCTCTTTATTATAAAGAAAACTATGGTTTTATGTTAAACTAATAATTGTAATTATTTTTTTATTATTTATTGTTTTAATTTTTTAATAAATTTGGTTCTTTGTTTTACCATTGAATTTCTTTGCATTTCGTTAAAGAATAAATGTTTTTGATCGAACGCCGGACCATGTTTTTATAGTACAGTAGAGATGATCAATTAGCTTGAATTTTTCTAGAGTGAAGCGGGCTGGGACCTGGTAGCGGACAACTGAGTACCAAGGTCCCTATTTTGACCGGGACTTGGACTAGTCTCGGTTTTTCAAACAGGTTTTTACAGCCAAAAATTCCCGGGTTTTCAACCCGAAAAGGTCCCGGTCCCGGTCTTGCCCAAAATTCCCGGTCCGCTTCACTATAAATTTTCCTAATTTTTTTATATATAGATAATTTCGAATGTTTAATTTGAATACATATGTATAAATTGCAATTGCTCTTTTTTTTTGTTTTTAATAAAAAACGAGAAAACTATAAATGTTAGTTTTATTGAGATTTAAAAATATTATAAAATAAACGCATTATTAAGTAGATTATTATTATTATTATTTAAAATAATTATTTTGCTTTAATTTGATCACTTTGCACTTTTTCGTGCTTCGCCCAACCTTGCACTTTTCGTCTTCGACATAGCACCGGAGTTTCACACAAATCTGTATGACATTTGGTCTGTATAAAACTCAATTAAATTGTATTAAATTTCAATAAATTTAAATGAATTGGATAATGAATTAATAGATGAAATGATTTAATCCTTCATAATTTTTAAAGATTTTTTATAAAATTTTGTTTTAATTTGCTTTTATAATTTTTTAATTTTAATAATCGAACAAAGTAAGTATAATTTATTATAGTTTATAATCTCATTGTAAAATTAAGGCTCCTTATCTAAAGATTCAATATCCAGGAATTGCATATATTTGGGCAATAAAACTTATATATTTTTTTAAACAATAACAAATTTTTAAAATAAATTTTTTATCCATTTTAAATATATTTTTTAATCTTAGCGATTAACTACTATTTTCTATCCCGTATCAATGCGATTTTCGAAAAGAAAATAGTTTGATTTTTATTATAATATTTTTTATAGAAATGATTGGTCGCACATTATATTTCGTTTGTTATTTTATTTTTATATATTAATAAATATTTGCCAACTTCTGTTATTCACGCAAATATCGTTTTATATAGCCTTATAACGAATTTAAAAAAGTAATATTGTTTTGATTTTATAATGATATAATTTGTTAATTTAAAATTTCATTATAAAATTGCTATTAAAAATGTAACTTAACTTAAAGTATTTTAAGATTCATTCTTAATTTAAAGGAATTACTTTTACAATACTTTTTTAAAATATAATGAAGTTAGAAATAATTTATAAAAATACTTAAAATAAAAAAGTTTTTAACAATTTCTTATTTAAGTAAATTATGATAGAGTTTCATTAGCTCATTCCGCCACTTAAGAAAGCATCGGCAAAAGGTCGTCCGTCCGTTATCTATTTTTGCACTTTTTGGGTATTTTTAGAATTTTAACACTTAATAAATTCATTTTTGTGTGAAGCCCTTATAATCCTTCTTATTATATCGATCGCTATCTTTTGGTGCTTTATCTAATTATCAACAATTTTTATAGAAATTATTGGGGCCCATTTTATTTTTAATCACTTTATTATTTATTTTATATATTAAGAAAATATTAGCCTATTTAATTTAAAATTTATTTATTAATTATCTTGCTCGGATGTTGTAGATAACATAAGGTATGTATGGGGTTCTGTATTTTGTTTGATTATGTTTTCGGTAATATCAATAATAAAATATTTGATCTTTCATATCTTTTTTATAAATATTTTATAATTATACACCGATTAAAATGGTTATTTTATAATAGTTGAATTATTTTTATTATTATTTTTTCATTGTTTTTGATTGTCAAATGAATAAAAAAATTTAATAAAATTTATTTATTATTTTCAGCTGATATAATCCTTAATTGCTAGCTATTATAACCTTTGAATTTTTTTACTCGTTTGCAAGCATCAGAATTCCGAAGGTTGCATTGCGTCTGGGTACTGTTATAAAAATGCTTGATAATGTTTGTGATAATGTTCAAATAAACAGTTTTGATTGCAGTTTATTTGGTTTTTATTTGTAATTTTTAATTTCAATTACTAACAATTAACTTTTATTTCTAACCATTTTTTTTCTTATTATAATTATTTTTTTTATTAAGAAATTGTTAATTTAAAAATTTCTTGTTTTTATTTTATTTTGTAAGTATAATAATTTTTTCTCACTAAAATGTCTTTAAGTATTCTTGCTTCCAAAAAAAATTATTTATTTAATTTAGCCGCACAATATTTATTCATTGCTATTTTTTTTGTAATTAAATTCTTTAATTTTTAGTATAATAATTAAATTCAGGTTTATTTTAAATTTGAACAAATTTTTACATGATTTTTACTTTTTGAAGTTATTTTGATGTTTTTAAAAACTTTTTAGTTTACTTATCGCAAAAACAGTAACAGTAAATTAGAATTAAATATATTTATATAATTATTTAATCATTATTTTTATTAGATTGAATATATTATATTGATTTTCAATTGTTTGGCTGTTAAAATGTTGATTCGATTCGATTTTCTGACTATCATTTTTTAAGAGTTTTATTTTTATTTTTATTTTATTTCATGTGATTTAGTTGCCAAAAGCTTTATTATGTATTGTGAGTCTTAAAATAATTAATTATTTTTTTCTTCAAAATTATTATATCGTTTTTATATAAAATTCAAATGATTGGATTTGTTTATAAAGCATTTTATTTTTAAATGATAATAAATATATAATTTTTTTTTTATTTTTGGTCCATTTTTAGGCATTTTTGGGCTTTTTCGTCCATATTTAGCGTTTTTTAGTCCATATAATTTACAATCCTAATAATAAGTTTATTTATAAATGTTGAATTTACTTAAATATATACAAATTAATTTAAAAAGTGTAATTTTTTAAAAATAAATAAATAAATAAATTATAATTTGTTTTTTTAAATTATCTTTTTTTCTGTATGTTTAGCTTTTTTTTTTTAAATTCCAATTAATTATTTATTATTTATGATAATTAATTTTAAATCAACTTTTTGTATCTTTGCGAATGAGTAAAGTAGGGATGGAATTTAAGTCATGAAAATCTCAAAAAAGTCGACTTAAAAAGTCATGAAAAATGCCAAAAAGCCAAAAAAATCCCGAATAATTAATTAAAAGTAATTAAAAACAATATCCCCTTTTTAAACATTTATTGAAGAAAGAAATTTAAAAAAAAAATTAATTTTAAACAAAAAAAAAAAGAAACATTTCAAAAGTGTTACCCCGCCAATTTTATTTTATTTTTCAGTCCCGTCATTTGAGTCCTAATGGTACAGGAAATTTCAGCACGGTCTCGAAGATAGATTTATTTTTTCGGAATTTTCTTCACTAAAAGTCAAATTTTGCCTTAAAAAGTGAAAAAAGTCACAAAAATGTATGTTAGAAGCTTCAAACAATTGTATACACTTTTTAAATTATTTTAAGCCTCATCAAAGTCACAAAAAAGTCATTTGAATTAAATTCCCATCCCAAGTTATAAGGAGAGAAAGGCCACGTGAATGATTGAAAGGGGCGGTCCCTCCCTCTGATTGGTTGAGCTTATTTCGCATTACAGTACTACATGGGCTAATATTTATAAAATAATTACGTTATGGTTGTTGATTATGTTTTTTTTAAATATACAAGTATTTAATTATTTCTTTCCCTAATCGGGTAATAATTACAATTTTCATATTTTATTAATTGCTGACTTTCAATTCATTTCAATTTGATGTTTACACTAATAATTTAGGTCGGTACATTTATATTTTTAATTTTCTAATTAATGCTTTGATTATGTTAGAAATGTTCTTACATTATGAAGTATATTTTAATATTTTTCTTGGTGATTCCCACTCCTCTTCGATTGTTCGGGATGAGATGACTCCAATTTCAATTTTATGCTTTCGTTAATATATTTAACTGTTTAAAATAAAGTACATTCTCAATAATATAAAAGGCATATAACCTAATGGCAATTAAATTAAATATTTAAATTAAAAATAATTAAATTTTACAATTTTACTAAAATTTGAAAAAAGTTTTCTATGTCTGTTTCTAATAAACTTTTAGGTGTAATATTAATATTACTTTCTATTTTAATTTTTTTTTACTGAAAAGGTAGTTAAAGGTAGTTGATGGTTGGTGTTGTGAATTTTTTGTTTGACTATTTAGTATGGTAAAATCGGTAATTATATTTATGTCTCTATCTTAATATATTGACATTATAATATAGCTGTGTTGATTATCTCTTTATAAAAATTTATTTTTTGGTGGCACTGAAATTTTTTTTAAGCTTTTTTATACTAGAATTATATGCACATGCATATTTTTTCCCGAATTGTGGGAAGTCTGAAACGCACGAAAAACATGTTTTTAGCTTAGTTTGAAGCTTCTATGCCTTATTTACATATGTATATTTTGCATATTTGTGCATAGTTCGCGATTTATATGCACATTTGTGTATGTTTTGGCATTTCGTGCAGATTTTATATAACTTTTTAAAAAATTGAAATTTATGCCAAAAATAGTCAGGAAATGAAAATTCTCCATTTTTACTTAATTTTCTTCAAAATAAATAAATTTTACTTTTATTTTGTATTTTTTGTTCTAAAATTATTATTCATATTATATTTAGCTATTTTCGAGGTTATTATGCTAACAAATTTGTACAATTTGCTCTCAATTTGGAAAAAAGCCCGGCGCAGAAAAAACGAACATTTTTGAAGACTTTTTTTCATTTGGAGTAAATTTTTTCAAAATGCTTTTTTTAGAGGCAAAATGCTGATTTTGAAATTTTAGTTGGCAGCCCTAGTTTTAGACTTCTAGATCCAACTTTTTCATGTAAATTAAATAATGCAATAAAAAGGACTTAAATTATCTTAAAATAATGTTTTAAATGCTTTAAAATTTTGATATCCCTTTTTAAAATGAATCGATTTTTCACGATTTTTGTTCGCAAACACAGAAAAGAAAGTGTTTTGCTGCTATTTAAAATTTTTATCAAAATGATTGTTTTGTTTAATAAATTTTATTTATTGAATTTAAAATTTCAAGAAAATATATATATTATTCTTTTTTCAACGTCAAATTTTTCTTCTGCGTTTCTATTCGGGCAACATTTATGAAATTAATTTTATTTTAAATATTTATTTATATGTTCTAATTCAAGATCCTATAGACGAGCTTAGTTGTTGAGGGAAATTTGTAATATTTTTAAAATATTATAAAATATTTTGTAAATTGAAAATTTTTTCGTCTCATAATCAGTTGAACCATTTTTATTTGCTTTGATAAAAAATCAAATTAAAACTTCTTTTTCCTTATAGAAAATGTTAAAAATCTATTAATTATTTAATTTCCATTGAGTTAATTGAATTTAAAATTAATGACTTTTTAATAATTACAAATTTATTTTAATTCACTATGTCTTAAATATTGTGTAAATTTTTCACAGATAAGTCCTTAATCATAAAAATATTTGTATTTATAATTTTATAAATTTCTTTTGTTTTCAAGATTTATCACATGCTTTGTGCTAATGTAATTGCGGCTTTTGTTTCACTAATTTGTGATAAATTTGATGATAAATTTCTTAAATATACTAACAAATGAATAAATAGGAATAAATTTTATTTATTTATTTGTGAATAATAATTTTTCCTACTTAATTAAGGTTATTTGATGAATATTAATTTAAAGAAAGTTTTTTTTTCGTAAATGTTTGGTAATGAGATGACCGTTTCGAATTCTAAATGAATTTGACGCGAGATAGACAAAAAATGAGATAAATCAAACGAAAATTCTATAAAAAACGTTTGGCATTTTATTCTTTGAAATAATTAAAAACCGATGCTTTTTCGAGTGAATTTATAACATTTATTTTAATTATAATTAGAGACCGACTTAAAATGCACCAAAATTTGTTAATGCGTAAAAAAAGGCATATGCCTCAAAAATCGGTCTCTATTTATAATAAATGAATAAAATAATAATTAAAATATAATGCGACCAACAAAAAAGCCTCGTAAGAATGGCAGGAGGGAAATATAATTCATAGAAATAAAAGTTTCAACCTGAATTTAGTGTTTATAAAATTCATTAATTAATTCTACATTTCAGCAAGTAGTTTTTTTAATTTTAATTGCTAATAAATTATTCTATTTATTATTTTATAAATTAAATTAAAATTAAATTTATTTGACATCAATTTTTTAAATTTTTTCAGTTTTAAAAAATTTATTTGATATAAAATCTTTTTGTTTTTATAATTTAAAATTGGTGTTTTTTATCTTCTTTTTTTCTATTTTCTTATTTTTTCATTTTTCAATTATTTTATTATAAAATCATTATTTTTCTTTCACTTCTTTAATGCTTTTAGCATGAATTTTGGTCTAAATTATTTTTGTTTTCGTAATGAGAAATTGATTTTTTCTTTTCATCATAATATTCTTTTGACTATTTTTGTGGGTTTGTCAATTAATCAAGAACAAATTAAAAATATTAGCCTTTCTTCGTTTCTGCTGCGCCATAGTCAATTTTGGAAGGATTTGGAATTGGTCAAGTTTACTTCATTCATTCATTTATTAAAATTTAATTTGCATTTAATTTACACAATTAAAGAATTTTAACTTTGTTTCGATGGAATTTTAAAAATTATTTAGGTATCTATTTTACCAACTAAAAACCCTTTTTTAAATTGATATATATTTTTTTATAAATTAATTTGTAAATAATTAATATTTGAATCTAAATATTTATTAATTATTGTTTTTAATTGTTTTTTCTTATTACATTATGAAACTTAAATAAATCTTTTAATTCTTTTTTTGCTGTTATATTTTCTTAACTATTTTGCACATTTTGGTGTATTTTTTTGGCACTTTTTGTTGCTTTTGGAAAAGGTTAACAAAAAATTGAAGGTGCAATATTAATTTGTTACTTTGTATTTAAATTGCTATTCCATAATAATTATATGGTATTAGAGACTTTCATATTATATTATGCAATTTTATTTTTATTTTTTATTCTGATCTATATTATAAACATTTACTTCTTGTTCCCTTTCCACTTCCTCTTTAGTTACTGTTCCTTCATTAAAAATGAATGAGATTTAAAAAAAATTTATATTTTGATATCAATGTAATAAGAAATTATATTGCATATTAAAAATTAAAGTGTTGGATATTTAAAAGTGGCAAGAAATATATTAAAAAATGTAAAATTATTTCAAAATTATTTATCAATCGAAACAATATATTTAAATTTTGAATAATTTAAATTTAAAAAGATATTTGTAAAACAAATAATTAATTAATTAACATATGAATAAAATATGAAACAGTTTTAAGAATGTTTTTTCATTATTTAATTGATTTAATTTATTTTTTATTTGTAAAAATACACTTTTTGTTTCTATTTGCGAGTTGAATTAATTGAATTTAAGAAAATAATGTATGTTAAAAAATAAAAATATATTTTAGTCATTTCATATTTTTTTTTCTTTTTAAACATGTTCTCCCTCAACTCGTTTTATGTATATCAACTTTAATGAATATAAAATAATTAAATCAAATTTGATTATGTAGACAATCCGTCAGTAATGGACAATCCATCAGTGGACAATTCGTCAGAAGGTTTTTTGAAGAGCAATGATCAAAAATCTTGCGAAAATGATTGTTAAATTTAGCCTTTTTGACCGGGCTCCCCGCCCACTAATTTTTAGTTTAAAACTTTTAATGGCAGAATTCGGCAAGATAATTGTATAATTTATTTAGTGTTTTATTTAATTTGTTATGAACATTTATTTTAATGAATTGTTATTTCATTTGTTTTATTCACATTGATTAATAATTAATTAATATATATATATTTTTTAAAACTTTTAATCGCTCATTCTGTTTTTTATGAAATAAAAAAAATCAATTTTTAATTCAATAGAAAAAAACAAAATTTACATTGATTTTGTTAACCGATTTTGTCTTAAAATAATATCCATTTTAACAGTTTTAGACTAATTTCTGAAGAAAATAAGGGATCCTTCCAGCAGAAGTGCCTCACAGCGCCTCCGAAGAGAAATTTTCAAATCTTGCAATATTTCTTATCATATTATGGTACCAAAAATGGTCAATTTCAATAAAAAAATAGTGTGCATAGTGTGCAGGCCGAATACCAATGGGTTGAACCTAAAAATTGTCAATGAAAATAATAAATTATTTTATTGAAAATGAATATAAATTTTATTACATTCCTTATAATTCGAAATGCTAAAGGCGATGCGCAAAAAAATGTTGAACGAGAACAACAAATTTAGAAATAAATTTCATTTCATTTTTATTTTTACATTTTAACATTATAATACTGTTGATTTTAAATCCTATTCAATAGAGCTCATTTTGCGAAAAGTACGTTTTCCGAGCTTACGCTAAGCTAAAGCAAAACGCATAGGTTGAAAATATGAAATTAAAATTATTGGTAGAATAATATAAAAGTATATTTATAAATTTTGAAGAAAATGATGCTTCATCTTTTATTGTATATCTTCATTATTGTTTATTTCGATATTATTTGAAATTATGCATATTTGTTTTCAATTTAGTTAATACAATTCTGTTTTTGTTTCAAACTCTTTCTTTTTTCATTTAAATAATTACGAATTTAATTTTGCTTTAGCTTTATAAAAATGCAGCATTTTTAAAGTATTTTAAGTATTTTATAAATGTTTTAGATTATTATGTTATTTTTCTATTTAATCACATGTTATTTAACATCTCTTCGCACTTCTTGCGACTCTGCGTAAAATTCTTATTTTGTCGCCCAAATCATTGCTTAATAAGAATATATTATATTCAAATTTTATAAAATTTATTATCTATCTGTTTTGTTTTTATTTAAACTTCGGTTTTATTAGTTCATTTTTTAAAATTGTATTTTATTAAAATTCTTAATAATTTGAACAGTGTACATATAATGGGGAATGGGGATGAGTTGGGTATGGAAATCCAGGAACCCATTTATTTTATTTACTATTAAAATTGTTATATAGATTTTTGATTTTTTTTTACTTCGATTTGAGACAAAAAATAATTTTAATTATCTTTTTTTATCTTCAATTAAATACACAAAAGATAAGAAAATGTCGTCGCCGAAGGACACCGATTGTGCCATAATCCACAAGACGGCATTCTGTGCGAGGAATTACATTAAAAAGCGCTTATATTCGACAAGTGAAATGCCTACCGTCGTTTACAAAATGCCAAACTCAAACAAATTTGCAACAAAATAATGTTTTAGACTGTATTCGAACTTTTTTATTTGCCTATTTTCCTTTTTTCTTGATATGGCACTATCGGTTCCCTTAGGCGACGGCATTTTCTGATCTTTCTTTGTATTTTATTGTCCGATCGTCCACTTCTTTCGGAATGTCCGATTGTCCGGAAACCCTGAAAATGATTATTTTGCAAAAATTTGATCGGGTTGAGAATTTTTGGAATTGATTGACCATCCATGGGAAATTTGAGTAGCAATAATTTATTTAACAGAATAAATTAATTTACTTATTACAAATATTTAATTCTATTTATCAATAATATTTTAATTATAATCTATGATTTCAAATCCCCCGCTGTTTTTTCGCCTTAACATTTCAATTTCCCTAAGCGGGACTTAATGGCACGGTGAACCTCGAATTCTCTTAAATATTAAAAAATTATTCAAAAATATTCTAATGCCTCCCTTTGATATTCATTTTGAAAATAAAATTTTCAAAAATTTATTTATTTAATTGTTAATACAATTAACAATATCATATTGGTTTGTTATATTTTTATGTTCTTTTGATTTGTTTTTATTTCATAAATTTATTTAATGGTTTTATTTTTAATTAATTGTTCTTTATTCGAAGATTTTGTTTAAAAATTGCAAAAATACTTTATTATTTTTTAAAATTGCAAAAAAACTTTATTATTTTTATCTTTTCTTTATCATCACACCTTTTTAACATCATCTTCACATTCAAAATATTTAATTTTATTTATAACTGTTTAGATTTATTGTTTTTATGTTTTTTTTTTGCCAAAAATTATTTTTTAATAAAATATAGAAAATTTGAATTTAATTTTTTATTATTTAATCATCTCGCTCGAACGAACCGCTCGAGCAGCATTCGGCGGTCGCTATACATTAGCAAATAAGTTCATTTAATATTTAATATACGAAGAATTTAGCAAACATTTTTGATTTTATATTTAATAGTATATTTTACTTTTTTGGGATATATTTTTTTAGTTCCTTATTTACTCATTCTGTCAATTCTTTTTTCGTATTTTTTAATAAAATATTTCGCTTATTTTAACTAATAAATAAATAAATTATATTATTGTTTTTGTTAAATCATTTTGCAAATTCTGTTTTTATTTCTTGTTTTTGTTAAATCATTTTGCAAATTCTGTTTTCATTTCACTTAATCGGCCAATTAGAAATGTTATTTTTGCTATGAATGTAAATATTTAAAGTTTTCAGCTAAAATGCTTGTTTGTTATTAATATTTAAAACATTTTCAAATAAAATAAATCTTTTCATCAATAATAAATTTTTATCTCATATAATTTATCATTGTCACTTTTTTACATTTAGTTTTCAATTATTTATTATTCTTTATTCTAAGCTACGCTTTCATTTTCTTTTCCGAATTTCGGTCCGTATGAAAATAAAAAATAATGTTTATGTAATACAAATAAATTAATTAGTAGATAATAGATGATGCTAGTTCTTTGTTTCTGTTTTTGATTTTAAATTTATTCCAGCACCACAAGAACATGCCATCAGAAAGGGCGCTTCTCTCGCACTTATCAGCTTAGCCCAATCGATGTTTGTATATATAATTTTATTATATATAATAAATTATTCTTAGATCAGCACACCAACGGTTTCAGAAGATTTGGCCTAAAATTAAATAAATTGTTTAAAATATGCATATTAAATTATTTTTTAAGTTTAATAAAGCTCAATGAATTGCTTAAATTAATTAATAGATAGATAGATGCTGATGAATTATTTTATAAAATTAAAAATATTAAACAATTTTTTAATAATTATGCCTTATTTTCTTCTATAATTGACTAATTTAGCAGAGCATGTATAATTAAATAATTAATTTTTTTAGAAGTTTCATTTGTAAAATTAATGTTCCTTATTTATAATTATATTATGCTTGAATTGCATATTTTATATTTTTATTTTTTATAAAATTCTATTTTTTTCATTGAATAATATTTACTAAATTATTTATTTCCAATTGCATTATTTAAATTAATATTTTTTCAAAACAAATCTTTATTTTTTAAGTTTTATAATTGATTGCTATAATTTTGACACACTTTTATTGGAGCCAACGAACGAGTTTGAAATGTTTATTGAAATTGGAAAACGTACTGACAGGCCAAATTCAATTCATTTTTAGGGAAAATTTTATTTTTAATTCAAATGGAACTATTCTTTCGCTTACCATCATTTTTAAATAGATATTTTAATCATTTTAATATTTTCTATTTTAAATTCTCATGATCGGGCATAAATAAGTAGTTTTAATTTTTGATAAATTATTCTCTTTTGACATTAATAATTGTTATTTCATTAATGGCCGAATTTTGAGATTTTTTGTTCAATTTTATAAAAATGTCAAATTTCCGAAAAATATCTCACAATAAAAAATAAATTTAATTATAAATTAAAGCAATTTATTACTTTCCCTCGTAAATCAAATATTAAATTTGGTAATCCAAAATTCAAACATTTCTTGCTGTAAACGAAATAAATACAAAAGTTTCTTTATATGAGGAAACATTTTAATTATTCATTTTTGTTACTCCAAATTTCAATTTGCCATAAATGAAAAGCTAAGATTGTGAACAATGACTCAATTTATAAAAATTAAATATTAATTATTTTTATTCAAATTATATTTTTATTTTCGAATGTTTTTATGCATTTTATTGGTTTTGGCAAGCTAAATAGTTAAAAATTCATTGATTGTATGTTCAAATTTGATTAAAGATTTCTTCTTTTCCATCAAATCATATTTTAATAATTAAATTATTTTCAATTTTCAGTTTTTAAATGTTTTCGTATTTTGACTCACTTTTAAGATATTTAAAACATTTAAATTATTCCTATTATTATTTCAGGTTATATGTCTATGAGGTTTAATATACATACAATCAAAAAAATTTCGTTATTTTCTTATTCGATTGATTTGAATTCATTTTGTGTTAAAGTCTGTTTAAAGTTTTGATTATTGTTTAAATGGTAAATAGTTTCTTTTGTTACTTTAGGCACAAAACTCATCAAATAGGCATTAAGCACCAAAAGTCCAAAATAGGTAAAAATAGGCATTATAAAAGTTATCATAGACACCCCAAACAGGGCTGGGCGAAGCTCGGCTTGGCACTCGAAGCCGAAGCTCGAATCGAAGCCCAATTTTTTTCGAAGCACGAAGCTCGAAGTTCGAAGCCCAAAAAACGCGAAGTTTTCGAAGCTCGAAGCACGAAGCTCGAAGTTTTTAAAAAAATAATTTTTCCCTAACAACTTTTTTTTTCAAAAAATTTTCGTATTCACTAAAGTTTTTTTCTTTTATTTTTTAGATTTAAAAAAAAAATCTAAAAAAATTCTAAAATTAAATGTTTATTTTTTCTTGTTTTTTTTATTTTATGAAAATTTAAATTAAAGTAACCTTAAACCTATTAATTAAACTATAATTAAAAATAATAATAATTTATGCTTTTCCTAATAAATTATTCATTTTTTGATTTTGATTAGGGCTACCAACTGAAAATTTTCAAAACCAGCACTTTGGTAAATTCTATTCCAAGTTTAAAAAAACCTAATAAAACGTTTTTTGCGGCGCGCTTTTTCCAAAAAGATTTTTGGGAAAGGTGCGCCGACGGCGCCGGTAGGCGCCGTCGGGAAAAATTTTGAAATTTGAGCGTATCTTGTTAACAAATTTAAGCAAAAAATGTAAATTTTTACGAATTTGAGCATATTTTTTAAAAAATGTAAATGTTAATTTTTGGAAAATTAAAAGAAAAAGAAATACTTGAGGGGAACTGATCTAACGCAAAATCAAGAACGGATCAAAAAGCATAACCCACTGGACCACCCATAATGACAATTTCAAAGCAAAAAAGATAATGAAATTTAAATTTAAATTTACAATAAGCCAATCATTAGGAGTGTATTTTTCACTTTGAAAACTCGATCTTTAGGGGTGTATTTTTCTCGAAGTTTCGAGCATTTTCACGAAGTTCGAAGCCCAAAAACCGCGAAGTTTTCGAAGCTCGAAGCTCGAAGTTTCGCCCAGCCCTGACCCCAAACAAGCGGAAAACGCGTTTTTCGTGCTTATCTGTGCGTATTATGTGCGCAAAAATTTTAGGCATTTGCCTAAAATCGCATCCCAAATAATTATATTCCTAAAATTTATTTTTTCTGAATTGTTTACGACGGTATATAATTTATTTCCATTTTGATTTTTGATTTTCTCTATTAAATTTAGTACATTTTATTTAATAATTTTCCTCGCAGAACTTACCGAATTCTTTTCCATTTTGGGTCGCAGTAATTTTTATATAATATTTGAGAAACTAATTATTATTTATATTAAAAATAATTTAAAACAAAAAACTATAATTTCAAATATTCAATATATTCTAAATTTTTAATGGTCTGTTATTTTTGGTTTATACTTTTGCTATTTGAATTTTATTTTTAATTTCTAAATATAAATTTATTTCCAATTATTTTTTGATTATTCATTTATTCATTTTCCTCAAATAAGTTTCGAAATTATTCATATTGAATTTATTTTTTTTTTTTTATTTACAATAAATTAAAATTTATTTGCAATTTCTACAAATTTTCTTGATTGCATGATTCCATCAAGTGTTTTTCTGTATTATCTCGTGCACATTTTTTAATCAACAAAAGAATATTTCAAAAAATCATTGTATTTTAATTCGAATTATATAATGACTGATAATATTTATTTTATTCATTTAAATATTATTATTATCATTTTTTATAAATACCAAATTAATTAACTCATCATTTTTTAATTACATTATATTTAACAACTTATTTTAAAGTTTTTTCGAACAAAATTTTTAACAAGAAAAAAATGTTTGTTTTTAAAAATCTATTTTCACTAGAAATTATAAAATTTTTAATTTACTTACTTTAAAAAAATTTCTATAAAAATCTTTAATATTATCATTTTTAAAAATACCAAATTAATTAACTTATCATTTTTTTTACTTGTGCATGAAACTGAGACCAACAGAACTTTTTGTGATTTTAATTATAAATGTTTTTTCTTTTCAATTTCGGCAATTACTACAAAATAACAAATGGGATCTGTAAACTCCAATATCGATTGAAGCATCGCTTCATCATCATCTAATTCAATTTCTTAAAATTCCATAATATTCTACGGGTTAAAAGTACTGTTTAATTCCAAAATCTCGTCCGGTTAAGGAATGAAAATGAAATTCTTTATTTGTTGTCCGATTCTAGGGACAGCAACTGGATGTAAATTTAATGAAAATGTTGATTTCTTATTCAATTCTTAGACATTCGGCTAAATTTCCAAGGGACAAAAATAAATTTTCTTATCTTCTGGCTTATTCTGCGTTAATTATGCTTTTTTAACCTTTACGGAACTTAATTTTCTGTCCTTGTTTTTAATTCAATTTGATAAATTCTTTTAGACTGTTTTAATTTATTTTCGGGTTTCTATTATCGTGCAATATTTCCAAAAAAGTCATGTCCTGTGAAACTCAAAAAATCAAGTTTTATTAACTTTTTTCTTCATAATTTTCTTGAAAAATATTTTCATTTAATGCTTTTTTGACTAATTGTAAGTCATAGCACCCATATTTCTTTTAAATTCTTTATAAAACGTATTATATATATATGACAAAAACATTTATTAATTTTAAATATTTTTTACTCTATGAATCCCACGAAAAAATTTTAAATTATAAAAAAATTTAAGAAGATATTGTGAAAAATTTGGCGTTTCAAAATTATAAGGTCAAACTTTGAAGACATGGAACTTTTTATAGGATAAGAAAAAATCTGAAAATTCATGTAATCATAACTTTTTGTGCTGATCAGAAAAGTCTGAAACACAATAATTTAAACTTTTAAGAAATTTAATTTTCATCAATTATTATCGTTTTTATTTTTTACATAAAGAGTAATTTTTAGCTGAAAATTTCGTTTTATATTAAAACGGTAATAAATACGCTTAAAAATCGAAAAATTTTGAGCTGTATGAACTTTTGGAAAATAATCTTATTTATATAAAAATGTAATTTTGTTCTAGCATAAATAAAATTTTAAAAATTCGAAAATTACATATAAAAATTTTGAAAATCAAATTTTTTTGCAATTTTCTAAAAATGCTCCTTAGCCATTGTTTTGGTGTTTTAAAGTCAATTTTGAATTTTTACACAATTTTTGGCATTTTTTGAGGGTTAAAAGCCATTTTGGGTAATTTTTAAGATATATTTTAGGTTATATTTGGGCATTTTTCGGGTTTTTAGGGCATATTTTATGCGCATATTTGGCACTTTTTAATGCATACAACTTATAACCCTAATCATCAGATAGGCCGGCTTCCTCATGATCATTTATTCGTCCTAGGCCCCCAATATCTAATTATCCCCCAGTCTCTGAGGAGGTTGAAAAATAATCCCCCATTGGTGATAAAAGGAGAATATACGGTAATTAGACAAAAATCCAAAAATTAAATTTTAAATAAAATTCCAAGTATTTATCAAAACTTGAAATAATACGAGAAATTTTTTAAAAATTAAAAAATTTTTATTTTAAAGTACATTAATTCTTAAATTCAATTAATTCAATTCGCAAATAGATATTGTAAAGTATGGAATAAAAATAAATTAATTAATGAAATAATGATTAGAAAAGGGCATATATTTATATAACTTTCAATAAATGTGTTTTTACGTATTTAATTTATTATTTATTAAATAGATATTTATATACGGTTTGTTATTTAATTTTTATTTTGTTGGGATAAATAAAAATGGTTATTCGGTTTTAAATTTGATTCATAAATAAGTAATAATAATGGAATATTATACAAATATTGAATTAATGAGAATTGATTGCAATTATTTTTGTTTAAAACAAATTATTTAAATTTTGAATTTGTCTGCTTTAATTTTTAATTTCTACTAAAATTATGTAAAAATTTGCATATTTTTTTATATAACTAAATTATTACAACTAAAATTAATAATATAAAATATGAATAAACTTCATTTCTATGTGTGTTTTATTTCTTTTATTGTAGCACATAATTTTGCATAAAGAAGAAAAAAATCCATTCTTCAGAATCTTTTGCTAATTTTAAGTGCTTACAGTATGTTTAATTATTGGTCCATAGAGTTTAAAATTGTTTTATTATAATTTATAATTTTTTTAATTACTTGCTATACTTATTTTCCACTAAATCTTTTGGCTTTAATTGAGACTTCAACCATGACTTTTGAATTTATTTGTCTATTTTAATGCTTAATTTACCTTTGATTAACTTTATGTTCTTTGTATTTTTTTCTTTCTACTTACTGTTTTTTGTGTAAAACAAATAAAATACTAAAACTATATAAACCACAATATCTAGAGATAATACAAATAATTAAGAAAAAAAAACAAAAAAAAAAAACACTCTTATCAATTAAAATCTATACTGTCTATTTTTTCTTTTACAAAGTAATCTTTAGATGATGTAAATTTTATTTTTTTTATAATTTAATAAATAATTGAATTAAAAGACTGTGTATTTTTTAACCGTTTAGTTCTTGAATCAATTAATGCCATATATCATCGAATAAGAGAGATTGCTTAATAATTTCTTTGTTCTATAATTATTTAATTAAAATCATTTAAAATAAATTAATTAAAGTTTTTGGAAAATTTTCTTTTTTTTCAATAACCAATTTCTATTCATTTTATTTCTTTTTAAATATTCAATATTCTATTCGTTTTTTTCATAGTAAACTTTTTAAATATTTGTAAATTTATTTTTCAAGTTAAAAAATTACCAATGAATAGATAAATTATTTAATAATATAGTTGATAATATAATTCGGTTTAAAAGCTGTTTGCATTTTCTTAAAAAATATTAAAATTACTTCACTTTCTTTTTAGTTTTTATAATTTTATGCTTTTTAAATCCATCAATTTGAAATAAACAATTCAAAATGTTCATTTAACAATTTTTATTTATCAAAAATTAAAATTCTTTCATTAACATTTAATTATCCAACTCTAATTTCTTTTTATAAAAATTTCAACTTTATTAATTTTATATATTATATATTATCATAAATCTCTTGTCTCGTGGTTGTATCGACTTCTTGTAAAGTAGTTTTGTACTAAATGTTTTTTTTTTAATTTTAATTCTTAAATTATTTATTAAATTTTATTTATTTTTTGGTCAGTTTTATTTCAGTCTATAAAATGTTTTGTATGATTTGATAAGTTCATCATTTTTGTACTTTTCTTACAATATAAGAATCTTTTGAAAAATTTTCTAATTATTATGTTAAAATCTTCTACAATTAACAACCTTTAATAATTTTTCTTGCCCTCTGAAATTGTTTGAATTTTTTTTTTATTGACTTCTAAATTATTTAACTAAACTACATTTTCAAATCTAAATATTTAATTAATTATATGTTCAGAAAACCTTCGATAAAATTAGCTTTAATCTTTTGTTTAAATTATGTTTTTTTTTTGCGTAATGAAAAATGTTTTTTTCATAATTACGAATTTTTAGCATTTCATTGGCAAGTTTAATTTGAATAATTCAGTTTTTTATTCTTCTGATTCTGCAGAAATGGATAAGAATTTATTTAATTTTATTTTTTACTTTATTACATTTTTTTGTCATTAAATTAATAAATTTTAAATTATATTTATGGAATCATTATTATTTTTCATGATTAACTCGCATGGATCCTCAATTTCCTTTGCAGCTGTTTATTGTATCTTTTCAAAAAAATTTTCTTCAAGTCATTAAATTGGACTTTGAAGAAAAATTAATTAGAATTTCCGAAGTTTTATTTAATTATATTTATAGTTTTAATTAAATTTATCATATTTATTAAATAATTCATTGTTTCACATAATATAAACAAAAAGCTAAAAAATAATCATGTCTAGTTTATTTTTATTTGTTTTGTTCTGCATTTTTTTTTGATAATTAAAACTATTTTGAATATATTTTTAATTTATTTTCTCCTGTACTGAATTTGAGTTAATATGTGATAAAAATAGTGAAATTGTTAATAAAATAAATCTTTTTTTTTAGCTATTTGCTCTGATTTTAAGTCTTCATTATTATAAAATTCTTCTTCTAACACAACCCAATTAATTCAAATAATAATTGTATTTTTTTAAATTCATTCTTTTATCTTTTTTATGACTCTGATAAATTATTTTAAATTTATTTAGTAATTATAATTTTAATTTCTTCCGACTCCCGTTAAAAAGATTTTTTTATTCTCGACCCCAAAATATGAATACCCGATTTTCTGGCTTTGAAAAACTTTTGGTCGAACCCCTTGTTTAAGTGTCAAATTTTGTTGGCGAAATGTACAATTTTTGCATGAGTGGCCAAATCCCGATTTTTTTAAATCCGTGAACCGTGACCGTGACCGTGAATTGGTACCGTGAATCGTGACCGTGACCGTGATCCAAAAAACCCGTGAAATTCACGGTTTTCGTGACCGTGACCGTGAATTTTTTGAGTTTAATTTTTCCCTGTCGGCGAATTTTTTGTTTTTACACTGTCTTTTTTGTGGTATCATTTCCCCAAAAAATTTTTTGGGAAAAGTGGGTCCATAGGCGCCGAAGAGGCCGCCACAAAAATTTTAAAATTTAAATTCAATTTGTGCACAGGTTTTGTCAAAAAATGGCACAATTTTGCGAATTTGAACCAATTTTTTATGAAAAGAATACGCTTTTGGAGCCCGGCGGTGCCGAAAGGCGCCGCCGGGGGAAAAATCTAAAATTTGAGTTCAATTTGTGCACAGATATGTCCGTAAAATGAGCGAATTTTGCAACATTAATCAATTTCAAAAGACAAAAAACGATGAAAACTTGCAATTTTCTATAGGTGCGCTTGCCATTTTTCAAGTAAAAAAAATCGGGTACTGAAGCGTGCATTGGCACGCGCGCCTATAATTGAATTTTTCTCATCATTTTGCGTTCTAAATCGATTCCGACCTTTTTAAAATGATTTTATGAGACATATTACCCAATTTCAAAAAATAGGGATTTTAGTGGAAAATTTTTGAAAATTTGTTGGGATTTGTTAACTGATTTTGCCCAAAATAACTTTATTTCGAGCAAGTTTTTATAGAAATTTAATGAGTTTTTATTTAAATTGGGTCATCCTTGAAACTTTGCGTTTTATTTGTTTTTGCACAATATAGATAATTAATTAACTTTGTTCAAAAAAGTTTCAGGAATAGGGGAGGGGGCCGGCGGTGCCGATAGGCGCCGCCGGAGAAATTTTTGAAAATTTTGCTCTGTTTCTTAGCAAACTTTGCCCAAAATCAAATGTCTCAATGAAAACAATATGTATAATTCGTAAATTTTCGATTTTATCCAGTGTAAATTTTTCACGGAATAACCGTGAATTGGTACCGTGAATCGTGACCGTGACCGTGAGTGAAAAAACCCGTGAAATTCACGGTAACCGTGACCGTGACCGTGATTCACGGCGCATCTCTAGGCTTTAGGCTCTAAAAAACCCAAAAATATTCACTAAAAATGGATACTAGACTCTAAAAAGTCTCAAATTTAGGGGGTGTAAAATGACAATTATTCAAAGTCAACAATATTAATCCAAATCAGTATTGAGATAAAATAATTTTTAAAATCACAAATTCTTGTTACGAAAATTTAAAAAAAAAATTTGGAGATAAATTTTTGAGAAATTTTTGAGAAATTTTTCATTTCTCATGGCTGTAAAATTTTCGGGTCGCTTCTTAGGGGTGTATTTTCCGTTTTTATTGCATTTTTGTTAATAATTTTGGGCAAAACGCCAAAATAGTTGAAAATACGTTCCTTCAACATTTTTTTAGTTTTTTAGGCTCTAAAAAGAAAAGCCTCGAAAATAGGCACTAATAATTCGAAAAGTAGCTTAACAAAAACGAAAAAAAAAACAACATGTTTTGGTGCGTTTCAGGCTACGGCGAACTCGGGAAGAAATAGGCAAAACCTAAAAATTGTACCTTAATTTTTTTTAAATTTTATTTGCTAAATAATAAATCATAACTTCGCTTAAAATTAGTCAAATTAATCAATCTTATATTTATTATGTGCCCCAACCAGGGCTGGCCGTGATTGAATTTCAAATCAGGGAAATCCGTGAGCCGTGATCACGCCGGGAAAAAATTTATATTTTTAATGCGATTTGTTAGCAGATTTTTTTTAAAGTTTTGTCTTATATAATGAGTGAGTTTTATTATTAGTTTTTTGTAAATAATAGATTATTAATTGATTTTTCGTTTATTGTATTTTTTTCCCTTTCATTAGTATCAATAATATTTCGTTTAATATCTCATTTAAATATTTTAAATTTACATAAAAATTCGCATTTCAATCATTTTTTAGACAAACTCTTGTTGAAATTTGTGCATAATTCTATAAAATACATTCTCATTTTTCAATTATGTTTTTTTAAATGTACTTTTCTGGCTCTAAAATAATTTAATTTCTCAGTATTAATAGATTTTTATTTATTTCAATTTTAATTGAAAAGTTTGTTTGACATATCAGAATAATCTTTTATTTAATATGAATGATTTATTTTTAATATAATCAATTCTCTTCATGCGAATTCAGTGGAACCTAAAAAAGTATCATTGGATGTATAATTCTCAAAATTAATTATAATTTTAATTTTATTTGCACAATATTAAATCGTAACAAAGCCCAAACTTAATCTAATTCATAAATCATTAATTTATTTGCAATCATATTAATATTATGGGTTTTTTTTTAAATTTTTTTAACATTATTATTCCTATCATATCAAAGTATGTCACATAATTTGTATAATTGAACATTCTTTTACTTAAAAGATTAATCAAATGTTAGCCAATTTATGACATTTTATTAATTAATAAAAATTTTATTTATTTTTTTCTCTCTCAAAATTTTATTTTTCGCAAGTTTATAATTAAAATTTATTTTAGTGAATTATGCTTTTTATATAAGTATTTTGCTCTTTTAGTATAAATTTAAAATCTTTCCGTTTATCATTTATCAAATTTTATCCCTTTTTTTATTAAATATTTTGATTTTAAGGAATTCTTAAAAATGCTTCTTTGTTCTACCATTCTTCTTAATTAATTTTAAAAATGTATCTTTTTAATGTATTAATTAATTATTTTTAATCAATTATTGCATTGTACACTCCTATATTTCATAATTTTTTGATGAGATCTGAAATAGTTAATATTTTTTTGAACTATTTTAGTTTAGCCGATACTTCTACATAAATTAATTTGATAAATTATAAAAATATTATATAAATAGTAAAATGATAATTTTAGTTAATTATATCAATAATTTTTATCATTCAAAATAATAAAATTTTGTTATTAATCAAATAAAAGATTAAATTTTTATTCAAAATTAAATGACAATGATTTAATTAAAATATATTTTTTATAATTTATTTTCTTTTAACTTTTTCCTCCTTTTCAAAATTAATTGTCAGAAGTCAAATCTTTGCTGGCGATCTTTCGTTATAATAAAATTCTATTTAATTAATTTATATAAATTTTAAGAAAAAATTTAAAAAACTATATTATTTACTACAAAATAAGAAACTTTATAAGATTTAAAAATTTATAAATAAACCAGAAAAATTGTTATTTTTTGAAACACGTCGAAATATAACATTATTATCACATTGATAATTAATAATCATCATTTAATAAGTAAACTATTTAATTATTCGATATTAGAATGAATTTATTAGAATTTAGTAAATAATAAAAGTAGATTACCTATTAATGGTTTTAGTTTCTTTTTTCCTCTTATCTTTTTTAATTTAGCATAAAAAATAATTAATTATATGTAAATTGTTTTTAATAAATATATATTTATAAAAAAATAAATGTTTCAAAATCTATTTAAATGATTTAATCTCTTCTTGGGTTTATCGGTTTTTTTTAATGTTTTTACTGTTACTTTTACTGCTGTTTCATTGATTATTAATCAAAATTCTTCTAGTCACGTATTTGTATTTTTCTAAAATAATTCATTGGTATAACCAAATTTTATTTAAATACATTTTGCTTTGGATTTTATATATTTTTCAATTATTAATTTCATTTTATAATTATCTTAATCGGAATAAATATTTTTTTGTTTTCCGTCAATTGAAACATAATATTTTTATTAATATTTTTTATTTCCATTCTTTTTTTTTTGCTAAAAAGCTTTAATTTATAAATATTTCACTCTATAAATTTAAATGATGAAAACATTTTATTTTCAATTTTTTATTCTCATGGCACAACCTTTTCAAATTTTCATTTCTTGTCCTCTTCTTTTTTCCTTTTCAAAATTCTCTATTTATGAATATTTTTACTATATGAGAAGTTGGTGAAGTCAGAAAAATTTCTTGAACCCCATAATTTCTCAACAGACTTTACAGTTTTTAATTTAAAAATTTTTTAAAATAAATTATGCAATATATAACGTAAGGTTTTTTATTATAAGATAAATTTTTTATTTAGCATTTATCTATTTTATTTTAATATAATAGCCTTTAATTTTAAATCTGTGTATATTCATTTTTGTTTTTTAAGTTTAATAAATTTTCAATGAATTTGATAAATTAATTAATAGCTAGATGATGAGTTGCTTCTTTTGTAATAACCAGTAAAATTTTTTTTATAAGTTTATTGCTTTATTTTGCTTCTATAATATAATAAATTTGATAATTGATCAGAGAAAGCCGATGTGGTTTTATATATGAAATTTTTTTAAATTTATAATTAATTCTTTTTATATGTCAATGCAAGCTTACTATTTTAGAAATTTTGTTTTATTTATTTATTTAATTAATTAATCGGGAGGAACCAATCCTAATTATGAAAATTAAGGGATGAATATTTAAAAATTATAATTTCTTTTTTATGATTTTCACCTTTTTGAAGATAATTAATCTTAGATGACTATACTAATTTGATGTGAAAGTATGTCACATTTGAAAAGATTTAATGTGCTTAATAATGTCATATTTTATTGATTAGTTTTTTCATTTTTATAAGTGTATTTTAGAAATAAATTTGGTGATTTTTTAAGTTTTATTTTTCAGTTTTTTTATATCTAATCACATCTTTAATTAAAAATCATTTTCGATTCGAAAAATGAATTTTTAATTGTTATGGGAAAATATGAATTTATTTTTGAAATCCGATTTTGGTGGTTTCATTAATAAAATGTTTTAATATTAACTCATTTTACTTTATCATTAATTTCTTTAAAATTCTTAATTTTCTGAAAATTATTTTATGAATTAATTAATAAATGCTTCTCAATTAGCAGATAATTAGGTATTTGTTTTTTGAATTTTTTGCTATTTTTTATATTTGAACTCTATTTTTCGTATTTTTAGGCTCGAATAGCCACTAGATACCGGATACTGGGCCCGAGGATATCGAGTCGGGATCCCGACTGAAGTGCGCCCGATCAATCACGAAGATTTGGGAAAAGCGTTCGGGACGGATCCCGAGGGCAGGATCCAGAATTTAATCCTGTGGGCTCCCGAAAAAATCCCGCGGGATTCCGATCCTGTGTCAGTTTTTTTATCTATGAAGTGTCGACATTATTAATTAAATAATTAAATTTTAAATATCCATTTTTATAGCTATTTTTATTGAATTAAAAGTTTGTAGAATATAATATTTTATAGTTCCTTTAATCTTGTTCGCATATCCTCCTATTTATTTTGAATAATCCATTCATTTATTTATTAGTATTTAGCCATTTTTCAAATGAGATGAGAGAAAAAAGCATAATTATTAAATAAAAATGTGGTAGATATTTTCGTTTCCTTCAGATTATATAGAAATGCTTTATCAAATTATCAACCATATTACTTTATGAATGTATTAAAATGCTTTCGAAATCGGTTTTTAAATTTTTTTTATTCCTCTTTTCTTAAAATAGTAATTTTTAGATATTTGAAAATTTAATTTATCTTCTTATTTATTAAAATTATTAGCAAATTTAGTAAATAATTTCTCGTTTTCTGTTCTCTTGACATCGGTAATGTTTGATGAAATGTTAAATTTTATTATTTTAAAAGTTTTGAATAAAAAAAATTATTATTTTTTAATTATTTTTAATAATTAACTAGTCATTGTTTTTTGATAGATTGATTTATAATTTAAGTAAATAAATAAATAATATTTATTTCGTTTTAAAAATTTCTAATTAATTGATAAACTATTAATTTCGGATTGTTAAAATGAAATTGTTTTGTAAAATTTTAAAAATATTTTTGGGAATTTTGAGAAATTGGAAGAATTTGAATTCAAAAACATGTTAGAAATTTTCTGCAAGAATCAGATAAAAAAGTTTCGAAAGTTTATTTAATTGTGTTCCATATCGTCGTATTGTTGCAATGTAGCCGAGCATACCTTTTGGCAGGGAAATTTTGATTTGAGTATTTTTTAACTAAGACCATTAAAGTTTGTTTAATTTAAATTGAATATTTTATTGTTTATATTTCAATATTCTTAAAAAAAATTATTTTTAAAATTTAATTTTATTATTATTGATGTGTTGATTTTAATAATTTTTCTTCTTTTCTCATTTGTAATTTTCCTCCAATTTTTTGCTATGAATTAATTTTAATAAAATAATAACAAAAGCACATCATCAATGTGTAAAAAAGATATTTAATGATTTTAAGTGATTTTTTAAAATTTTCATCCTTCTCCATCTACGGAGAGCATTCTCCAGCCAATTTGCTGAAATAAATTATAGAAATTAATTAGATAAATAAATAAATTCACCTTTAAAAATAAACATTTATAAGTTGTTTTAATACCTTATTTAATTTTTTCTCTTTATTTATCTGCAATTTGTGGATTTTTATTTATTTACTAAGATTTTTTCTTGGTAATTTTAATTAACATTTTATGATATAATTTTACGCTTTATTCACTTTACATTTACATTTAATACATTTACATTTAATTATATAATTTATAAATATTATTTTTGCTCTGTATATAAATATTTTTGTGTTTTTTTTTGTTCAAATGTTTGTTTATTATTAATATGTAAAACATTTACAAAATCTTTTTTTCTTAAATAATTAATTATAGCAAATTGTAATTAATTTTTGTGATTGTTTATATTTTCATTATCCTCATGCTCTCTGAATTGATATGTTGGGGAAATGTCTTGGGAATTTAAAAAAAAAAAAAGTGAGTTTTAATTCATTACTAAATAAACTTTTTTTAATAATTGAATTTAATATAAACAATTTGTTTTTTTTAATAATTTCTTAATTTAAATTGGGTTCACTGAATTTAATAATGAATTATTCCATTTAATTTTCTCTATCTCGAGTGTTGAAATATTTACAAATAAATATTCTTATTTTGTAATATTGATTTTTTATTTATTGATTTTTATTAATTTTAGCTCTTAGTTTATAAATTAAAGTTGTTTAGAGTTATTCTGAATATTAACTAGATTTGATCACGACCTATTATTAACCGGTACCCACGGTTTTTTATTCAATTCTAATTTCTTTTTATAAAATTTTAAAATGATAACTTTAATATGTTTATTGTTTATTAAATTATATTATAAATCTCTTGTCCCAAAAAGTGAAAAATTTGATTTGATTTGAATTGCCTTTTATATTAAAAAAGTGTTTAAAATTTTAATACTTAAATTCTTATTAAATTTTCTTTTTATTTAAAGACTATCATTTCTGTTTTTTAAACACTTACTTTAAAATTTTAGAAATTCAAAAGTTCAATAAATGTTTTTCAATACTTTAAAAGAAATTAGTTTCAATTATATTTTATTAATATTATTGAAAATGTTTTACTCATTTTTCTATATGAAATTTCGTTATAATTCCGATTTGTTTATTTAATTATTCCTAAATGTTTAATTTATGAATCAAGAGTTATTTTAAGATATAAGCCATTTTGAAGTTAGTTTTGTTCTTTTATAATATTTTTTATAAAACAAATAATAATTTACATAGTCATTATTTAACTGCCTATAGGTAATTAATTTCTCAATTTAAGTTTCTCAAAACTAGAAAATCTTTTTTAATATTTATATTTATATTTAAATTTTCAATTTTGAATGTTGCTTTCACTTTTTTAATTTCTTTTAATTTAATTATTTAAGTGCTAAATGCTTTTGGAAGAAATAAAATTTTATATGATTATATAAATTTTTAAGTTTAAGGGTTTTTATTATTTCTCTTATCGTTGGTATCAAAGTATCCAGTAATTTTTATTTAGCGAAAATTCAATTTTAGGGCACCTTCAGCACTGCCGGACACAAAAACTATGAAATTTCTTTAAATGTTGGTGCAATTTTAAAAATATTTTTTCAAATTTAACAATTTTTTTTTATACTTTAGAAGACAATAAATCAATAAATCATTTTCTTCTATTTTTAACTATTCAATTTCAGAATAATAATTTATAATCTTTCAAAAATGTTCAATCAAAAGAATCTTTGCGAAACGATCATAACATTTTATTTTTTCTATTAATTATTTTCGTATTACTCATCATTTCCTGACTTTAAAAATGAACTTTCAAAGCGAGCTTTGTCAATTTTTGAGAATTTGTATTTTGTTATTAAAATTCAGAGTTTATTCAATGTTTGTTTAATTAAAATAATTTTTTCAAAAAAATTTTAAAGCTAAATTTGGGTATAAGGACATTGAGAAAATTCTTTAATTCTTTCATCAAAAGTTTTAAGAAAATAATCCCAATAATTATGAAATGAAATTTTTGTTGTTTCATTGTTACACCTTTATGGAAAACCCCATCCACAATCCGAGGTGCCTAATTATTTTTTATTTTTATTGTCGTTATTAATCTAAAAATAATTTATTTTAAACATTTTTTTATTAAATAACTTTTTTGTTCTTTTTATGATTCTCAAAAATATTTATTTTTTTAAACTATTATTGTAGATATTTATTGGTTTCATTAAAAAATATATATAATATTTCAATTAAATTTATTGACCGTTTAAATTAATTCATAAAAATCATTAACATATGTTGATCCAATTTTATTTACAGATTCATTTCACAGATATGAAAATATCATCTAATATCATTATATTATATTAAATTATAATTTAAAAATACTAATATTAATTTAATTTGCAATTTTAGTTGCACTATGTCTAATTTTGGTAATTTTTTAAAATTTCATTTAAGTTTTTGAAGATGTCAAAAATGAATTGACAGATGAGAACAAGGTTTTATATAATTCGATATTATGATCTTTTGAAATTTAGATATTATATACACTACGCATTTTCTATGACTTATTTTCCACTGATGCATTAATATCCTTTTTTATTCCGTAAAAAAGAATGTTTTTGTTGAAAAGGTATTTTATTTTCTGAGGACTTGGAATTTAACAACCTCGATCTGGGGACCAAGATATGTATTGTTTTTCTACCTGCTTTTTCCTATATTTTTTACAGATAAACCGATTTAGGGTCAAATCATAACAAAATATAGCTACAGGCTTTTTCAAAATTTTAGCTCACTTCACGTCACTCTCATGGTATTGTGTTTACTAAAAATCCTGGTCTTGCAATTCGTAAAAATAAATCCATTTGACAAAACGGGCCAACCCACCCCCCCAAAAAAAATTGTACAAAAACTTTTACGCTATACTATACAATATTAATCCCATACTGCTAAAATGGCAGCAATTGGTCCATTTGTTACTTTTCGCGAAGTGTTTCTCTTCCAATTTTCAAAAATACAGTAGCATTTATTTATAATTTAAGAAGAATTTATTATTTAAAGATATTTTAGTCTTTGCTCAATTGAAAGTGTTTATTCAATTTCTAATTATTCTTATTATATTTCTTCGTTTTATGATAAACAAAATTAATTTTAAAACTTGATTTTTTATGTTTATTATTGGCCCGTTTATTATTTATCATTTTTCTATCTTCATCTTATAAATCTCCTGATTTTGAGTATGAGCCTGTACAAACGTAGCTGGTGCATAACAATATAATTCACTTTAATATAATTATTTTAGTATTTTGTGTAAATTATTTTCATAAATTTTATTTTAAGTTTATTATCCTATTCAACATAAATAAAAAATTTTTATTTAATTGTTTTTGAAATTAAAATTTATATGGTTGGGATGCCAATGTTTATCATAAGAACCTCCAAATCTCTGATGACAAAAGTTCCAATCCCTAGGATTTTGTAAACTTACAAATAATTATTGAAGTAACAATTTTGACAATGATGTTAAATCAAATCCAAATAGAAAGAAGGATTTTTGAAAAAATTCTATGAGAGTTCAAGGGTTTTTTGAGACATTGGAATTTTATTTTATTTTCTTTAATGACATCAAAATTTTCGTTAGATTATAATTGTTTTTATTTATTTGCTTTAAAAATGCATAAGAATTTAAATTTTTCCACAGAGCAAAATTTATTTGCTTCTTTATATTTTCCTTCCCTATGGTATTAATTCTCATGACAATCAATCACGTATACATATAAATATACTCAATAAATTCATGTAATTGAAATTCACTTATTTCTCTTTTTTCAAGTAATTAATTTATGAAAATAATTAAATGTTTTTAATAATTGATTATTTTAATTAATTATACATTTTTTTTTTTACCATTAGTTACATTTTTATTATTTTATAGCAATTTTATCTTATCGTTTCTTAATTATAATAATGTTGAATGAAATTATTTTTAATTTTGTAACAGTTTAAATCACGAAAATTTGTATAAAATAAATAGTTATAAAGCAAAATAAAAACAAAAGATAATGATAAGATTTTTATTAAAATAATTAATGTCAATAATTAAATAATGAATGGCAATTTGAGCATTTAAAAAATCAAAAAAATTTATTTAGAGAAAAAATGTTTAAAATACAAAATTGAATATAAACTGTTTTTCATTAGATTCATAATGATTAATAAAGGTTTAATTTAATGTCATTAAAAATAACCAAAATTTATATTATTTATGTTTAAATTATATAATGATTTTTATAGTTGAAAAATATTTAATTATTTAATTAAAATATTTATATTATGTTTGATATAACAGATTACAATAAAACTATTTTTTTTTTGCTCAATTGATTTGAAGAAAGGAGCTCAAAAACGCATTTCTGCATTAAAATTTTTTGATTCTGATGTCACTATCGGTCACTAGAAATGAAAAAATTTTCTCAAAAATTCACTTTCTTGGCAACAATTTTTAATTTTAAAAATCATTTTTTAGGTACCTTTTTTGGTTTTTTGCCCTTCAAAATCCCAGTCCTACTAATTTGCAACTGCAACTAGTGAATAAAAATTATTTTTTCTCAATTTTTGGCGAAAAATTATGTCACTATTCGTCACTATTTCGTACTTTTTGCCACTATTTTATCACTATTTTGGCATTTTTACTCACTATTTTAGCTAATTATTTTGAGATTTTTCGTCACTAAAAGTGCGGTCCTACTTATTATTAAAATATTGTTTAGAGTCCGTTTATTTGTTTTTTAAAAGGTATATTTATTTATAGGTAGCATTATATTCTCGTCTGACGGTTAAATTTACTTTTATTATAATTTGTATTTTCATGATTTTTTCTATAAATGGCTAACTAAATAAGACAAAATTTACTTCCCTTGTGCTTTTTATTCAATCATTTTTAATTATTAAATTTATTATTTGCCATAAAAAAGCGATTGAAAGTGGAAAATCAGAACAAGTAAAGTTTAGCAAGAAGATTCTGGGAATCAAAAAAGGCATCAAATTCAAATATAAATTATTTATAAAATATTTTAGCATAACACCGCCGGAAAATTTTTGAAATTTTTTCTTTATTTGTAGAGCTAGGCGTGGACCTAATATTTCGCGAACAGTCGTAAATTTAAAAAAAGGTAATTAATTTCTTTCTTCTGTGGATTCGTCGTCGTTCTTCGCAACTATTAAATCATAATTAAATTATTAAATATTTTTAATACATCTTGCTTTAAGTTCTCATTTAGTAAATATTTGCTACGCGGTAATTTTATTATTACTGGAATAAATTAATGCGCTCACTTATATTAAATAGATATTTTAGTAAAAATTATTGATGAAAAAGATTATGGATGAAAACAATTTTTGACCCCAACGAACAAAGCCCGTTTCATTACATATAATTTTTATTTCATAATTTTTTAATATTTCATTTTGTGTGAAATGATTTCGGAGATTATTTATTTATGTTTAATGAATAGATATAATTTTTTTTACGTTATAATCCAAAAATATTTTAAAGAGACTGTTCATTAGTCGAATTAATTGTTATTTCGTTTTTCTAGTTGCGTTTATAAGATTTATGAATTAGTTACAATATATTCTGTTTAATTTTTTTTATTTAGAAATTAAAAAAAGCAAATATATGATTTTTACATTCCGACAATATTATTTCGGCTAACATTATAAAGTTATAACATTACTTTTTTATAATTACGCATATTTTTTGGATTGATTAAAATATTATAAAATATTATTCTAGGTGCAATAAAAAAAAAATTTTAACATTTTTCATTAATACAATTAATTCTTATTAGGAAAATTGTAATAAAAAAAAAGTCACAGAAAATGTCTTGCAATTTTATACATAATATTTATTTCCACGACTAATCATATTATTCAAATAAAATGACAGTGGTAGTTAGACATTCAAATTAAACCTAAAACTAGGGTTTAATGTTAAGTTTATTAATACTAAATTTAAATTATCTTAAAAATGGCAAAGTGATACAAAACATTTTCAGTCTTTTTTTTCTTTTTTACCAATTTGGCCATTTTAGCTTCTTTCTTTTTTTTTGTTCTAAAATAGTAAAAAATTTTTAAATTTCCTTTTTAGGCGCACAAATTATTAATTATTTTTTTCTGTCACTGTAATTAATTCGTGCTGAGAGAATCGCAAAAAGTCTCAGTGTCAATAAAAATAATTGAAAAATAAACTAAAAAAATAATATAATTTCTTCCCCATTTTTGTTCAAATTTTTGCACAAATATCTTTTGTCATTTCATTGTGGAGCCCCTGCAATTGTGTGACACTATCCAAAAAATTAAAATGGAATTGTTGAAATTTTAGGGTCAAGAACGGCTTAATCTATGGACGAAATGCAAAAAAAAAAAAGGATAAACAAAAATGAAGGCATGAAATTCAAAATAAAAGCAAGTTTTAATTAAAAAATAATGCATATTCTAAATTGAATAAGCATTAATTCAACATATGTACATAATTTTAGATTTGTATGGTAGCCTATATTGCTAAATATTTTTATTGGCACTGAAACTTTTTGCCGTTCGACATAGCATCTAATAATTATATTATTTCAAATAGTTTTATTATCTTATGGTTTTTGCTGCGTTAATTATGAATTTTTAATATTTTATCGAAATTATTTTTTTAAAGAATTTATTATTATTTTAATAAGGCTTTTTTGTACAGATTGAATAAGAATAAATATATTTTTAATGTAGACTTATCATATTCAAATCAATTTGTAATGCAAGTTTAGGTATATCCTCACAATCAAATATTTTATTTTGTAATTCTGATTACTTACAAATTATATTTTTTTTAATTAAAAAAATATGTAGTAATAATGGAATAATATCAATTTTATGCTAAAATTATTTAAACTTTTTTTAGAAGATGGTTAAATTGTGTGTCGTTAAACCCCAAAAATCCAACCCAAAATCTGAATTCTAAATTAATTTGATACTTATAAAGGGAATAAAAGTTACATAAATATTTATTGTTACTGAAATAGTTGCCAAAAATTGCAAAAGCATGTCAATGTCAAATTTTCCAAAATCTTAGGGGTGTTTTTTTTAAATTAGGTTGATTCTCAGGGGTGCATTTAAGAGACCAATCAAAAGATAAAATACAATAATATAAAATCCAGGCCCGGTATATTAAGTGCTAAAAACTGCAAAAAAAAGGCACCTAAAATCAATTTTCTTACATTGCCAAAATTCTCAAAATTGTTTATTTAATTTTTCCATAAATTGTTTATACATTTTTTCAATTTTGTTATTGTTTTTTTGTCATTTTTTTTAAACGAATATTTTTCTTTCTAAATGTCCACAGTTTTGCAAAATTCTCTTATTTTGAAACAAATTCGGATTTTTTGAATCCGGAGACTCATGTTGTTTTAAAATTAATTTCATCTATTTTTAAATATTTTTTCGAAAAAATTGGATTAAAAATTAATATATCAAAAATATTTTTATTAACCGAAATAACTGGAAAACCAAAAACGAAAATCGGGGAGTCCAAAACCAGCCTAACCGAAAACCGGGGGTATCGGCGTCAAAAATTGCTTTAAATAATTAATTAATTTAATTGGATAAAAAAATTCAAATTTTTCTGTATTTTATGAGACAATTTTATTCTTTGTTGTTTAAATATCTATTTGAATTGTTTTTGTTTAAAATGACTAAAATACTATATTTTATCTCTTGTTAAGATGAAAAAAATCCGTATTACAGTTACATGAGCTTTATGGAATATGTGTTATATTAATTAATTAATTGTTTAATAGTTTTGTTTCTTTATTAGTTTTATTATTTATATGTGTTAAAAAATTAAATCAAAAATTAATTATATTTTTCTAATTAAACTACTCTTTATATTAAATTAAATAATCCATCATTAATTAAAGCCTTGGTGATTTACATATCCTCATTGGTTTGTAGATTCTAGTTATCTTCTTTAATATGAAAATTTATTTCTGATCCGTTATTTTAGTTTATTTTATGTTTATTAAAATTGGTTTTAGTATTAAAAATTACAAATTTAGCTCAATTTTTAGTCATTATTATTATTAATAAAAACAAAAACAATATATTTATCCTTTTTATACATGTTTTAATTAAAGCAAATTTTCATTTTATTCACAAAATGAGAGTTGGAGTTCCCATTAAAGGCTCACTGAATTAAAATATTATGTTTATTTCTTTTTTAAATAAATGAATAATGAAATTGAAAATTAATTTTCTTAATTTTAAAAGATTTTGAATATTCTCTAATTAAATATATGTTTTATTCATTGATTAAACGAATCGGCAAAACAATTAAGTATTATTATCGATTAATTATGGTTTTTCAAAGTTTGTTTAATTAATTAATATGAGTTTTGATTTAAACAAAATAAATTTGCTACTTTTTTTCCGTTTTATAAAATGTTCGGAATTAATTGCTATTTATGAATTTCGCATTTTTCTTTCAATGTTATCCAAATATTGTGAATATTAATTTTAAGTACTAAAATTGGGGAATTCTTTTTAATTAATTTCTCAATTATTTTTGTTCTGTTTATATGAATTTTATTTTCTTAATTTATTTAGCTATATAAAATATATTTATAAATGTCCATTGTGCTCTTTATTATTATTATTATTATTTTTAATCTAAATTATAAATTAGTCACTTTTTGTTGGCCTTGTATTAGTAATTTTTTGAATAATTTCTAATATTTTTTATGATACGCGGTTCCGTTGCCTTTTGCCATATTGGAATTTGTTTCATTGGCATTTGTAGCGCTTTTGTTGGCATTTGACATATCAATTGCACTTTTGTAATTATTTTCGTCCGTCATTATTATTTCAACAAAATTGTTTTGCATAAAAATTCAAATTGTTTTTTACTTTTATAATTGTATTTAGAAAGTCTTCTTTTTTAATTAAATTTTCTTTTGATATTGCCTTGAAATATTTAAATTTTTAGTATTTTAAGTGATTTCTGAGGAACTTTATTTACTTTCTTTGGATTTTTTCATTTTTTGGATAAAAATTTTCTTGATTTTTATTTCTCTCTTTTTAGAGCATAGTTTCATGGCTATGGAACTTTTGTTATAATTATTAATATGACCTAAAAGTTTGCAAAAAACTCAAACTATTTAAAATATGGCAAATCCAAAAATGCTAAAATGGCAGCCATTGGTCAATTTTTGCACTTTTCGCCAAATGTCCTTCTCAGCCACTTGCCAAAAATATTTATTCATTTATTCTTATGGGCTCAAACTTAGGTAAATAAAACTGAGATTAACCCTGAAAATAACAAAATTGGATGCTGTGAATTAGGGTTAGCCCCCGAAATGTCGGGGTTTAATGAAAGTCGTCAATTGCACTTACAATTAACAAATAAGATGGAAATATCCTTAAATCAGTTTTTAAGTTCCCGAACTTTTTCTTTTATCTTTTTTTCGACTTTTTATGAAAATTTCGCCCCCCGACAAAGGTGTCTGCTCCCGACATTTTTAAATTTCTCCAGCCACCCCCGACAAATTTAGTCGGGAAATTTTCACCCCGAACCCCGACTTTTCCTACCACGACGTCGGGGGTCACAACACTACTGTGAATATTGCCTATGAATGGAGGAAAAGAGGGGCAAATGCCAAATTTTGGTGAATATTTTAAGATTTATTTATTGTATTTCCAGTAGGATTATTTATAATTAAAAAAAATAAGTCACGAAAAAGTCATAAAAATTCCAAAAAGTCACAAAAATGCAAAAAAGTCATGAAAAAATAACCAAAAAGTCACATAAAAGTGCCAAAAAAGCACCAAATAAATCCAAAAAAGTCCTGAAAATTAGCCAAATGTAATTAAACCCAAAAGCCGTTTTAAACATTTTTCGAAGAAAGCAATTTAAAAACGACTAATTTTAACGAAAAAAAAATATTCAAGTGTTACATCGGCAGATTTTATTTATTTTTCAGTATCGCCATTTCAGTCCTAATGGTATAAGAAACTTCAGTTCCGTCTCGAAGATTGACTTATTTTTCGGAATTTTCATCACAAAAAGTCAAATTTTGCCTTAATAAATAAAAAGTCATGAAAAAAAAGTCACAAAAACGCAAAAAAGACTAAATGTGCATATTTATATGATATTAATATAATTATTATATAATGTTATTATGGATTTATTGCTTAAATTATTTTTTTTTTATAAATTAATTTGAAAAATAATAATGACTTTTTAAAAATGATAAGTAACTCGAATAATAAGCATTAATTAAAATGATTTTGTATGAAATTTTTTAGGGATAATTTTGTCATATTTTAAATTAATTTTTCTTTATTTTTTAATTTTAAGAAATGAATTAATTTTTTACTTGCCTTTTCAAATCAGCACGGTATTATCGTATGCAATAAACATATGTTTTTCCCGCTGAGTTTAAGCTTTTACCATTTTTGATCGCGATAATTTACTTTTGCCTTCATTTAATATACAAATTTTATGGCTTTTATTTAATTCTTGAACCTATTAATCCTTTGCACTTTTCCATTTGCGTTCTCGAACAATGGAATATGTATAAATTTTTCTTTTTTTATTGGATAAAATCAAATATTATTCTGCAACTTTTTCCATTTCAATTGATAAACGCAATGATCAAAAATTTCTTCCGGTGCTTCCAATTGGCACCAATGAACCCCTTTTTCACTTAGACTCCCATTCTCTCAGAATCACAAATCGGTAAATTGTTAATAAACTTCTGGCAAGTCGTGCCCGGGCCGTAGATTAAAATATGATAAAAAAGTTTGGAGTTTAGATAATTATTTATAAGTGAAAATAAGAAGATGAATTTAATAAATATATGCATTTAAATGGTTAAATTTTGGGGGGATATTTTTGAAATGAGAAGGGCCGATGAATGGAGAGGGAGGGGGGGGGGGGGGGGGGGGGGGATTTAACGGACAGCACAAAGTCATTAAATGCAAAAAAAGGGCCCGCCAATTTTCACAATTTTATTTTGAACAATTTATATTCATTTAAATTTTGCAGATGGACAAACGAAGGAAGCGAACGACCGAAAATTGTGGGAGAGAGTGAGAAAAAAAGAGGACAATAGCAGAGAAGAAAAGGACGAAGATGGAGCGGAGGAAGAGAGGAAGAGTGAAGAAAGAGAATAAGGCAGAGAAAATAGGCAAATCCCAAAGGAAAACAGACATTTAAATTTAAAATTAATTAGACAAAAAAAAGAAGAAGAAATGCAACAGATTAATTGCAAAATTGCAGTGAATTAAGAATTTTGTTAATAAAGTCTATAAAATCTATTTTTCTGATATTTAATTTAAGTAAATTTTATTGACCTTTCAATTAGCAACAGAATTCCAATTAAATTAATATTTTTGCCCTTTTCTCTCACCTTCGCTTATTATTTTTTCGAAAAAGCAACAAAATTAATTTTTACTTTCCTTTAAAATGTGAAAACAAAATTATCGTTTCGATAAATATTTTCTGTTTTGTTGATCAATTATCGATCAATGCTTTTTGGCTTATTCCGATCATTTTTCCGATCACTTAAGCTGCAGATGATCAGCGTCGTGTGCCATCCTCAAAGAAGATGCCGCCGTCGATGGCACAATATTTCGGGCAAATGCCCTTGTAGCCTGGCCCGCCCGGTTGGCCTTGCGGTCCCTGCGGGCCTGGCGCCCCTTCAGGCCCCGGTGGGCCCTCAATGCCAATTGGGCCTGAGAAAAAATGAAATTTTAAATCATAATTTTTTTTTACCTTTGGGCCCGGGTGCGCCGGGCAATCCTGGAGCTCCGGGGGGTCCGGGTTGGCCAGGAGGTCCCTGTGGTCCTTGTTCGCCTGAAAAAAGAAAATTTTTTGTAGAAAATATTTTTCCGTGGTTTTTGTTACCAGGCGGTCCTGCTTCACCGGGCACTAATTGTTCTGCGGGTGCAGGCTGACCAGCTCTGAAAAAATTAAGTATAAATAAAAGGCATCGATGAATGTAACAGTCAATTTGTAAGTTGACTGTACCAAATATCGGCGCCTAATGCAATAAAATTTTGGAAATTAATTCAAAAATATTAAACGCCCGTCCTAGCAATATCAAACTGGCGGTACTCACTCGCCGGGTTGTCCAACTGGGCCTTTCTCGCCGGGTGGCCCGGGCGGCCCTTTTGGTCCCTGCTCTCCTGGCGATCCCTCGGGTCCTGGACGACCATTTGGTCCCTCTTAAAGTAAAATATGTTTAATTTGTTTTTAGTTATGAGAATGACTCACCGGCTCCAACTTCGCCAGGTGGACCCAATTCGCCGGGTGGTCCGGGAGGGCCTTGGGGACAGCGTGGGCACGGCGGTGGAGTGGCCTCGCCTAAGAAAATGAGATAATAAGTATTTTTACTAAAAGAATTTTTATTTTTTTGAGGGTTTAGCCCATAATTTTCCAAAAATCTATGCATTAATTTTGAGGTATTTAATTCAAATGGAAAAGCTTACAAATTGCTGGGCCAGCGCCGGCGGCGCCAGGCACACCGGGCGCGCCCGGCTTGCCCGGCTTTCCGTGCCGTCCTGGGCGCCCCTGGGGACCAGGCGGTCCAGGCACGCAACATGGTTTGCAAAAGCCGGGCGCCGCTGCGCGTCCAGCGCCCGCCGCGGGTGCGCCAGCTCCGTGCGCTGGGCCTGCGCCAACTTCGGCGCCACCTCCGTACGCTTGTCGAGCTGTTCGAGCAGTGTTGAACGACGATGAAGTGGTGCCATTGTGAGCAATGAACGGCGCATTTTTCAACACTTCGACCTCACGCCAAAGGTCGGAGGACGAACCCTTAATAAATTAATTATAATTCATTAAATTAATTACTTCTATTTTGTAAATACTACTAAATTCTTTTTCAATATTTTATTGCTTTATATAATTTATAATTTATTTTTCTTTTTAAAATTTATTATGTTAATCAAATAAATAATATTGACTTTTTGGCCCTCACCTGACACAACACCATGTCCTGGCTGAGCTGACGTCGCACGTGGCTGACAAAGTTGTACATCAATGGCATCATGATGAACACGGACAGCACGGCGGCCAGCGAGAAGGTCAGCGCGGAATAGGCGACAAATTTGTACGCCTTCACCTGGGCGTCACAGTTCATCTTTTTTTGTGCTTCTAAATTTTTTATATAAAAAATTGATTAATATTTAATTAAAATCATTTCTGAGACTCCTCTTGAGTTCAATTAAATTGTTTAAAAAATAAAAATTAAAAGTGACTAAAAGGTAAATGGGTGGCAAAGACGAAAGAAGCGGTGGACAAATAAAAGCACAAAGTCAAAAAAAGCAATTCAATTGGCCATTCCGGATATTCACACTGCTGATTCTTTCTGCTGATCAGCAGAATGATCCAAATGTTTTCGTTGAGTTCGCTATTTATAGTGCTGCTGCTCCCCTTTGGCTGCTGATGGATGTGTTATGATAACTTATAAATCACAGGGTTTTAACGCTGAGCAAAAGCATTATTGCAAATTGGTAAAACAAGGAGAAGCGGCTTCCCTCTTTATAGGGACAGATCGGATGGATCCGGATGAGAAGAGCGCGGAATGTGTGAAAAAATGAGGGGCGGGGGGGGGGGGGGTTGGATGAACGATGTGATCAGAGATGAAACTGCTGGAGGCAACTCATCGGACGATGGAAGACAAATGAGGGAAATGAGCAAAATGATGAGTGAGTAGTGAGTGATCAGAGATGAAGCTGAGTTGTGAGGGGAGCGCGGGGGGGGGGGGGAGAAGCACGACAAAAGATGACGAGATTAAAAAGATGCCCGCGGGCGACCAGCGAAGGGGCAAAACAGCGACGAGCAGTGAGAGGGGTGGGCAGCGTGATCAAAACATGTCCGGAATGGAGAAAAAGAGCAAGATTAAGCTGATAGGAGACGAAGCCGCCCAGGGCGATGGAATGCCTTAATAGTAGCAGGAAGAAGAACCTTTTAAGCAAAGCTCTTCAGAAAAATCCAAAAAAAACTAAAAAAAAAAAGAGCATATCATCATTGAATCATGACTGCTTGAGATGGAATTCCGAGGCTTCTGAGGCTCTAACATTTCTCGGAAATCGGTTTGCGACCCAGATTTTTTTTTTGGAAAAAAACTCCACCCTAGTTTTTTTGAAAAATTAAAATTCCGAGCCAAAAAAAAAGTTGGGACTTGGATTTCGCACTATTCCTATGTGAAAATTATTCCTAAAATTGGAAGCCCTACCTACTCATTTTAGTAAAAGCATAGCAAATTGTTTTTGATGCATACAATGAAAGGTAAAAAGAAATTTTATAAAAACGAAGAGAATGAGAATAATGAAAATACGAATATATTAATTGGTACAAATTTGAGCATAATAAAATTTAAAAAAAACATATTTTTAAAATTTGGAGATTCCATCGGAGAAAGAACAACTTTATGTACTGTTTTACACATCATTTCCTCTTTTGTTTTTTGCATCTTCATCTTCATTGTTTTCTTCCACGTCCACCTCGTCGTATTGTTTAAAAATTCTGTCTAAAATATGAAATTTACATATTATTTTAATAATTAATAAAAAAAAATGAATTTTCAAAATTGAACCAAAAATGAAAAGAATCAAAATCAAAAAAAAAAAAAGAATGTTTTTTAAATGGTAATCATTAGGGCTTCCTTTTTTAACAACAAAAACGAAAAACACGTCCCTAAGAAATAATCCGAAAAAATTTCATAAAATATATCCCTAAGAATTGAAAAAATTTTCCCAAAAATTGATCCCTAAAAATTAATATTTATTTCTCAATAGAAATTTTTGCTTTAAAAATTGTCCTTATGCGAAAAAAAACTTGAAATATTTAATAATTTTATTTACAATTGAAATTTTTATGTGTCTTGCTACCTAAAAAGCGTTAATAAAAAAAATTTTTTTGCCTATTTTAGTGCCTATTTGAGGATTTTTGTGCCTATTTAATGCCTATTTTTCGATTTTTTGTGCCTAAAAAAGGAAGCCCTAGTAATCATTCTGTAATATTCTAATTTCGTGGTGATTCATCTCTAAAGGTTTTGACAAAAAATACCAACTTATTCAACTTATTTTTTTATCTTTAAAGGTCAATTAGCGTTAATTAATTCATAATTCATTTATTAATTGCTTGCCCTGCCAGTTGAAGCATAAACATCCGAACAATGAGAAAATGACAATGGCCGCATGGGCCACAATCATTGGGTCGAGCCAACGTTCATTCAGAATGGAACGCTCCATTATCCCATCACATTTCTGTAATATTCAATTGGGGACTGAAGTTTTTATTTCAAATTTAAACAAAATAAAATTAACCAAATTTAATTACTCTGAAAATTATAATTGTGGTAAACGACGACGACACTTACCCACACATCGGTGCCTAAAGACGGGGAAAATATGCAAAAAAAATATATGCTTTTTAAAATAAAGTTTTATATTAAAAGCACTAAAATACGTTACATTGGAAGCTAAGCATTATGCATTTGAAAAGTTAAATAAATCCTTGCTAAATTAATATACTGGAATTTAACATTTAAGAAAAATTATCGCGTCAATTTAATTACACCTAATGACTTTTGAATAAATGATTTACTTAATCTGATAGAAAAAATCACTGTGCTAATGGGGGATTAGCACTGCACTCTTGGTTTGTGCTTTCGCTTCATTAGCTGTTAATTAGTGCCTCATTAGTGCCCTGCCTAATTGACCCTTGTCACTCACCTTCTTTGTCCTCGTCACTGACACATTCCAACTCGCTCTCGAAGTTGGTCAGGAACACTTCCTCTTTGATGGCACCGTCGAAAAGGGAGTGGAACAGTCGGTCCTCAGCCGGGCAATACCATCGTTCGGCACCCAAACAGGCGGCCAACAGCAAATTGGCCAACAAAAGCAACGGGGCCATCAGTTTGGCAATGACGGGACGGCGAATACACTAAAGGAGGCGGGGATTAAGAACAAATAAGGACAGGTGGATAAAAACAATCAATGCCAAATATTTTGGGATTTATTGGACAATTTTGAATTTTAAGGAAATAATTATTTTAAAAATTCAACAGACCTTAATTACGAAAGTTATACAATAAAAAAGACATGAGTATTAATTAAGAGTTTCATACACTTATGCCCTCTCTCTTTTGGACAACCGTAAAATTATATTAAAATAAGCCGAAAATTGAGACCATAAAATTTATTGAATAAAAATTAAAATAAACAAAAATAATTATTCTGTTTAAATTTAAATTAAAAAAGAGTGTTTCGTATTTTTGCGTTTGCCACCCCCGCCCCCTCCCGCCTCCTCCCCCCCCCCCGCCCTCTCACCAAGTCCAACTCCTGCACCCTGTTGCCCTCGCCCACCTCGACCTTGCAAAATTGGGGAATGATGCACAAAATGGCCATAAAAATATCTGAAAAGGGAAAAAAATTTTAATTTATTAATAAATAATTTTAAAATTAAAAATAAATTTCACATAATACTATAGATAATCACTACCAAAAGTCGCCACCACCCAGCTGATGGTCAGTCGGTTCTGATACCTGTCCAGCTGCTGTCTGAACATAATAACGGGTGATAAAATATTGAAAAAATTGGCGGAACGGAAGCACCTGCTGGTCCAATTCCACATGGTGTCGTAGTCCATCACTCTGTTGCGCGTGTCGTCGAACATGTCAAAAGCGGTGGGGAAAATGCGCGTTGAGAGCACCCAAAAAGTCTGATCTCAAATGGACGGGGGAGAGAAATTTTATGCAAATTTCATCATCATTAGACAATTTTAATTACAAATATCTCCAAAGATTTAATCTTTGAATCATTAAAATATTACAAATAATGTCTGTCAATTTTAATTTTGCAATTTGGTCTTTCAATCGTAAATTTTTATTTTGATAAAATTTTGTAATAATTTAATCAATTTTTCACTCTCTTTCCAATATTAAAATGCAAATTAAAAAATAAACTTACGAACTGCCAATGCAATTGAGCCGTACAAAATGTGCGCACCGCAAATGACATACACCAAATTTTGATGGTATGGCGGAAGAAAACGACGGAGCAAAGAAACCAAAGAAAAAGCCATTTTTATTTCCTCTGCTGGCGGAAAAAATATTTAAGAAATCCTAATAAATATTTTAAATTAAATTAATAATAAAGGATGTTTTCGAGAAAAAGTGCGGGTCAATCGATCAATTTTCGCGCAGCCAATTAATTCATTCGTCAAATAATAAATAAATAAATAATTGCGCATCCAAACCAAAACAGCAGCTCACCCGGCATAAGAGCAATTACTACCCCCTTTGTCATATGTATCTTTTTTAAATGTATTTAAATTCATTTTTCGTTTCATTTTTTGTCTTTTTCCCCATTTTTTCTATGAATGTGAAGTGTGGCTCAATTGTTTGACTTTTTCTTGGTTGGGCCAAGGGTTGGGTTCAAGTCCAATACACTATAAAAGTTTTTTTTAATAAAGATAATTTAAAGTTCATATTTTAGAATTAAATTAAATTATACAGAATTAAAATTAGAAAAATAAGAGCATTTTGCCAAATTATGGAAATTCCTGTGTGCCCAAATAGACGTGACCAATCACATTTTTGGAAGAGCATTAAACATGCAATTGGTGGCTGAAAAGTGAGCACGAATTGGTGAAAATGTTTTGCAGGGAATTACAAAAGTTTTAATGCTGGACGAAAAAGGATTACATAAATGCTAAATTGGCAAATCTTTTTTGGGCGGATTATTCAAATTCAGAAATTTATTATCGAAAATGATATTATTTTTTTAAATTATAAAAAAAACCATTTAAATGTCCAACGACGAAATAAAGGAATATAATACATATGTACAACAACACTGTTGATTCAGCTGCTGCTCTTCTGCTGCTTGCAATGAGCAAAATAAAATCATCCGAAAATTATCAGCGATTAAATAAAAGCGAGTGAATTAACGAATGAATGAATGAATAAATAAATGATAAATACCTTCTCATTAGGTGGGGGTGGTGGTGTGTTATTTAATTGTTTATTTTTTATTATTATCAATACCATTTATCATCGTATTTTCTTTTTTTTTTTTTATAATCACCGCCCAAAATCATCGATTCGCTGCGAAGGCGGCGAAATTGGGGGGGGGGGGGGGGCAAAAACGGGCGGACGATGCGATGTGCTCACTCACTGTCCATCGCCGGCGATCGGCCGACCAAAGCGTAACGGAGAAGAAAAAAGTGATCGGATGGTACTGATAAGAAAAGTGATTGGGAGGGGCCAAAAATTGGCCAATTTGGGGACAGAAAAAAGAGAAAAGAGAGAGAAAGTTCAGCAGCAGCAGTTTAAAATTAAAATTACGAATATATAAATGTTGCGTATCGTGACACAATTTATTACAAAAAAAAATTACTTCCAATTAAAATGTTAAGTGATAAATAGAGCTTGGAATTTATTCATAAAGCTGGCGGGAATTCATAGGTTTCTATTAATTTTTCTGCGGCTTTTCTCACCCCCCTGAAATTAAAAAAATAAATTTCGAACAAATAACCTAATTTTAATGCTGGTCACGAATCTGTCATTTATTATTATTTTTTTGCTTTTATGCGTTTCACTAATTTATTTTAAAATTTATGTGAAAATCGAAAAATAAATAAATAAATAAATGAACAGGCGGCGGCATAAAGTCAACAATGTTTTACAATATCTCATCAAATTCATAAACATTGCGTCGTTTACAGCTACGCCCACAAAAATTTGCAAAAGTTAAAAATCGCAGTCACAGATCAAATACATTTTTAATCGCCATGACACAGATTATATGATTTTTTTAAGTTTTGTTATGCCTTCTCCAATCTAACTCATTATAAATGTTGATTGATGAATTTGATTTGATTCTGCCAAACATTCATTATTATGCCGCATGTTTATTTATTTTTGATTTTCATTTTACATGAATTTTCACGTAACTTACGTGGAATTCATAAAAAGCTAAAAACAAAAGACAGATTCGTGTTAAGCGCCCAAAATTAGCCTAGTTTTTTTTTCTTCAAGATGGGGTGACAAACCCTAGAAGTACCTTTGTTTCATCAGTGTTAATTATTTCATAGAAAAAAAAATCGCAACTATCAGGGCTGGAAGTAATTACGAATTACCGCTGACCGATTACGAAATTACGCCGATTCAAGATCCCTCGTCATGATTAGGGATACGATTTTTAGATTTTTACATATTTTTTTTCCTGAGCTCCTCGTGGCCTGAAACGCACGAAACCCTTGTTTTTTGGGCTGTTGTTAAGCTACATTTCGAGTTGGTTTTTATTTTTAGCACCTAAAAACCTAAAATTTAAAAAAAAAAACTTATTTTCATCTATTTTGGTGTTTTGCCCAAAATTTGTTAACAAAAATGCAATAAAAAGGAGAAAAACGCACCCTAAGAATCGACAAAAATTTTTCAAAAAATACACCCCTGAGAAATCAAAATTTTCTCAAAAATTCATCTCCAAATTTATTTATTTATTGACAAGAATTTAGAACCTAAAACCTGCCTATTTTGGTAGTTTTTAGCACCTAAAAATCGTATCTCTAGTCAATTATTGATTGAGTCAAAAACTGAAATTAAAATTTTATTTAACTTAGATTAGCTTACATATTTTTTGAACTTTTTGATTTAAAAAAATGAGGATTATTTTACCAAAAAAGAAAAAGCACAAGTAATTTTTATAATTACATTTAAAATTGAATTAATTACACTTTAGCATTCGCGATCACTTTTTCCTTTCGCGTATCGTTTAACTGCGCATTCATCACTATAGCATTTTTACTATTAAATTAAACAAGAAGATTGTTTGACACCAAGCAACGGTGGTTCAGTGGTAGAATGCTCGCCTGCCACGCGGGCGGCCCGGGTTCGATTCCCGGCCGTTGCAACTTCTTTTTGCATTATCATCTTAAAATTTTTTTTTTTATTATAATATTTGGTTTTTATTATTATATGGATAACCTCATCTCTTATTTGTTAGCTGTCTCATTCTTAGCACCTTTTCTAATGATTTTTCTTCGTTTTCAGTAAAGCATAATTACTCCAGGAAAATTTCAAATTAATAGAATCTCAAATAAAAAGATTACCAAATTAAAATCGATTTTTAAGAATAATTTAATTTTTTCATGCTCAAAAAAGTAATATTCGGTTGAACAAATTTTACGGGCTTTTGAGAACCAAATTTAATTGACTAATTAAATCAAAGCGAACAAAATGCTTTTCGTTTGCAACTTTATTGACAATAAACACAAAAAAAAAAGATGAATAAAAAGTAAATTATTTCCCAAAAATGGCAATTAATTAAATTAATGAATGGCAACAAAAGGGGGGAAATGTGCACAATTCACACCGATGTTTTGCCGATCAGTCCGTTCTCGCGCCACACACCGCCGCCCATTGCCAAAGGCGTCTTAAAGGGCAAAATTTAAATGTCACCAAGAAATGTTACTAAAAAAAGAGTAAAAGATTTTGCCGAAATGTGACACTTCTCTCAACAAAAATGGGCATTTTTTGTCGTAAATTTTTGGCAATTGCCCGATCAATCAGGGCCCATTACGGTCGCCCTTTTCTTCCGTATTCCACGCACCGTTCCTCCCAACCCCACCATTTGTTCCCGCGTTAGCATCGCCGAATCGTCGGCCGTCTGAGAGCTGTGCAAAGCGTAATAAGCGCCAATGATCGACAGAATGAAGACGAGCATCAACAAAATGCAGCTGATCAAATAGCAATAGAAAGCCTCGCCGATTTGTTGCTTCAAAAAAACAAAAAATATTTTTAAATACGAAATTTTAATAAAATCATTAAATAATATTTATAAATAAGAAATTTAATTTTATCAATTAACGTGCTTAAAATTTCAATTTATCATTTTTGTGCAGCCTTTTTCACCTCATAAGTGCCGACGAGTCCCTGCACAAAACGACTGTCCACGCGGTGCGCGGCAAAAAAGAAAATTGAGGCGCCAATAACAGCAAAAAGAACTGTTGTTTAATTAACAAGGTAAATTAGTAAATGATGAGCAAATTATTGGGTTTGTGTTGTATAACATAATTATATGCCATTTTTTTTTATTAATCTCAATAAGATTGACTGAAGAAAATCTGCGTTTGTGATAAATTAAAAAATGGTAATCCTCTATAGTTGATTCAAAGAGAATTTTTTTTTTGATCAGCTTTCAAAATATTGGATTTTCTTGGCAAAAACCCGGTTTAAAACGAGGACGGTCTCAAATAAAAAAACGGCACATAATTATGTTAAAACCTAATAAATAATTTAATGTCAATAATAATAATAATAAATGTAAATTGGAATAATTAATATATAAGCCATTCACAAGCAAAAAAGCTGGCGATGCTGTGAAGAATTGCGCATGCCGGGGTGCACGGGGCACAAAGACCCATCCTTAAGGCAAAATTACATTTAAAAAAATAAAATAATTATAAATTGATTTATTTAATTTTATCTTTAATGATTACAGCATTGAAAAAGCGCAAGCGATAAGCGATAAACCGATGAAGACCAAGACAGCCTTTTTCCAACCTAAAAGAAAACTAAAATAAGCCAAAGTCTTTAGGTTTTATGAGAATAATCACTTTAATTTGAATATTGAGCGGAGAAAATGTGTTAAAAAAAGATTTTACAAGTCCGAGCCTTGCTGATTGTGGGTATCCACCGTGGTCATATGTTCCAGAGAAACAAAATTCTCGACACGAGGCAGAGATTCTCAAGCATCGACAATTGTTGGGAGCAGCTCGTCCTTCCCCCCCCCCCCCCCGAAAAATGAAAATTTTTAATTTCACTTTTTTTATTTACAGATTTTTGGTTAGAAAAATTTATTTTGTAAGAAATAAGAAAAACGTAAAAATTTTAGTTTTTCGGGCGAGGGAACTAATTAGGAAGGTGAGAGAGGAATGAACGATAATCGAGCCCAATTAGTCAGTTCAAAGGCAAAATTAGTCGATTAATTTATTCAATTCACCATGGAATTGGTGTTGTTCCGCCTCAGCGGCGGCCGCGTTTGAGTCAATTTCGTGAATTTGCGCTTCGATGTTGTCTAACGCGTGCTGGTCAAATTTGTAGGTGCAATGCAATGGCGAACGGTCCACAAACGCGTCCAATTTGCGGTTGCCCGCGCCGACGCCGGCGCCGCTGGGCAACCGCCGCTCCGCCCGCGTACAATCCGTGTAGAGGCCATGCTGAGATGAGTAATTTTTGTTACTGTACTTTCTAAAGACAATGAAAAAAACTCGAAAATAAATTTTGAAGCAGTAAAATAATAATTTATTTTAAAAACAAGAAAATGCATCATTACACTTTGAAAGAAAACATTTATAATATTTGATTTGTGTTTTAATTTACTAAAAAAAATATTTGTTTAAAATTCCAAATTAATTTATTTGAAAATGAAAATTGTAAAAAAGCAATAATATTTTATTCCATTCTCACATGGTGTTCCGCCTGAAACTCGCGAATGTCCACAGTTTGCCAAGATGGGTTCATCACGGCGATCACGGCCAGAATAATTGCAGTCAACAACATGAACAACTGAGCAACAAAAAAGTGATGAACTCAACTTGTGTAAATTTTAAATTTAATTTTGAATTTATCCATTAATATTTCGCCGAATTTACAAAAACTGGCGGATTTTGGTTTCAAAACCCGAGAGTCTCGAGTATATTGAATGGTATATTAATTAAGCCAATTAACGTTTGCGGGCTAATGCTGCTCTTCACCGTGATCAGAATGAGTGTCAGCTGAGGACAGCTTCGGCCTGCCCCGCTGTCCCCCGCGCCGTTCTGTTGCGATTGGTGCCGAAACTGCTGCGGCTGATGGCCATGGAATTGGCCGCCGACCGGCGGAAAGCGCTGCTGCGAATTGTAAGCGGACGACGAGGAGGGGTCGGCGGAGGTTAAATGCATACAATCGAAGTGAATGGACTAATACCACCGTTTCAAACCGTGTGATTGGCCAACTCAACGAGGGATTGGGGTTGCTTTTAAAAAATTTGAAGAAAAATAAGACTACTGTATCATTACGGTATCGAAACGAAGAGAGAGAGAGAGAGAGAGAGAGAGAGAGAGAGAGAGAGAGAGAGAGAAGAGAGAGAGGAGAGAGAGAGAGAGAGAGAGAGAGAAGAGAGAGAGAGAGAGAGAGGGGAGGGGAATAAAAGCGGGGGAGAGAATTGACTTGGCAATTTGACCATTTAAATAGATATATCGTTATTTTCCGAGACTCGAGAATTGTTTTGCTCTTAAATAATATAAAATGGGGGAAGCCCGTGGGAAATCTTCTTTTGGCATTTTTTTGACACATATTGAAACCGCCAAGGATGAATTGTGACAGTGTGGGTGGAATTAATTATGAATGAAACAATGCGCGGGAAAAAAATGGCACAAAGCAATGGCATTGGCATGGGGGAGGGGAGAAAACTGAGGATGCCAATAAATAATTATGCTTTGGGTGTCATTGACAGATGGGAAGGGAAGGCATTGTGATAATTTGGCACAATGCCGCGAGAGAGGGGAATGCGAGATTGTTGGCACATCGGGAATGAGATGGCCTGAGGCATAAAAAATCCTGCTTAATGTGTGTTCTACCCGGAATGAGTTTATGATGCTTTTGAATGTTTGCTCATAATAATGCCATTTTCAGTAGGTCACAACTTATTTGGTGGGACACTTCTCTGGACAATGGGATGGTGGGGAAAAGAACAGTAGCAAATGTGACACAATCCAACTAGGTCAAGGCTATAGCAATAGCCGAGATTGGAAAACAAGAAATTAATTACGAAGACTCGGCATTGGGGGATTAGCACTTGCATTTATTTGCCTTGGGCAATCAATCATAAATTATTGCGCACATTTCCGTGTGCAATTTTGGATGGATTTACACGAAAATATGAGCAGATAACGAACGATGTGTGATGATGATGATGATGCGCAGAAAGGTCAACAACATCAATCGCAGCAGCACATTAGGGCGATACAAAATGAGAAAAATGGCAGAAAAAGGGAAAGAGAAAAAGGAAAGACAGAGAGAAAAGTGGGAAAAGGGAGGGGGAGGGGGGGGGGAGAGGAAAAAAAAGAAAGAAAGTGACGAATGAAAAATGAAAAGACCAATTTGGAAAATGAAGAAGAACATAGAGACAAAAAGAAAATGAGGGGTGAAGAGAAAAAAAGGGGGGAGGGAGAGAGGAGAAAAGGAAAAAGAATGATAATAAGGAAGAGGAAGAAGAAATAAAAAGAGAAATGAAAACCAAATGAAATGAATGGAAAGGAAAGGGGAGGAAAGGGAAAAAGGAAGAAAGGGAGGAAAGGAGAAAAGGAAGGGAAGAAGGAGCGTGGACAGAGGAATTAGGAGTGGAGGTGAGAGGGGAGTTTTGTTGTTTCGCCGGAGGGAATGCCACCGTCCGCGCCGTTTGTCCTTGAGCCGTCCGCCTCCCCCTCCAGCGACCCAAACAGTGCGACCGACGCGGAACCTGCGCAGCTCAATGCGATTGAAAATGAAAATGTGCACAATTCCTCTCGCTTCGCCAAACAACGCGCAAAACATCCTCCGGCGACCGGGGACAATCGATTTAGCCCCCCCCCCCCCAGGGAAACAACATTCAAATGTGCCCTTTTAGGCACACACAGGTGGACGAGAAACGGGGGGGGGGGGAGGAGGAGGAGAGAGACTGCACCACTTTAGGAGTGACACAGAGACAGAAAGACAGAAAAAAAAATTGAAATTCGTAAGACAAAAAATTAAAATGATCACTGATTAGCAAAATATTTAAAGTTCCAAAATATCTTTTGAAATAATATTTACGAAAAATACCAAAAATGAAAAAAGTTGAAATGCAAAACTAGAAAAATTTTTCTCTTTTAGCGATGTATTTTTTTTAAATTTTAGACCAATCCTTAGCGGGTGTGATTTTTGGTTTTATTTTTTTGTTTCTGAATTTTTCGATAAAAAGGCGAAAAAAATGTTTAATAAAAAGATTTTGATATATTTACATTTTTAAGAAAAAATCTGTGTTCAGGTGTTGGCATGGCACGTTTGTGACTGCTATGAGAATAAGGTGAATTAAAATTTTAAAGTCAAATATAAAATTAATTTTTTTTAAATTTTTATTCCAAATTTCAATTCTTTTTTTAGAAGTGAGCATCGTTTAAGCATTGCGGCACAATTTTTTTTAGTTTTGGCAATATCCATTTTTGTACCTTGTCAATTTTTAATTTTGAAAGCTAAATAATTGTCAACAGGCTTACGAATGTTTTCAACTTTATAAACTCTGATAGGCGAATCCCCGTCAATGTGAACGATTTTTGTTGAATTTTTTGACCGTTTCGCATTTTTTCTAAAAATTCCGACCAAGTCTGACTTACTTGGGTATTTTCAAAAATTATTTCCTTTAAAAATATTTTCTTATTATTTTTTCACACGTTTTTATTCCAATTTTCCTTTTTATTTTTTAATTATGTTTCATGTCATTTGCAAGAAATAAAAAAATATTTGTCATAAAGCCGTATTAGCATCATTTCGTTCATTTTCTTCCAATTGTTGCCGATATTTTTTGATGGCTTTTTGTTCATATTTTATGGCCAAATTTATGTGAGTTTGTCTGTCTCTTCCTCCGCTTCTGTTGCCGATGTTGTCGTCGTCCCATCGTAAGTTGCACCAAAATTATTAAAATTGAGCCCATTCAAAAAAAATAAATGAGTGCTCGAATGGCAAAACGATAAAAGAACGCAAAAAAATATTGTGCCAATGCCAACGATGACCTTTTAAAACGCACACATTTGGCGTCATAATTTATAAATGAACTCCATTCAAAAAAAACACAAAGTCTGGCAAAAGCTTCGACCCTAATAACTAATAATGGTGTAACAAATTCCATGCATTTTTATACCTTTAAGACGATTAAAATTGCGCCATTGCCGCGCCAGAACTTTAAGCTAATGAATGCCGATTTCTTTCGGTCTCATTCTATGCCAATGCCATCATTTGAAAAGCGATGCCCTCTGGCGTTGAAGTGCTTCAAAGTAATTGAAGTGTAATTATGATTTAGTCATTTTCAATTAATTTTACACCATTTGAAAGATCTTTTTTTTCTAAATATTTGTAAATTTGTCCTTTGAATGGTGATATATGTTTCTGACTTAGAGCTTTGGAATGTCATTATTTCTACGTTTTTTTTTTGGTTGTCCAAGTTCGGAATTTCGACTAAATTATCACAAAATTTCTGAAATCGAGTCGCGATCCCTGGCCACAATAGAATTTTTATCATTTTGTATTTTTATTTTATTTAAGTGTCGAAAAACTTATTTCAAAATTATAGTTAATTTTTCTAATTTAGAAATAAAATTAATTAATGAAATTAAATCCAAGGCGAATATTTTGGCATTTTTCCATGACAAATATTGCCCATTTTGGTTACATTTTTTCACACTTTGGCATCTTCATGGAGTCAAATTTCTCTCCACTTTTAAAATTTGTTTGCCAAGGAAACGACGAATGAATTGGCCAAATGGTACACAAATCTCTCACCGTTTTAGCCCAAAAACCTTTTGAGAGGTCACCAACAACAATGGCAGAAGGAACACTTGGCCATCCGAACAATGGCCAAATTTCCTCCTCTTTTTGCCACCTTTTTGTTCCCTTTCGGTTGCCATTGTTCGCATTTTTTCCTCCCCTCCCAAAAAAATAGAATTCAAAAATTGGCTTAAATTTTGAAAGCCAAAAATTTTTGTTGGGTCATTCCCGTCAGTTTAACTGTGTAAATATTTCTTTTAATGTCTTCCACCGTTTTCTCAATTTTGGCCTTTCGGCATTTTTTTCCTTTCCAAATTCGTCCGTTATTTTGGTATTTTGTCAAACTGTGAGCCCTCAATTTGTCCCATTCTCAGCCCACGGCACCGCCCAGCAACCGCAAAAGCCAATTTTGGCACAGATTCACAGTCCGCAACATTTCTTCGTACATTAATTAGTTCGTTGTGCCTCCTCCGATGCTTTTCACTTTTGTTTTCCCCGGGGGGTTTTGTCGATGGGATGTCGGCAGCAGAATTTTCAATGCTTAACCACATTCACTCCACAGGGGTCCAATTTTTTGTTTTGTGACGAAACTGAGAAAAGAGCCCATCTCTCCACCCCCCCCCCCCTCACTTTCCTTTGGGGTGGTGCCGATGAATTTTTGAATTTGAAACATAGGCCCACAAAAAAAAGAACCCGGGGTACGCGTCGGTGTGCCATTGTGTGAAAAGACAGGGCCGGGGAGGGCAAAAATGCCATAAAATATACATTTGTGTACATTCGTGTTCCCCCCTCCCTCTCCCCCCCCCCCAAATCCCTTCCCCCGCCCGCCCACTCGCAGAGAGGGGATTTACCAATGCCAATGCCATTTTTATAGTTAATTTTTTTGTCAATTTTCATTTCATTTCATCTAATTTAAGTAATTTAATATATTTTTAATTGCACAATAAAACGCGGAAATTTGATGGATTTTTAAAAAAAACTAATAAACCATCCACCACTCAAAGAAAAAGTTTTTTTTCATTTTTTTTCATTGGATTTATTATAATAATTTTAAATCTTGGTACGATAAATGCTCTTCTTGCCATCATAATAAAAATTAAATTGGCATTCTGTGCTTCGTCCTCTTAAGTGAGTCTATGCCCCGTCAAATTGGATTTTTTCCACCGGCCATTGGAGAAGGGAGCAATTGGCGTGCCGAGCCGAAACAATGGCCAAAAAATGAAGTGCCAATTTATGAATGACAAATGGAGAAGCGGCATACCAATGCCCTTGGAGGACCAATTTAACCAAAAATTGAATGGAATCTGCCCCCACTTTTGGCACCCCCAAAATTTTAGTCCCCCCCTCAAATGCCAATGAAAAAATGATGAATGAATGGGCGGACACCGATGAGAAGTGCAGCAATCCGCCAGAAGAGAAAGTGGGCCTATAAATACACAACGCCACCATACCATTCTTTTCTGAGGAAACCCTTCAGCCCAATGCCAAAATTAAGTGGTGCCAATTTACCGCGATATTATGCCAAACCAATGCATGGGAATTTAAACGCATCCATTTTTACAAAAAAAATTGATTGGCCAAATTTGAATGGCGCAATTCGGCACTTTGCACTTTAAATTTGTTAAAACAAAGGACAAACGCATAATTTAAATTGGGTGTCCAAAGTATGAGAAATTCAGAAAAGGGCGGAAAAGTTGGGCAAATTCAATTTATTTTGCTCAATGAAATTTCCTCTCAGCAACTTGTTAGTGTCTTATCGCCATGAAAAGGCAAAACTCAAAAAGTGCCAAAGGGCAAATTTCATTTTTTGAAAATGAGAAAGGACCACCTGCTGTTTATGAACCATATAGTATTTAACAATAAATTTTCTTGGTATCATTTTGACAACTTTTTTTGAATTTAACAAAAAAAAAAATTTGAATTTTTGCTCACTATTAGAGAAAATGCATGGTTTAACAATTGACATCAAAAACAATGATTTTGTTTCTCGATGCAAAATTTTAAAGCAAAAAAAAAAAATGTTCTACCCTGAAACGACCCCTTACCCTCTTTTTATTTATGCCTTTAAATAGTTTTTAATTTTCTTAAACTTTTGTATTTAATTAAAGAAAATCTGATCGCATGGAAACGGAAATTCAAAAATCCCTCACGTCAGGCAATTTATTGCGTGACAGAATGCCAAGCAATCACAAAAGCATTTGTCCCATTCTCTGAAGAGCAGCTCAATGACCCCCGCGAGGTTGTACCAATATTCTTTTTTCTCCGCCCCCACCCCTTAAAAATTATGACATCATTTCGCCAAACGATTTTGATATTTTTTTTCTGTCCTCCATTGTTTAAGCTCATTTGATGATAGCTCACAAATTAGGCTTTTCCTTTTGCTTTCATTTCATTATTCTTTGTTTCTCCAAAAATTCATTATTTGCAAAATTTACGTCTCTTTTTCCGAATTTCCGTGACACGCCCACGCCACGGGGTGGGCACAAAGCGGCGCGGAGCGGAGTTTTTGCGTCTCAAATGTCGTAGTGCCGTTAATTCCCATTATGTCCGCCGCGTCCCCCGAGGGGTGGGGGGGGGCGTCCCTTTCCCACTTACTCACTCATCCATCTTTTGTTTTGTTTTGTTTGTTTTTTGCACCCGTTGTGCCATTATTGTATAAAAATCTCGGCATTTGCTTGGGTCTGTTCAACTGATAATTACGGACATTATAACACATATTTTGCTGTCTGCCATTTGCTTTTTTGGTATCACTCGAAATTCGTCATCCTTTTTAATTAGCCTATTTCATTAGGTTCAAAAACATTGACAAAAGTTTAAATCTATCTTGTATTTTATTCAAAAAATTTATTCATTAACAACTCATTAGCATCATAATTATGCATTTTAGTAACTGATTGACCCCCAACACTTCTTCTCAATCAATCAAATAATTCCTCTCAAGACTCTTGACCTTTCGGTGCCCTGTGCCATTCAAACATTTTAAAGTCCAAACAGCAGCTTTGTTTCTCGTTATGGTGGCTGTTTCATCATTTCTATCTTCCACAATTATGTGCACATATTGGCCTTTGTGAAAAAGTTGCTGCTCGGCATTTTGAATGAATTGGTGGGGCGGCGAATTCGGCGCTTTTTCTTCGTGCCGATTTGTCGTCCTCCCCCCCCCCCCCCCCCCCTCCACCGATGGATTATTTATTTATTCAAATTCATGGGACAGTGAATGAATGCCCTTTTCCGTGATGCTGTCGAATATTGTTGGCATTGTGACAATGAATGGCAGATTGAAAGTGGGAATAAAAGAGAAGAATCGCTTTGTTCGTCCTCCATTGTCAATGATGCCCTCTGCTTGGGTTCTTCCGCCTTTTTTCATTGCTTTAACAATACTCGAGATTCTGGGCAAAATCCCGAATTCGTATTTTGAAAAAGTGATTGCATAAATCCAAACTGTAGTCGGGCAACTACCTGAAGTTTTTCAGTCTCTACCATGCTGGGGACCACTTCTCGAGTTTACAGTATACTTAAACCTGCTGGCCTCGCGCTCTCTTGAATTTTTCGAATTATGAACACTAATCACGAAGTGTCATCTATGTAGATATTAAATTATTTTTTCTAAAATAATCAGTGACTCCGAAAACCACCCAAAAGCATATTTTATAAATCTCCAATAAGTGGAAATCCCTCGGATACCGTAATACTAAAAATAAATGATTATTTTGCCACCAGTTGTCAAATACCAAAAGCAACCTATTACATATTTAAATTTCTTAAAGTGTTTTTTTCCCACATCGTTTCCGTTGGCCTATAATAATTTAACCAAAAATAGAAATTTTTAAATGTTTTCATTATTTTCAATGACAATTATGTTTCAATTGAGAATGTCCCGTTTAAATATGGTGCATTATGCGTTTTATTCAAAAATTTTATATTAACACTTGAGTTGAATGAGAAACAAAGCTTTTAAAGAATTTATTAAATAATTCTTATTGGCGTATTTCAAGACATTTTCCATTTTTGTTTCACCCCTCTCCTACCGTAGGCCTTTTGGCCATTAAAAACACAATTAAAATGACTTAAATGGTGCCATTCTTTCGTAAAAAAAACTTTTTAGCCAAAAACAATAATAATTTTTGGGGAACCAATAATTTTTTCTTCTTTTTTTGCACATTTTGGAAATTTAATTAACTTAATAGAGCGAACGCATTTCAAAAATACTGAAAAATATTTTTTAAAAAACGATTTGAGTTAAATGTAACAAACTAACGAATTCGAAATTGAATTTTTCAGCAAAAAAAAAAATTGTGTCATTGTGTTTAAAAAATTCTGAACTCGAATCTAACATTTTTCAGACTCATTTTATCAAACATTCAATTTTCATAAAAAAATTGGATAATAGCCAGAACCCAATGGAAAGACTGTGCCATTATGAAAAGCCACCCTTTGGCCATAAGCATAAAATTCCAAATGCCATTGGAATTGTTTTTTCGTCTGTTCATTTTTAGTTTATTTATAATTTTGGTAAGCAGCCCAATTCCGAAGAGCATCATACGAAGGAGAAGCATTTCAGCAGCTTCTTTCATCAACCCTCGTCCATTACCATTCATTCGGTGCCATCAGCCGAACAAATAAATTGCCCTCTTCCCCGTGGCGCACATTATTTAGTGGGGGAGGGAGGAAGGAAGGCGGTGGGGGGGGGGGGGGGGGTGCCAATGCGGTGGAAGCAAATGCCAAAATGCCATTGCCATTGAACTGACATCATCGTTGAAAGGTGCTTCATCCTTATGTTGGCCTGCAGCAGCAAATTTCGTACATACCTTTATTTTTTTTTAACAGCTTCCATATTTTTCAATTCTTTTTTTTATTTTATGGTTTATCCCATCCAAAAATGCTCTTTTTGGCAATAAATCCCACTCATCTCAACTTTTGCCATCGCTTAATCCCCTCACTTCTGATCATTAAAAGTAAGCTAACGTTAAGTGAGGATTGTGCTGTGCTGTTGTTGTTTGTTTGTTGTAATGAATATTGCCACTAAAATATGCTGACGAAAACATTGACGCGCACAGCGATAATGGACGACGGTCCAAAAAAGTCATAACCTATTTGGCACAGCGAAATGCCATTGTCAAAACTTTCGAACACTAATACATAATCCTTTGTCCCTTTTTAAATGTTTGTCAGGCATTCATTTCTTATCGCATATATTGGCATTAAGTATATTAAGCCTGGATTATGAAGGTGCGGGGCGGAAGGGCGCGGGAGGGGTTGTTTTAATGCGCCGATTTTGGTGGGGCTTTCCCGCAAATGCTAATACCTTCCCTCATAACCAAGCCGGAAATGGTTGATGTCATTAAAAATTTTTGAAAAAAAAAAACATTTTTTTAGGATACTCTAAAAGTTAATTAATGGGCAAACGGAACAAACCGACTTTTTCACTAAAATGGGATTATTGCTGATTTATCATACCAAGGTCCTTCCCTCCCTCTTTCTTGCCTTTTATGCTTGCCAAAGATTAAGCCATGGTCGTAATTGGCCAGTTTTTTGCTCAGGGTGTCCATTACTCATTTTATTTTGAAAATTTGGTATTTTATATTAATAATGCACAAATTTCATCTCAATTTTCCGTTTTTCTGTAGTCAAATTCCATTTGGCCGTCCATTTAACCGCCGTCCGTCCAAGTCCCACCCAATCCAGCGCCAATTTTGATAAAAACATGGCCATGAACACCAATTCAATTCATTGCTCCTCCGCCTCCTCCTCCCCGTCCGTTCCGATGATGTTGTCCATGTTCTGCTTCATCTTCGCCATTTTTTTGCATCCCGCCTCTTCGTCCGATTTGCTGTTCTCGTCCGACGATGCGAAGCTGCAGCAAATGCTGTGCGCCCGTTTCCCGGGCCTCGCGGCGTGCCAACCGAACGACGAAAGTTGGCACGGGGGGGGGGAATTAGGAAAAGGGCAAAAGCAATGCGAAAACAGAATTCAGACAAAAAGGGAAGTGAATTTTATGGAAAAATTGTAGAAAAAATTCGTGAAATTCAGGGGGATTTCCATTTTTCAAAAATATTGAAACACTGAATTTCAAAAAATAAATTTAATGATTTGTAAGCGTCGCGTGGCATCATGACGAAGCGCAAGTCCGCTTACATGCGCTTTGGGCGTGCGGCGGCCGCTGCCGACCCATCGGAAGAATATGAAATGGAGAAGCGGAAGAGCGCCTATATGAGGTGGGGTGGAAAGAGGCATCATACAAAATCATTTTATTGCAGTGCAATAATGAAAAAAACGAGTGATTTTCAGATTCGGAAAACGCTCGCCGGCGGAAGAGGGGGAAACGTACCAAATGTGGGCAGCCAATGAGCCGGACGCCCAAATGGAAAAGCGGAAAAGCGCTTACATGCGCTTCGGGAAGAGGAAGAGCGCATACATGAGGTAAGCTGGGGAGAGAAAATGAAAGAATTGGCATAGAACTGATCGGCATTGATCGGAAATGCCGAAAGGTTTGCCCGCCGGTTGGCACAGAAAATCAGCTGAGCATAGCCCGCCAAGATCATTTATAGGACCACTAAATTTTTAAATGCCTAATTTTGCTTCAATCGATTGTTTTTCAGATTCGGCCGTAAGTAATCAGGCCCATGACAAGGCGATGAATGAAATTTTATCTTGGCAACGACATACGCCAATCAATGCGCGGCCAAATACATACCGTAACATCCGATTGTTTTTTGACTGCGTTACCATATTCTTATTCCCATTGACCCAATTGATCTCACACAGTTGTATATTTAGAAAGCCAATTAAACGCGGATAATGTTTTAAGGAAAAAATGACCAAAATGAACAACAATATTTGTTAATTGACCAATTATAACTCCCGTAGTATCATTTATTTTATCTTTTTGAAATAGTCTCGACAAAATTTTAAACCTTGAGCATAATCACATCAAAACTTTAGAATTTACCATTACCGATAATCATTTAATCATCAACATAAGAGGAAGCCCAAATGTTGACCAACAAATTAATAAATCACTGATAGAGATGCGATATCAGTCAGAAGGAAGAGTTAATTTTAATGCCCAATCACTTTGTCTTCTGAGAAATCTCCCGAGAGTCTCGACTCCATGTCTCGTTTGTCATGGGCACAAATACGCATTTTGGCTGTGAGTGCTTTGATTGTGCCGACTCTCATTCATTGTTGTCACAAGCAGCAGCAGCAAAAGCATTGTCATATGCTCCCATTTTAGCTTTGCTTTTCTGCTGCTGTTGGTCCGCCATTGTCCGCTTCCAACTCGCCTCGATTAGATCTTTTTCCCGTTCACCGTTCATCTCCGGAACAGAACAAATCCCCTCATTTAATTTAACCGGTTTCTTTTCTCTCCGTCCGTCCGATTTTGGGTGGTTGAGGGAGGGGCTGAGAAAGCGATCCACGGGGGAGGGGACAATGCTTGGAGCAAACAAAGCGCTGGGCGTGGGGTGGGTGGCAGCATGGGGATGCCATCCTCGCCCACCTCTCTCCTTGCTGCCCTCACCCTCACGCTTTTTATATGTTCTGCGGCCCTGAAAACGGCATGACAAATTGATGCCACCTATCGCTACCATTTTTTGAATAAAAATTTAAATTCGATTTTTGAATTTGAAAATTTAAAAAAAAATTTGTATGAAATTGCTTTCATTCCTTCCCAAAAATTATTGTAAACAAGTTCATCTTTTTTGCATTTCTCTAAATTAATTTAACTCTTCATTCGGAATTTGGTGCCTCGTTTTTTGCTTTTTCTCCCTAAAATGCAATCGTTGTACAAAATCCGGCTTTTTCTTTGCGCTTTTCCCATTGCTTTGATGACCGACCACCCATTGTCGGTACACTGAACAGATGCGTAATGACAAAACTGTCCCAAAGGTACTGCTTCTCCCCCCCCACCCAAATTGGGTTCATCTCATCCAATCATTTATTCTTCCATCCTCCTTCTGTCACAATGTTCATTTGCATTTTCTTCCATCAACTTCGCCCATTTTTGTGCAAGAAAATGCCCATTATCCAATCTCTCCTCCATTTGAATCCATTCCGCCACCACCAGCACTTAAACTTGTGAGTGATTAAGTGTATTTTTTCCAATGGAATTTTCATTTTTAGGAAATCATAAAAAAATTAAACAAATTGTCATTAGTTCATTAGTAGGGAAGAGAATTATATGGATATAAAATCGCGAAATATAGCCATAAAATATGGACCAAAAATCGCGAAGATGGGCATAAAATGTCAAAAATATCGACATAAATTATTCTAAATTGAGGGTATAATTCCTCAAAATTATTTCAATACGCAAAATATAAAAATAAATTATCAAAAATGGCGAAGTTTGGTATAAAAATTATTTTAAACGAAAAACAACACGATAAAGCTAAAATTTAAATTAAAAATAAATATAAGTCAATGAGGCTCAATTTTATCAAATTATCGAGTCACTTAAGAAACTATTTATTAAAGATTTATATACTTTTTCAGTCATTCGGCCTTATAATTACTCTAAAGAATTTTTGAGTAATGTTTTAATTGCTTTAATGAATTAATTTTTTACAAGTCTTTATCTAATTGATTCCACAGTTTAGTTGCCCTTCCCGCAAAGGGAATATATTTTTTGCCTATTTTATTTTGTGTTAAGTCTATAAGAGGGGGAGTTAAAGCGACCATATGGCTTAAAAATCGATCTGTTCGGTCATAGGCTCATATTCCAACAAAGGTCTAATGTAAGTTTTTTATAAAATAATCCAGATTTTTGACGATTTTGATTTAAATATTCGAAATAAGGATCGCATACGAATAAATATGCATTCCTTGTTATTTGTAAAATGTGATCAGAATTCAGCTGATGGAGGCCGTTTTTGGCGATTTTACTTGACAGATCATCAGTTTTTTTCAACTCACAAAGTTCATTTTATGAATGTGAAAAGTCCATCCCATTGTCACAAATGCCACCCTCTTCCTTTTCCCCAATCTTTGTTTGGATCTCTTCTCTCTCCCTCTCGCCTCGGCTTACATCCGCAACTCATTCATTCATTTTTCGCCTCATTTCCCACCCGTGCATTTCACTCTCCGCTCAATTCAAAAAACCCTTATTTTCAAAAAAAAAAATTCCGCTTTTAAAAAGCAAATGAATATTTGCACTTTCTACCGTATCCTCGACACAAAATTAAAACTATAAATTATCGAACAGTCAGCCTTTTGTATTGACCACTGTATTCAGTGATCAAATTGTTTTCTTATAAAATTTTCGAATATTTTTGTCTCCGATGTGCGCATTGTCGGAGGAGACGGACCTGAAAGCATTGCTGCGTGAAGCAGAAAATTTCCGAAGGGTTGCCTTCTTCGGCGTGGTTAGTAAAGTTCGGAGAGAGGGGGAGGGGGAATTGTAAAAAATATTTTAAAAATCACCCAAAGTTTATTGACGAAGAATTTGAACCCGAATTTTTTTGTGTTTATAAATCCCGAATATGGTCCAAATCGAATCATTTTCTCGAAATTTCAAATTTTAAATCGACAAACTAAATAAATAATGAAAATGTCAACAGACGACAGCAGTGGTTGCCACGCTGATGGCGGTGATGTCAGTGCCGATGATGTACAATTATGTGCAGCAAATGCACTCCCAAATGCGTGACGAAGTTGGACACTTAGGGGGGGGGGGGGTTTAAATTTAAAAAATTTTAAATTTATAAATCAGTGATTTGTCGTTGGCATAAAACATTCCCAAAATTATGCAGGCAGATTTTTGCAAGCTGAGATCTACCAGCATTTGGAAGGAAGTGGCCAGGGCACAGGTCAGCCAAAACAAAATAGGAAAATTTTGAAATTTTTCTTTGAACTTTTCAGTTTGTTGCAGGAACTCTTTCAGTTTCTGACAGCCAACAACAGATTCAACAACAAAGGCACAAGCGCCAACTGCAGCAGGGAGCTTATGGGGCAAGTGCCATTGGGGGGGGGGGGGGGGGAGGGGGCGCTTTCCGAGTTTAAAAATTAAATTTTATTTTTATGATAAAATATGTTGAGTTTTACTGTCGAATTCAAACATTGTCGATTTTTTTGCTTTCTTGCATAATCGTACTCACCAATTTGTTGAACAAATGATCCCGTTAAGTCGTCGCCAATTGGTGCTGCGGTGACCGACGGTGCTTATGCGGCCGCTGCCGCGGCGGCAGCTCCCCAGGGCACGTGCTGTGGCTGCGGACAGAGCCCGCAGGGCCTGCCGGGACTGCCGGGGAGGCCGGGCAGCGACGGAGCCCCGGGGCAGCAGGGACCGCCCGGCAAAGACGGGCCCGATGGTAAATTGGGGGAGGGAGTGCCCGAATTCGGGTTCAGAATAAGAATTACCGTAGTTGGGTACAGTAATTCGATCATTTCCACCTTTACTTTACCTCATCATACCAGCGGCGATAATTTAATATTTGTTTTTTAATTTCACTTTTTATTTAGCTCCACCACCTGCTCCAGCGCCAAAAATTGATTTGTATGTTTTTGATGGGAAATTTAAACGGAAAAAAAAGAAAAGAAATTGCTCATTAGTAGGGCTACGATTTATAGTTGCTAAATACTGCTAACATATCAGTTTTTAGGTTCTAAAAAACCCCAAAATGGTGCTAAAAATGGGAACATAGTTGCTAAAAACTTTCAAATTTAGGGGTGTAAAATGACAAAATTTTATTCAAAAAACTAATAAAACTAAACCAAAACAGTATTGAGATTTAAAATAAAATCTAAAAATAGTTTTTTGAAAATTTTTTAACTTTTTAGGTGCTAATAATAAAGTTCAGGAACTAAATAGTTAAAAAACTAAAAATATTAGCTTTACTCATTACATAATTACCCCTTCCGCCATTAACAGCTGCCAGGAATGTCCCCAAGCACAGCCAGGCCCCCAGGGTGCGCCGGGGCCCCAGGGAGTGCCTGGGTCGCCTGGAGTGCCAGGCAAAGATGCCGATGGAGGAGTCCGTGGGCAGCCCGGCTTGCCTGGGCCTCCGGGAGCACCGGGCGAGCCTGGGCAGCCGGGCCAACCCGGCGAGCCGGGGACAGCGGGGACAATGCAGTGAGAATTATATTTAATAATATAAGCATAAAAAACAATGAATAATGCCATGAAATTTAGCGAAGTTGACGGCAAGCCGGGGCCGCCAGGGCCCGCGGGTCCGCCCGGTCTGCCGGGCACAGAGGGCGCGCCGGGGCAGCCAGGCGCTCCGGGTCAACCCGGCGGGCAGGGGGCAGCTGGCGAACCGGGAGAGCCGGGCCCGCCGGGCAAAACAGGCGCCGTCGGACAACAGGGACCACAGGGCAACCAGGGCACAGGGTAAGCGTGGAGAAAAAGAGAATTTTTGGTATTAACTAAGGGAAAAAAAATTGGCAATTCTTTTTCAGAGGCACTTGCGACCATTGCCCCCCGCCGAGAACAGCGCCGGGCTATTGAGTCAGAAATTAGCAAATGTGCGGAGAGGAAAATTTGTCATAATTTCTTACCCATTTTACAATAAATTTTGTTTATTTTATTTACAATTGATTAAAATTTTAAAATTTTTTCGTAACACAAACGCAACAAATGTTTTTGTCCCAATTCATCATAGTTTTATGGTCATGGATTTTCTCTGATATTCTCGATCCAATTTTCTGTTCGCCTAAGTCTCGGTTTCGCTTTCCCATAAAATTAACGCTTCTGTTCGGTTCCGTTATCTCCCAGAGTTAACAACGGTTTTCCGGTTTTTACATAAGACATCGGTTCCGTTATCTCCCAGAGTTAACAACGGTTTTCCGGTTTTTACATAAGACATCGGTTCCGTTATCACCCAGAGATAACAACGGTTTTCTGGTTTTTAAATAAGACATCGGTTCCGTTATCGCCTAGAGGTAACAACGGTTTTCCGGTTTTCCCATAAGAAATCGGTTCCGTTATCACCCAGAGTTAACAACGGTTCAGTTTTTACATAAGACATCAGTTCCGTTATTACCTAGAGGTAACAACGGTTTTCCGGTTATCACATAAGACATCGGTTCCGTTATCACCCAGAGATAACAACGGTTTTCTGGTTTTAAATAAGACATCGGTTCCTTATCACCCAGAGTTAACAACGTTCCGGTTTTCCCATAAGAAATCGGTTCCGTTATCACCCAGTGGTTACAACGGTTTTCCGGTTTTCACATAAGACATCGGTTCCGTTATCACCCAGTGGTTACAACGGTTTTCCGGTTTTCACATAAGACATCGGTTCCGTTATCACCCAGAGTTAACAACGTTCCGGTTTTCACATAAGACATCGATTCCGTTATCACCCAGTGGTAACAACGGTCCCGGTTTCACATAAGACATCGGTTCCGTTATCACCCAGAGATAACAACGGTTTTCTGGTTTTAAATAAGACATCGGTTCCGTTATCACCCAGTGGTAACAACGGTTTTCCGGTTTTCACATAAGACTTCGGTTCCGTTATCACCCAGTGGTAACAACGGTTCAGTTTTTACATAAGACATCAGTTCCGTTATTGCCTAGAGGTAACAACGGTTTTCCGGTTTTCACATAAGACATCGGTTCCGTTATCACCCAGAGTTAACAATGGTTCAGTTTTTACATAAGACATCAGTTCCGTTATTGCCTAGAGGTAACAACGGTTTTCCGGTTTTCACATAAGACATCGGTTCCGTTATCACCCAGAGTTAACAACGGTTCAGTTTTTACATAAGACATCAGTTCCGTTATTGCCTAGAGGTAACAACGGTTTTCCGGTTTTCACATAAGACATCGGTTCCGTTATCACCCAGAGTTAACAATGGTTCAGTTTCTACATAAGACATCAGTTCCGTTATTGCCTAGAGGTAACAACGGTTTTCCGGTTTTCACATAAGACATCGGTTCCGTTATCACCCAGAGTTAACAATGGTTCAGTTTTTAAATAAGACATCGATTCCGTTATCACCCAGAGTTAACAATGGTTCAGTTTTTACATAAGACATCAGTTCCGTTATCACCCAGAGTTAACAATGGTCAGTTTTTACATAAGACATCAGTTCCGTTATTGCCTAGAGGTAACAACGGTTTTCCGGTTTTTACATAAGACATCAGTTCCGTTATTGCCTAGAGGTAACAACGGTTTTCCGGTTTTCACATAAGACATCGGTTCCGTTATCACCCAGAGTTAACAATGGTTCAGTTTTTACATAAGACATCGATTCCGTTATCACCCAGAGATAACAACGGTTTTCTGGTTATTTAAATTAACAATTGTTATTTTAATAGTTTATTATTTAACAATTACTAATTTAATAATAATTCTTGCAACCTATTTATTTTATATATGTTTTATTTCTAAGAAATGTTCAGATTTGGAAAGTACAAATCTTAGAAAATTAAAATGTTCTTATTTATAAGAATGGATCTGATTTGAGGGGAGTGCCTTATTTTTATCTAATATATGGAATTTCTGAAAAATTTGGCTAATTCCTAACAAAATTTATTAGAAATTCTTAAAATTTTCACCCGCCGGATGGCGCCTGTCGGAACCGACAGACCTTCTCCCCCCGCCCAGTTCCCAAAAGTTTTTTGAAAAAATGTCAGCGCCGCAAATGTCGCATCACCGTCTCGAAATCCGTACTAATGATGATGATATTGTTTCATTTATTTATAGGATTTACACCTTGCCCTGTTCTGAAAACAATTAAAAACTTTAATTAAGCAAAACTATGAATTTAAAAAATTATAAATTCACGTGAAAGCAATTTTTTAAATAAAATTTCATTTTATTTTATTGCCTTTTACACATAAAAAATGGCCATTCACAAAAAGGAAAACAAAAAATGCCGGAAATAAATTTGCGCACAAAAAATATTACGTACAGACAAATTATTTTCATTGATTCATATGGATTTTATTATGTATATTTCATTTATGTTTTTTATAAATTCATATTTTTTCTGATATATTTCTCCATAAAATGCTTTTATATAAAATTATGCTAATAAACAAATGCATTATTACGGTTTTTATCATTGTCATAATATTAATGACTGAAAATGTTGCGGGGGGACAAAAGAATAAAAATAAGGCAAAAACAGCGGAAAAAAATAATTATAATTTTAATAATACAAATAATAATGGAAATAATCATAAAGAGAATGAGAAGGGACAAACGGAATTGGAAGAAAAACAGCAAAAAAACAGAGAATGCCCAGAAAAAGTGACGAACAAAGGACGGCTAATCAAAGGTTTGGAATTTAAAATATATTAATTAATTTAAATTTAATACTTTTAAAAATTGAAAATACGGAAAACAATTCGAAATTCTATGGTAATTGATTAAAAATTGAAACAATTTTAGATTATTCCAACAATGAAAATGAGGAGTTGGCTGAAATGTTCATAACCTTTTTGAAGACTGTTACTTTGAATGGTTTTATCTCGTCAACTTTTGAACGGACTTTTAGAATAAATTCGACAATTTGCTTTTTGAAAAGATTTATTCAAGAAATGATCAATTTGGAGGATAGCGAAAACAGAAAAATCAGCAAAGAAAATAGCAAATTGATCAACAATTACTGGGCAGTTATGGTGAAAAAAGAAACGGAGGACGAAAAAAGGGAACAAATCTGCAAACTGTGGCAATTTGGGGCGCAAATGTACCGAAATCTGGCACAAATTATGACACAAAATGAAATTTTTGAGAAATTTTCATCCGAAAATCGAATTGATAAAATATTTGGCGAGGTTATCTTCGCAATTTATTTTATTATCTTTTTGAATTAATTATTTTTCTATAAAATTTAGTTAAATAATTCTTATGAAAATGACTGTGGTACGGCCGAGCAAAAACAGCAAATATTCAACAGATTATACGGACCCGACTTAATTTTCATTATCAATGGTCTGAATTTGGCAAAACTTCTGGAAGTTAACGAAAATTTACGTTACTTTTTGTGCCACGAAATTGAAATGGGAAACGCAAAAAAATTTTTGGGTAATTTCGTCGAAGACGAAGCGATGACGAGGCTGGATGACCAATTCCCACAAATAATGCGACTAGGCATGGATTTTAATTTAAAAAAGGGATAAATCAAATGGGTCCCAATAAGCTCCAATTATCCCACAAAAAAAGTAAAAACTTAGAGACGCTGTCTTTTCTCTCTCTCTCTCTCTCTCTCTCTCTCTCTCTCTCTCTCTCTCTCTCTCTCTCTCTCTCTCTCTCTCCCTCTCTCTCTCTCGCTCTCTCTCTCTCGCTCTCTCTCTCTCTCTCTCTATCTCCCTCTCTCTCTCTCGCTCTTTCTCTCTCTCTCTCACTCTCCCTCTCTCTCTCGCTCTTTCTCTCTCTCTCTCACTCTTCCTCTCTCTCTCGCTCTTTCTCTCTCTCTCTCTCTCTCTATCTCTCTCTCTCTCTCTCTCTCGCTCTTTCTCTCTCTCTCTCTCTCGCTCTTTCTCTCTCTCTCTCTCACTCTCCCTCTCTCTCTCTCTCTCGCGCTCTCTCTCTCTTCTTCTTCTTTTTTACCAATTCCAAATATTGTTTTTTAGATAAAATGATTCCAACCACAATTCTCCATCGATTTAACACGCTGTTGTTGAACAGAAGCAACTCCGAGCCGTACAAGGACAATTTTGTGCGGTGGACAATCGCTCTGCTGATTTGGGACATTGAAGAGCAGAAAATGCTGGCCTTACTCCAATTGAACAGCATAGCCAAAGTGCATGGACTTAACAGCTTTTGGGATCAAATAAAATCGCTGATCAGCGAAACCCTCCGAAACCCAAAATCGGAGCAAAATGCATGCGTACTGATTAAGCTGAGCGAGCTTTTTCTTATTCCAAAAAAAGCATTGCCAAATATTGCGAGAATGGCGTCTAAATGGCGCAAAGAGTGCGAAGAGAAAACTGAGCGCGAGACAGCGCTGCGGCGCTTTGTTGGCAGCGCAAACGGCGTACTGTACAAGCAGTGGTTGAGTATCGTATTCCAAGTGTGCGAAAAGGCGAAAGTTGGCGCGACCGTGGCACTTATGCAAAAGCCAGGGGCCAAAACGCGCCTCAAAAAAGTGATGGGCAAGCGAACATTGGCGGAAGAACTCTTGACGGAAAACAATTTGGCACACATTTACGAAAATGACGGTAAGTCAACGTTAATTTGAGAATTGTTTTCAAATTGGAATTAGTCTTCCCTATTTTAAAATTTAAAAATAAATGTTCATTTTCTGGTTCTCTGAAGTGCCTTCCGATAGATTTCTTGGGGTATCGGCACAAATATTCAAAAAAAATTATAGTGTTTTTTGACAATGACCGCCTTTTGGAGCACTACACTTTTGGCATGGAAAAAGACGTTCCTCTGATCGAACGCAAAAGTCACAAATTTGGCGCCGATGTCGTCGTTTTTATGCGATGGTTTGAACGTAAAAGCGAACGCCACATTGGCACGGAAAAGCTCCAACTGATCATAAAATATATGGACAATCAAATTTATGATCCGATTTTTGATCAGGACGAACAACAGTTGGACAAATTGGGACCATTCCTCAAAACATTGTTTTTCGACGCGAAAACATTTGCGGAAAAAATTAAGAACAAAAACAGCGGAGAAGAAAAACAAAAAGTGCAGAAAAACATTTTTAAACAATGGAAATTAATGGTAGAAAATGCCCATAAAACGGAGCAAGTAAATGGCGACGATAAAAATGGAGAAATGGACGAATGGATTAGCAAATTGCATGCCAACGAATTTTTACATTTGATGCTAAATGAGGAAAAGCTGCGAAGCTTAAAAAACAGTAATTTAATTTAATTGTTTTTAATTTTCAAATTTGAAATGCGACAAATTCATAATAGCAAAAAAAAAAAACACTCAGTAATGTTAAGTGAATTTATAAATGAATAAATTAAACAGTTTACTTATTAGCGGTAGAAAAACTAAAAAGTTTTGACATTTCTCAGAAAATACAGTAATTCATAGAATTTGCAATTTGAAAATTTTAAATAACCATGATTTTGATATGCAAGAACGTCTCCTGCAAAATCCTGCGCGGAACTTTTCCTGTCCGGCCTCTTAACAATCCGAATTTTTCGAAATTGTCCAAAAAAAAAAAAGACAAAAGCGCTTAAATTTTCCATTTTCAAGCTCTTAACTTACCCAATCCTGGTCTTACATCCGTGGAATACAAATGAATATTTTTTCTATTTTCAGTTCTAATTCGACATGGGCCTGACAAGGTTCGCGAAAATTTGCTCGATTTTGTTAATGAAAATGTTGCAACGAATATTTTAAACAAATTGAACACTTTTGAAATAGTAAAAGGAAATAAACCGAAATTAATCTTAAAATTGGACGAAAATGGAGGAGAATTGAACAAGCAAAAGGAAGAAAAGAAAAGAGGAAACAGAGAATGATCAAAAAAAGGAAGAACAGCAAAAAGTAGCGGATGATGAGCAAAGGGAGGAAAAAAAGGAGGAAAATTGGGAAAATGCGAATAAATTCCATTGGAGAATAATTGGAGATGAGGATGATGAATTTACACTGGAAAAGGAAGGCATTGAGCAAAAGCAAAAAGTTAGTGGGCCTGGTTTTTGAAATTGTTTTAAAAAGTAATTAAAGATATAAAAAATTCTGTTAAACTTTAATTGTCGATAACAATTCTTTTTTATCCATTTAGCTATTTTAAGTTTAAATAAGAACAATAAGAAATTTGAAAAATTTATCCACGAAATCCAAGTTTTCTTGAAATTTATAATTTTGCTTAAAAAACAAAAAAATATATTCTCTTTAGCATGTTTCGTGTCCAGCAAAATCTTTGTCAATTGAACAAATAAGGAAAAAAGACGAAAAAGAAATTCCCGAAGGTAATTAATTGTTTTTTTAAATTTTAAACTCTCTTTAGAGTTATTGCTTGTGTTATTGAAACGCCTTTTAATTGAATATCTGAAAAGCGATTTAAATGAGTCAGGCAAAATGACCATTTTATTTAGATTGGTGAGCGATTGAAAAAATGATTCATTTTTAAATTGTCAATTTGTACTTTTTGAATTAAAATAAAATAATTTAAATTTTATTTATTTATTTACTAATTGCTAATCATCCTCAAGTTCGAATATTACTGCTCCATTTGGTATTTGAATGGCATTGCGCACAAAACACTGAAAGTTATGGAGCGAATGGCGCCGAAAGGGTCGGCGTTTGAAAAAGAAGTGGCAAAATTGAAGGAGCATCACAGAGAAATGAATGACAATTTTGAATTTGATAAGTGCCCGATGGATCAGCAGCAGAGGGCGGATTTTGTGTACAAGTCAATGCTGATCAGAGTGTTCCGTTTCCTTGAACACATCGCCAACAACAAAACGTTGATTGAAAACAGCGCCGATTGGAACGTATACAGAGAAGAAAACATGCAAAAATGGGTAAAAAAAAAATGAGGGAAGAGAGAGAAAATGTGAAAATAACCTGAGATGGAGATGAGAGAGAGAGAGAGAGAGAGTCAGCGAAAGAGTGCGAGAGATAAAGAGAGAGGAAGGGAAACAGAGAAGTTCATATTTTTGCTTGCCTTTTCATTAAAATTAGAATCTTGAATGATAAATTTATTGAAATCCCGACTTTCAGAAAACAAATTAAGCAAATTATGGAATTTATTTGGTTGCGAAGCATAGAAAATCGTATCCCAATTAAAATTTCCTGATTATTTTCTTGGCATTATGCCTTGTTCTCAAACTTTCACAGATTGGCACTGAAAGCGCCGAACAATGGGCCATCCCCAAATTCAGCGCGGAAGAGAGTCACAGAATTTATGTTCAATTTCACAGTGACAATTCGCAAATGGTGAATAATACGGTGTGTGTTGGCGCAATCATTCGGCGATTTGGCGAAATGCAACGCTTTTTTTGCGCTTTAAGCGTGCCAACGGAAATGCAAAATGTGAAGATAAGTTTGAAGACACTTCTCGGGGAACCGATGTTGCTACTATTGGAGGAACGCCATCCGGAAGTGTTGAAATTTGGTGGGCTAATTAATTAATTAATTATTAATTAATCAATTCTTCCAATTTGGATTAATCACTTTGCCAAAAGACTCGGTTTCATAAAATATTAAAATCTATCTGTTTTGGGGATTAATTGTTAAATATTGATTGTGTTGGATCCCTAAAATTCGTTAAATTTTGCTTATTGCCAAAAAAACTCAAAGGCTTTTATTTGTTTTACCAAAATTCAGATGCTCCGGTGAGTACCACTGAAGTGATCCGCTACAAACACTTTCTGCAACAAAAGAGTGGCTCCGTTTCGGCATTTTTTGCCGACGTTCGACTCGCTTTGCCCATCCTTTTGCAAAAACTGAGGACATTCGTTGCTGACAATATCCCGCGCATTGGGCACATTCCGCCAATTCGTTTCGCACTCGAAAAAGCGATAGAAACAATCCGATTGAATGCTTTTGTCGGACTTCGAACGCCCAAAACGCAGGCCAAAACTTTTTGCATTGTACAAAGATTCATCAATTACATGGAAATGGCGTTGGAATTGCACGCGAATGGGGCGCAAATGATCAAAACGGAGGCAATTGCGAATTGGAGAGCGGAAAAGTGCGAAAGTGAGGCGGAGCAACGGCGAGTGTTCGAGGTACGGTAAGCCAAAGATACCGTACCGAGTTGAGGTCGGGGGGGGGGGGGAAGAGTGATAAGACGAGAGTGGATTAAAGTGCTTTCATTTTATAATAGCCGACAAAGTAACCCATTTGATGGTAATAGCTTTAGTAATTTGCCATCGTAACTGTTAACAACCATTTCGGATTAAATACAATAAATTATGACTGTCAATTTTATGTAAATACTCTTTTTTTGGATCCCAAAAGTTGGGACTTTTATTTACATATTTTCGGGGTTTTTTACATATTACATATGTACATATTTTTATACATATTTTGGACTCTTTTGTACATATTTCGCAATTTTTCGTTCATTTTTTCATTTTTTTTTATTTCTTTTGGAATTTGTAGAAATTTCTTTGAAAAATTAAATTTTTTTTTCGTAAATGTACTCCTAAAAATCGTAAAAAAATAATTTATTTAAATATTTTCGTACATATTTCTAGATTTTTGTACATATACATACACAGTTCGGGTTTTTTTTTTTACATATTTAATTTTTACATAAACTCCCATCCCTAATAATAACGCTTCTATTTTTAATCCGTTTAATTACCCTTTTTAATTGCCCTTTTCAATTTGATATTTTAGTCTCAAAGCGAAATTTTGTCACTTGAACATTTCGCCATGCTCACCATGTACATCAGTGAGAATACGTTTAAATTTGTCAATTTCGTTCAAAATACTCGCGGGGCAGCGACGCGCGTCAAAAAACTAATTGGAGCAGCGAAAATTAAATCAAATTTTATGGAAACTTTTCAAAAGAAACTTCGAAATCCATTATGTAAGCAGCACAAAATATCATTACTATAGAAAACAATCATAGCCTCTTTAATTACTAACGCACTGATTTATAAGGAACATTCAAAAATACCGATAATAATATGGGAAAAAATCTAAAATATTGACAAAAACGATAAAAATATGGATAAAAATTTTAAGTAATGGTCAAAGAAACTTCTCAAAAAACAAATAAAAATTATCCAGAAATTTAACCTATTACTGTACACACCGTTTCAATTTTGGCCTCCCAGTTCCAAAAAGATTTGCATGTGTGGCGAAGTGGTTTTTGTAAGATAGTAAAGGAACAAAGGGCGGGGGTTCGAGTCCGTTGTGCAACATGAATATTTTTATTTATTTTTGTCCAAAATATTAAAAAATGGATATTGGGAATTATTTTTGAAGGTTTTGGCAATCAAATTGGACAATCTTGATATCATTCAAAAGCACTTGATAAGGAGAAGCTTTTTCTAAGCAAATGCTAAGCAATTTGAATGAGTAGAAAAAAGATAAAAGCGTTTGAAATTTTGTTTTTTGAATAACTTTTTAATGAGCCTTATTTTTGCAAAAATCTTCTATATTATTCGATGCAGAAAATTTTTCGCTATCTGTATGCAAAATTTGAAGCGGATATAACGTATAGAAAAAAAGTTAAACGTAGCGAAGTAAATTCGGTTTTTCTCTATTAACAGAGACAAATAAATAGTACGCCAAAATCAGAGATGTATTTTTCTCTGCACTCTCTATTTATTGGTTCATCTCTCGTTTTTTGAAACGGTGTGTGTCAGGGATGGCACGGAATTCCGATTTCCGACTTCCGATTTCCGATTTCCGACATTTTTGGGGTCGGAATTCCGATTTCCGATTTCCGAAAAAATTTGGGACGTCGGAATTCCGACTTCCGATTTCCGAAATTTTGGATAAAAAGTCGGAAATTTTCGGAAATTTTTTTTGAATTTTTTCAAAAAATTTACATTTTTTTTACAATTTTTATCAATAAATTGCATTAAAATTTTCAAAAATTTCCCGGCGGCGCCTATCGGCACCGCCGGATCCTAAAAATCTTATTTTCTACAGAAATTTTTGCCTCAACATCGCTAAATTTGGTCATTTTTTGGACAAAATTTGTTAACAATTTGCATTAAAAATTATAAAATTTTCCCCGGCGGCGCCTATCGGCACCGCCGGACCTCCCCCACCATGTTCTCAAAAATTTTGAAAAAACGCGCCGCAAAAAAAGGCAAAATTTTTGATGAAAATCATTGAATAATTTTTTTAAGCAAATATGTATTTAAATAGATCAAAAAATTTTGGAATCGCCTTTTACTTGGTTAAGAATTTAAAATTTAGCCTATTAAAATATTTAGAAAATTTTTTATTATATTTTATATTTTTGAAAAATTTCCGATTTCCGACTTCCGATTTCCGATTTCCGACGTTTTTGGGGTCGGAATTCCGATTTCCGACTTCCGAAAAATTTTTGGGTCTCGGAAATCCGATTTCCGATTTCCGAAAAATTTTGGACCCCCGGAATTCCGATTTCCGATTTCCGAAAATTTTTGGGGCCTCGGAATGCCATCCCTGGTGTGTGTAGACTAAAAAATGAATAATCATTTTAAATCTAAAAATATAAATTAAATATTTAATGTCTCAATGTTATTTGTGAGAAAGCAATAATTTTCCTCATTGAGAAAAAAAAATTTTCAAAATTTTTTTTATTTAAAATAGGAAATTAGAACATGAAAAATGGACAAATTTCAAATTTCTCAAAAATTTTCAGCCTTGGATTTCATGTCTTAAATTTTTCGTATTTATGGTGTTTTTTCAAATTTATTTGTGAAATGTATTACTTATTATTTTATTCTTTTCATAAAATATGTTGTAATTAATTTTAGTCTTTTGTGAACATGAGAGCATTTTTTTGGATTCGATAATCGGTGAGGATGACACCAGGCGAATGTTTGGCAAATTGTCCGTTTTCATTGCCGTTTGGGTGCCTTTTTTGGACGACGAATTGTGCGACATAAAAGAAAATCGGACAAATGGACAACAAGAAGTGGACAAAGTACTGTGGTTTCGGAAGAGAGAACAAATTGCGGAAATTTATGACGGAATAATGGACGACCAAATGGACGAATTGAACATAAAAGGCGAAATGGTCAGAGAAATGGTCATCGGACTCTTCCGATTTGTCAGGGCAAAACGGACAGGGAGCATCAGAAAAGGACGGGACAGAAATGGCCACGAAAAAGTGGGCAATTAAAAAAGCAAAAAATTAATTTTGTACGATGGGCAGACATACATATGTCGCATAAAATTTATTTAAATATTTAATTTTGGTTAATATTAATCTGGGTCACCAAACTGAAATTTGCTCAAAAACGATCGGAATCAGGGCTGCACGCAACTGGATTTGCAATTACGGTAATCCATGATTAAGTCGAGTTTCTCAGTTACGGAAATCCGTAATTCCAGGGGTCCAAAAACCCGTAAACCGTAATTTTCAAAAATCAATTTTTGTCAGAATTTTCGCCGGGAAATTTTTTGAAATTTTAATGATTTTATTAAGAAAAATCGATACATTTTTTTAAAATGCCAATTTTTCAAGGAAAAATTCTTAATTTTTCATTTCGGGGGGGGGGGGGGGGGGGCAGAATTCCTCCCCCTCCCCTGGCTAGGTTTTATGAAAATGAGGAAAAAAAAGGTGCGACAAAAAAAGAGATGCCTCTATTTTCTAGGCGAAATACCCAAAGTAAGGTGTAGCCTTAACAACAAGAAATTTAAAAAAAATAAATCTGATTTTTAATTCCCAAATAAATCGAAGGTACTTTCCTGTTATGTGACTACAAGCCAAAATTTAAAAACTCAAAAAAGGGCGCACAAATCGCACAACAGATACCTAGCAGCATCACTTGGAAGTAATAAATGCAACAATCGCTGATAAAATTTCATCAAATGGATCAGCTTCTCGATGTGAATTTTGCACGCCTTTTGTTGATTTTTTGAAAATTTGGCTTGTAGTCACATAACAGGAAAGTACCAAATCGAAATACGGATAGCCCTTTAAATAAAAAAAAGAAAAATTTGTTTTTATAAAAATAATCAGAGCTCCCAGATCTGAGGCTTTAGCCTCATTTTGTGGTTTTTTGATAGTTCAATGAGGCTAAATTTTCAAAATGAGGCTTTGAGGCTTTTTGTGGTTTTTTGAGAAATTTTGAGGCTTTTTTGGTTTTTTTTTTTGAGAAATTTTGAGAATTTTTGAGGCTTTTGGGGAAAAAAGTAAGAGTCTGCTAAATTTTATGATTAATTTTGATAAATTGGCATAATGTTCAATTTAATTTGAATTTTGTTTTTAATAGAGTATCAAACGGAAATCGCACCCAAATTTAGCCATAAAATTAAATTTTTTCGAAAATCCACAAAATTATGAATTATATGGTCAAAATTCTCAATTTTCCCCCGACGGTGGCGCCCATCGGCACCGCCGGACCCTAAAAATCATTTTTTTTTTTTAAATTTGCTCAAAATTGAAAAATTTGGCCATTTTTGTGGACAAATCTGTTAACAAATCGCATTAAAATTTACAAAATTTTTCCCGGTGGCGCCTATCGGCACCGCCGGCCCCCCAATTCCCAAAGTTTTTTTGGAAAAAGCACCGCAAAAAAATCAACTTCGTTTTTTCATGCTCAGAATCATCTAACAAAAAATTGCTCAAATTGACCATGGAAAATCAAAAATATAACATTTGAACATTTTAAACGTATTTTGAATCAATTTTGTAAAAAGGAGGCTTTTTGACCCAAGATGAGGCTTTTTTGCCTCCCAAATGAGGCTTTTGAAAATTTTGATCTGGGAGCCTTGAAAATAATCTTACAAGAAATCGTCTCGAAAATCGGATAATTCAGTCCCCTTTGAAAATAGACACTTCAGTACCCGATTATACGAAAATATTAGCGCGTCATAATTTGTATTTTCTCATCGTTTTGGGCCGTTCTAAACCGATTCAGACCGTTTTGGAGCGATTTTGCGTTTGGGGACTCATTTGTCAAATTAATATTTTCCTTAATTTTTTTTTCTGAGTAAAATTTAGAATAATTTGTTTTCATTGTTATCCAAATGGAATAAATTTGTTGAGCAGCCAACACCAATTCACGAAGAAGAGAAGGCGCATTTTGATGAGACGAATTGGCAACTGCATTTTGACGCACTAATTAATTTGATATTGAAAAGCAAATCATTTAGAGAAAAACTCACAGAAGGTTAAAACATAAAATAAAATTGCCATAATTAAAAATATTTAATTTTTTATTATCAAAAAGGTTTTGATAATGATGAAAATACAAAACAGCGCTTTTTGGAATTTGTCCCGCCAAATTATCAGGAAGCGGTGCTGAAACTGCTCAATTCTGATGATTTTGCTGAATTTGAGAATGAAATTGCATTGAAAATGGGGCAGGAAAATGGAAAAATAATTGAAAAAATGGACAAAGAAAAAGCAAAAGCCGATCAGAAAATGAAAGAACTGATCGGGGAAGAAAAAAGGACAAAAAACAAAAACAAAAGAGCAATGAAAAGGAAACAAAGGCAAAGATCAGCAGCTGATCAGAAAGCGGGAGAGAGTGAGCAGAAGGAGGAGAAAGGAAAAGAAAGAAAGGGAGAAGAGAGTGAAAGGATCAGTGAAGAGAGTGAGCAGAAGGAGGAGAAAGGAAAAGAAAGAAAGGGAGAAGAGAGTGAAAGGATCAGTGAAGAGAGTGAGCAGAAGGAGGAGAAAGGAAAAGAAAGAAAGGGAGAAGAGAGTCAACGGAATACCAAAGAGAGTGAGCAGAAGGAGGAGAAAGGAAAAGGAAGAAAGGGAGAAGAGAGTGAAAGGATCAGTAAAGAGAGTGAGCAGGAGGAGGAAAACGGAAAAGAAAGAAAGGGAGAAGAGAGTCAACGGAATACCAAAGAGAGTGAGCAGAAGGAGGAGAAAGGAAAAGAAAGAAAGGGAGAAGAGAGTGAAAGGATCAGTGAAGAGAGTGAGCAGGAGGAGGAAAACGGAAAAGAAAGAAAGGGAGAAGAGAGTGAAAGGATCAGTGAAGAGAGTGAGCAGAAGGTGGAGAAAGGAAAAGAAAGAAAGGGAGAAGAGAGTCAACGGAATACCAAAGAGAGTGAGCAGAAGGAGGAGAAAGGAAAAGAAAAAAAGGGAGAGGAAAGTGGACAGGAAATTGCTAGAGAGGAAAACGATGTGGAAATAGTGAATGACCAAAATGGTGGTGAGAGAAAGGAAGCAAAGGAAAATTGTGAAATCAATTCAATAGAGTTAACAGAAAAACAAGAGAGAAAAATTAGAAAAGAAGAAAAGAAAACGCAAAAAAGAGAGAGTGCGCAAAAAGAGTTGAAAAGAAAAAAAGACAACGATGGGAAAAGTGAGAGAATCAGTGAAGAAAAAATTGAAGAAAAAGGCAGAAAAAATAATAGTGAGAGAAAGGAGAGCATAGGAAAAAATGAAGGAGAGAGTACGCAAAATGAGAGGAAAAGAAATAAAGAAAAAAGAAAACAGAAAGTGAAAACATTGGAGGAAAACAATGAAACAAATATAAATAGTTGGAATAAAATAACAACAGATTCAGTGATAACAGAAGAAATTCAAAACAGAGACAAGAAAATGGGGAAGAGACAATGGAAAAGGGTGGAAAAGCATCGGCAGAGAAAGAAGGGGAAAAATGCCACCGAATGTTGGGAGCGCAATTGGCAAAAGTCAATTTGGGAAGTAAGTAATTACAATTAAATTGTGAAAATTTATTTAATTTATCCATTCTTAAATTTCTACGAGTTTGAAAGCACGAGAATTTACATTAAAGCGCTGTAAATTTTCGGACTTTAATTTTTATTTCTTAGGGTTTGAAAAGCAATGATTTTCAGACTTTTTTTCCATTTTGCCATTTTGTCCTTTTTTGTGCCGTTTGGGTCTTAAAATTGCATGATATAAAACAAAAGTTATTTGTTGGTTTGCAGGTTTCATTTTGAATAGCTTTTTGCACTCAAATTACCAAGAATTTCTGGCAAATCCAAACAAATCGAAGCGATGCCTTTTGGACATTGGAGTTTATGTGAATGAAATTTGGCACAGAATGGAAATCATTGGAATATTGGGCAATTTTACTGGGGTAAAATGGATGGAAAATGCGGGAATTGTGGTGAATTGGGAAAAAGGGATGAAATTGTGGCATAAATGGCGGGAAATGGAAAGAGAATTTGCAAATATTAGCACAAAATCTGATGAAAAAGCAGTGGATTTGGATGAGCTTGAGAGTAATTTGCACAAAATGCTGAAAAGTGTCATTTTAACAACGGAGGGAATTTTAATTGACGACGGACAAATGGAAGAAAAAAGTGAGCAAAATGAGCGAAAAAAGGTCAAAATGCAATTGCACCTGAATAAATTCGCCAAAACGATCATTTGGCAAAAGCGATTTGAGAATGATTTTGCGGAAAAGAATTGGGAAAATTTGGACGAAACGGAGCAAAATAACATTTTAAAAATGCTAACATTTAGTCGGAATGACAAAAAGTTGGCACATCGTTTCAACGAACACTTGGAAAATTGGAGGAAACTGACGGAGCAACGGCGAATTGGTAAAAATGGCAAATTAAAAATTTTAAAAATAAAAAAATATTTTAAATTTAGATAGGAAATTGTTTGACCAATTTTACAAATACACAACCGACAGTTTTGGCCTCAGTTCTGTCCATCTTGGCGTAAATTTTGCTGAAAACACTCAGCAAATATATTTTGGCAGTGCAAATAATGACAAAATGCAATTATTAATTGTAAAATTTTAATTATTTTAAAATATGCCGAAATTTGTCGTCGATTTTTTTTTATAAATTCAAATTTAAGATAAATGAACTTCTTACGGAAAACGGATACACTGATTGTCCATCGGTTGAGTTGGCATTAGACAAAGTCAAACAAATTGTCTCAAAATGGGTCGGTAATTAACAGAGGCCAGATTTTTAGGCACAACAATTCTTTAAATAGGCATCTAAAATAACGTGAAAAGGTGAAAAAATAAATATGGCAAAAGGGCACAAAATTTAAAAAAGGTGTCAAACTTGGCAAAAAAAAAAAGCGGACAAGGGAAATAATTGAGTAAAAATATTTTAAAAATCAAAAATCTTGACTGAAAAAATAATTTTCAATATATGAATATTAATTTAAATTTTAGTGGAATATTTTTTTTAAAATTTGGTTGATTCTTTGGTGTTTTTTTAAGCTTTTTGTTGAATATTTTTTAAGGAAAGCCAGAAAAAGGACGAAATCAAAAAAAAAAGTTACAGACATTACAAAATAAAAAGAGGCACAAAAAGGTTCAGTTCGAAGGTCTAAACGTAAATAAATTAAAATTTATTTTTATTTATTGCCACCAATTTCAATTTCCCCCCCCCCCTAAAGTCGAACAATGAGGCGCGACTGCTTCTGACCGGCTCATATGCATTGGGCACCCACTCGCGGGGCTCGGACATCGATGCGATTTGTATTGTGCCACAAAAGTTGGGCAAAAAGGAGCAAAGGGAACATTTTCACGGCACCGCTTTTTGTGATTTGGACAAAAAAGTGGCCCAACGGCAATGTGAGGACAACTCATTGTATTGCCATTTCTGTAAGGTATGCCGCGACTTTTGTTTTTTGAAAGCAGGAAATAAGGACTCTGCTGAACGCAATTACGGATTCCGTAATTACGGCTCTTTTGGACCCCTTTAGATCAGGGTTCGGATCGAAAATTTTTCCAAATCAGAACATCAGGCCCAAAAAATCAGATTTTGGGGTCGAAAATCAGAACATTTTGCAAAATTGCTTCAAATCAGTTATTTTTATAATTTTTCAATCAAAAATGTATTAAAAATTATATTTTTTGCCTTCGATTATCATCTTTAAAAATTTTAGTGAGGGAATTAGCAAATTGAAAATTTCAGTGCGCTGGGGATGAAAAATCAGATTTTTAAGAATTTTTTTGCGGCGGATTTTTCCAAAACTTTTGGGAAATGAGCGAGGGGAGGGGGTCCGGCGGTGCCGATAGGCGCCGCCGGAAAATTTTTTTTTTTGTAATTTCGTACTGATTTGTTAACAGATTTTCACCAAAAAAGGCCAATTTTTGCAATTAAAAGCCAAGCGACGACTTTTCCTTGCGTTTAACGACGCCTTTTTTTGCCGCAATTTTTTCAAAAAACTTTAGGGGATGGACAGGTCAGGGGAGCGGCGTCCGGCGGTGCCGATAGGCGCCGCCGGGAAAAATTTTGCGATTTTTAATGCGATTTGTTAACAGATTTTTGTAAAAAATGACCAAATTTTGCCACAAATCTTATACTTTCTTGACAAAAAGTGACATTATGCCACAAAATTTTCAAAAATATGAGTTTATCTAAGAAATCAGAACAAAATTTGGTCACTACCCCAAAATCAGAACATTTCTGACAAATCAGAACATTTTTATTTTATCAGATTTGGACCCTCCAAATCAGAACATTTCTGATAAATCAGAACAGATCCGAACCCTGCTTTAGATACACTAATTACGGATTACGGCTTAGGAATTTTTTTGATTTTTCTATAATTTTGATCCGTAACTAAAACTTTTTCCGAAACAATCTTAAAAGATTATCAGATAAAACAATTTTTCAACTTTTTTGCCTTTTATTTGAATTTATAAAAACTTTCAACAATTTCTTAATAAATTATCATTAAAATTTGGAATTTTTTCTACAAAGACTCAAAACAATATTGTATTTTTGTTAAATTCCAATGCATCAATCCCTGGATGAAATGCAATTAAATTGAAATTTTTAACAATTTTTCAGGAGCCAAAAATACAATTTCTGAACAAAATTCCGAGTGCCTATTGCCCGATGGTCCAACTCAAATTGGCAAACATCGAATTTGACCTTTCTTTCGTGGCCATTCCACCAAGTGCCGATGCCCTCCCCAATGAGCCCATTCAGGCAAACGAAGTCGAACGAATGATGGCACAGTTAGCCAACCAAACGATTCCCCAGGAGGCGATGCTCCAGGCATTGTCCGGTGAGTGATCATCCAACAGTGATCAAAGGGTGATTGAGAATCATTTCATAAAAATATTTTTTTATCCCAAACTCCCGCCATTCTCTGTGCTTGTTTTTCGGCCTTTTCGCGACTTTCAGTTTTTTAAAACCGAGGCTGAGGCTATAACAACCTGAAATTCCTGGCACGGTCCCTTTTCAGAGCTAATCGGTCATTTATTACCCTGATATAGAGCTTTTGTCAATGGATTATTTGGTAGAAAAAAAATTTTATTCTATTTTAGGAATTTAAATTTTTCTTTATTTTTTAGGTTATTTAGCAAACGACGCAATTAATCGAATGATCGAACGTCGAAACTTTGCGAAATTCAAAAATTTATTATTGATCATTAAATTTTGGGCAAAAAGTAAAGTTGTTTTTAATTACTATCAAAGTTGTAATTTGATTATAAATTTCAGGCAATTTCATTTACGGAAACAAATTTGGCTTTTTCAATGGAATTTCTCTGGCAATTTTATGCACAAAAATATTCTTGTATTATCCAAATGCTTCTGTTATATTTTTATTTGAGAAATTTCTTTTGATTATTTTAACATGGTAAGCGAAAATATAAAAGTTAAATTTAAAATAAAAATAAAAAAGAAAATTTTTAAGGAATTGGCCAATGCCAATAAAAATTGATGAAAATAAAAAGGGCGAATTCGAACTTTTCAATTGGAGGCCGTCGCGCTTTGAATTTGAAAATGGCGAAATGCAAATGCAAATAATTACTCCGATTGGACTTGGCCGAAACACAACCAAAAACATGAACAAATCGACAAAGAAAATAATTGAAAACCAATTGAGACAAAGTCTGATTTAATAAAATAAATTTAAATTTTTAAAATAAAACAAATTTAGCCCTTTCTCAACTGAGAACACTAAAAAATATGACAACAACAAGTGACAAAAACGAATGGAACAGATTATTTCATACTCAAAAATTTATTGAAAAGGTCGGCCATCAATCAATATTCGGGAATGATCCCGACATTCGGGGAGAGAAAAGTCGGGGACCTGGGAGGAAATACCCCGAAACTTTTGTCGGGAATGGATGGAAAAATTTAAAAATTTCAGCAGAGAGCAACCGCCTTTGACGGGTTATAGATTATTTTTCTCAATTCCCCGAATTGGTTCGTGGAGCAACCCTAACCAATATTATGCCAATTATTTTATGATTAATTTAAATACGGATCAAACTATTAAAAATTCGGGCGTTTGGACCCCACTAATTAAGATTACGGGTTACAAATTTAGCAATTTTTCCGTATTTGATCAGTTACAGGGATTTTTATTATTTCCAGAAAGAATTTCTTGAAATATTCTGGATAAATAACCGTGATTTTTATTATTTCTATTTTTAATTTCTATTATCCTGCAAAATTTCAAAAAAAATTCATTAAGTTTAAAAAAAGTTATGACCTCAGAAAATCAAAAAAAAACAAGTTTTCTTGAACATTTTGGTCATAACTTTCTTTAAACTGGACGAAACTTTTGAAATTTTGTAGGCTAATAGTAATTAGTTTAGGCTATCGAATGATAGAAATATTTTTAAAAATTTGGTGGTTTTTGGAGCAAATTTATATCAAATTTTTTTTTATTTTGATCGTTTTTTGAGTAACGCCCATTTTGATGGTTTTTGAGAGTAACGTCATAGCACCAAATCAACAGCTAAATGTGAAGCGGATTAAATGGTTATGCACCGTTCGGTCGAGCTAAAAATATTTTTATAAAACATTTTTTCTTTTTTCACAAATAATTGTCAAATTAATTAGTTTTGGTTTTAGTATCATAACTTTGTGTTAATCACTTGCTTTGTGCCTTTGAAGCAACAAATTTTACAATTTTGTGCGTTTGTTGAGCGAAAATTACGAGTCCAACTGATGCAATTTGACCAAATTATGGACAATTATATTGAATATAGTCACATAAGTGCCGAGAAATTTGTAACTAATGGCAAATGCCCGCCAAAAAGAAAGGAGCAAAATCAAACAATTAAGTATGGACAATTAATCATGTACTTAGAATCCATTCCTTAATAAATTACTTAATAATTAAATTGGCTATTTTTTGAGGAATCCATTCAAAATTAATTAAACTACGTTAAGTTATTTTTCGAACTAATCCTGTAATTAATTAAAATATTTATTTTTTAATTAATTATTTTTGTGGAACCCATAATTTAGATTTTGACATTACAATTTTCTGTGGTACTCATAGTCTAATTAATTAAGACTAATTAATAATTGGCATCATAATAGTTTTTTAAGGAGTCAATTTTGCAAAAGTTGGTTGGTCGGCATTAGGCTTAAGAGTGGTGAGCATTTGGAGGACAATTCGAAGCAGAATTTAAGTGCGGAATTAACAGAATACATAAACTATATTTTGAGCAACGAATTGGACGCCAAAATAATGGCGGAATACAAAGAGAAAGTGCTGAAGCAATGCTATCAGCCAATCAAATTGGAATCAAAGCTTATGGGAACGGACGAATTGGAGAGATGGTAAAGGGGCGGAGTCGTTGTTTAAAAAACGATTATTATTGAAATTTTTGATGAAAAATTATTTATAATTTTGCTCAAGATCAACGAAATTTTTAATATTAATTTCATTTGGTAACCCTTAGTTTTTTCTATCGTTCTGCAAAGGTGATGACAAGCGAAACTCAAAAAATCTTGGTTTCTGAACATTTTCACCATAACTTTGAAATTTAAAAAAAAATTTTTTTGAAATTTTGCAGGCTAATTGAGAACATTTAGAGCTAACAATAATACTAAGAATTAAAAATTTGGTTGCTTTAGAGCAAAGTTATAAGTTTAATTTATTTTGGTGGTTTTTAAATAACGACATAGCAATGAAAAGCCAAAAATGAAAAAAAACCAAAAACAAATTTAGGAATATTATCAAAAAAGAATACAAAAATGAATGATCACAACAGCACACTACGGTAAAAACCCAACTCGTACTATTTTAGAGTATCTTTTTTTCTCTGTTCTCTGATGAACGCTGTCTCGCTTTTTTCTGTTTCTATATTTACTACATAATAGTACGAGTTGGGTTTCGTCCCACACTACAGTACTGCAGAAGAGTCGTAGCCGAAAAAGCAAAAACATACTTATTACTGTAATTAACGAATTAATAAATTAGTGCATTTTTGTTAATAAGCCTAAATTGAAAATAAAATTTGGTGTGACTTCACTTTGATTTATTCACACTAACATTGCTTTAAACAATAAACGGAAAAATCTTTTGCTGATTTGTGATTTAATGTAAGATAAACATTTTAACAGTGGCTTTTAAAATATTTTTCAAAATTCTTTTTGTTCCACTAATTTTACAGCTAATACTGTAATCATCGTCATTTAACAATTTTGCCACTAATTACATTTAGAACCAATAGAATAACAATTAGTTTTCGCATTTTGGTTGGAATCAGCAGTTTATGACTTGAGTTATAACGTAATTAAAATTCGAAAGACACACAACTTTTTTTCAAAAGTCTAATTGCTTAGTTTTTGTTTAGAAAATTCTCCTCTTCTAAACTTTTTTAGATACTAAATTTGTTCGGTTTAGTTGGGAATGAAGCAAGTTATGGTTGATCAATAGGGTTCCCAATTATATGGAAATCCATATATTTTTTTCCTGGACTGTTTGAGGCCTGAAACGCACGAAAAACATGTTTTTAGCTTGATTTGAAGCTTTTAGGATGGATTTCTATATCAATATTTTCCATATTTTTCCATATTTCGCGATTTATGTCCATATTTCTATATTTGTGATTTTTGAAAATTTACACTTCAATTCGAAAAATTTATGTCCATGTTTTTGTCATTTTATGTCCATATTTCGTGATTTTTGGACAATATTTTATGGCCATATTTCGCGATTTTATATCCATATTTTCGGGAACCCTATTGATCAAATAAAAAATACAAAAAACGCATTTACCAATGTAAATTTAAAATTAGCGCGCAAAAATTTACGACAATTACAGAATATTCTCTAATTATCGCCCAGTCTCTATTAATCGCGCAGTCTCCAATTATCCCCCACTCTACGAGGCGTTTGAAAAATAATCCCCCAGTCTCCATTTATCCCATTATCCCCCCATTCTCTGAGGATGTTGGAAATAATCCCCCATAGGTGATAATTAGAGAATATACGGTATGCTATTTGGCTTTATGAGTAATTTTGTCCGACACTGGGCTTGACCCATAATGCCACTGGCAGATATTATTGACTTCACTTTTCTCTCCCCAAGGGGGGAGATGCGCTGTTCCCGGAAGTAAGTGCAATACCAGGACAACGCAAGGCCAAGCGAATGCAAAAAACAATAGCAACGGCCAATTTCCAAAAAGTGTTATGGTAACTCAGGGTTAGAGCAGGGTTCGGATCTGTCCTTATTTATAAGATTTGTCCTTATTTGGAGGGTCCAAATCTTACAAAATAAAAATGTCCTTATTTGTAAGATTTGTCCTTATTTCAGGCTATTGTTCTTATTTTGTTCTTATTTCTTAAATATATTCATAATTTTGAAATTTATGGTCAAATGTTCTTATTTTACCTATAAATTTTTAAAAAAATTTTCCCCGGCGGCGCCTATCGGCACCGCCGGACGCTACAAATACTTTACTTTCTTTAAAATTGGCTCAAAAATCACCAAAATTTATGCAATTTTTAGACAAAATCTGTTCTCAAATCAAAAAGAAATTACAAAAAATTTTCCCGATGGCGCCTATCGGCGCCACCGGATGCCCATGTCCAACCTCCAAAATTTTTTGAAAAAATGTCGCAAAAAAAGCCTTTTGAATGTAAAAATGGTCGCTAATTGACTCAAAATCGCAAAAATTGATAATTTTTGATGAAAATCTGTTAACAAATCAGAAAGAAATTACAAAAATTTTCCGGCGGCACCTATCGGCACCGCCGGACCCACTCCCCTCCCCCGTTCTCCAAAATTTCTTGGAAAAATGCGCCGTAAAAAATTTGTTAAAAATTTGATTTTTTAGATAAAAATTGCACTGAATTTGCTAATTTTCTCCCAAAAATTGTTAAAAATGATCATGGGAGGTGAAAAATATAATATTTGATATATTTTTGATCGAATAAATTGTAAAAATATCTGATTTGAAGCAATTTTGCGAAATGTTCTTATTTTTGACCCTAAAATCTTATTTCTTGGCCTTGATGTTCTTATTTTGAAAAATTTTCGATCCGAACCCAGGGTTAGAGCTGCCACGGAAAGCGAAAGTAAGCAAAGAATTCCTCTCTAATCGGAAAATAAAATAATTTGGAAATGAATGGGGAGAAAAAGAGGGAGAAAATTGGACAGGAACGAACAGAGAAATTAAAAATAAAAAGCGGAGAGAGAACAGCAGCAAAGTGAGTGCAGCAGCAGAAAGAGTGTGTTGTATTGGCGACAAAGAAGCCAGAGACAGACAGACAACACACAAATAAGAGAATGGAAAGAGATTTGGGGTGCTATGTCAACCGACGAAAGTGCAAATTTGGGCGACCGACGAAAAGTGCAAAATTTGCTAATTTTTGAATAAATCAACTCATAACTTTGCTCAAGACGCAACCAAATTGCACAATCTTGGTATCATACGATAGCCCTAAGAGTTCTCTATTAGCCTGCCAAATTTTCAAAAAATTTTATTAAGCTTTTCAAAAGTTATGACAATTTTTCCAGTTTTTTGGCTTTAATTTGTGAAAAAATTAATAAAATTTTTTGAAATTTGGCATGCTAATAACACAATTTAAGGGCTATCGTATGATACCAAGATTGTGCAATTTGGTTGCGTCTTGAGCAAAGTTATGAGTTGATTTATTCAAAAATTTAGCAAATTTTGCACTTTTCGTCGGTCGACCAACCACGGAGATTTGGATTTTAATTGTCACACATTAGCGGAAAAAACAAAACAAAATTTGACGGACACGACACATTTAAGATTTATTTTTCAGGAGAAACTCAACGTTTTATTTACGCAATTTTTAATCCATGGCAACGTCGGCTAACCATCGGCCAATCTTCGAATTTATTGTCGAATTGGGTATGTGAATTTTTGACATTTTTGGGCTTTTCTGCAATTTTCAAACAATTATGTTCCTTCTTTTTAATTCCAAAATTGCCTTTCCATTTAAATAGTTCGAGAAATGTCCGATTTTGCCGGGACCCTAAATTTCGGCATTTTGTCCAATACGATCCCCGTTCCGAATCGAATTTCACTCATTTATTTCCCCTCATTTGCGCAGGCATTCGTCTCCAGGCCGATTCGCTGACCGTCGCCTTTGCCTCGGTGTATTGCCATCGCGTGTTGCGCCAAAAGGCTTTTCCGGGCGACCAAATTTGTCCTTTTGTGAGCCTTTTTTATGCCTTACCCGAACTTTTAAGGCCTAATTGCACTTTAAGCGTCCAATCTTCGGTTTCTTTGGCCATAACTTTTTTCTTTTTTGGTCAATGCTTACATCCTTCGCATCAAACGAATAGCTGAAGGCCATTGAACTTTTGGATAACTAATTCTGGGCTAAAAGCAACAGACAAAAAATTATTCGGAAGAATACACTTGAAAAAGCGGCGGTTTATGTTTTCTCGTTGTAATTTTTTTATTAACTTTTTTTGTATTTATAAATTCTTGGGACTTTAAGGTTTTGTTCGATACCAAGAATATAAGCATTTGCCAAATAAGAAAAAAAGTTTTGGCCAAAGAAACGGAAGATTGGGCGTCTAAAGTGGCACTAGAGCAAATTTTCGAATTAATTTTTGCCATTTCGCTCTTTTTTGCTGTAAATGTTTACAATTTTCTGGCTTTATCTAACCCCCTCCCCTTCAGACAATGGCTTCCGCCTGTGTTTTGGTGGCCGGAAAAGTGACAAACGACGCGCGTATTAACACGCGCGACGTGATGAACATGGCGTACAGGTTTTTCTTTTTTTAAACCCGATTTTTCAACTGTCCTTTCAAAACTCGGCCATTTTTTGTGCCATTTATTGGCCTTTATCCTTTCAAATTTCATTGTTTTTATTGGAAAATGCACCTTCGACAATGCTTTTTTATCCATCGTCGAATTCTTTGGCGAATTGTTGAAATTTGGGCAATTGTTAGGCTCGAAACCCCAATTTTTTTTTCTTTTTTTTTAATCATTTATTTTCCCTAATTTTTCCCATTTCCCCCCAAAAAGTGTTCTCCACCCGCAAATGGCCCCGTTGGAAATTGGCGATTTGTCTTATGCGTTGCGCGAAGGGCTCGTCGAAATGGAGTTGGTGGTGCTCCGTTTCCTGCGCTTTCGTCTCAACTTTGAGCATCCACATCAGGTGAAAGAAGGAAAGGAAGGGAAAGGACAAACAAAAAAAAATGGGGGAATAAAATTAACGAAACGGAACCATCGAAATTTAGTGAATGAATTTAAACAAAAAAATTGGTTTTTTTTAGGGATGGGGAGACGAACTGCTCCCCAGGGAATTAAACACCGAAAAAAGGAAATTCCAAATACAATAATTTTGGCATATAAATTATAAGGATTTGCTGGGGCTAATTACCGCACATATAATTAATTAAATTTGCATTTTTTCACTTCCCCCCCCCTTAAGGACCTCATTCTGATGCTCCGTCTGCTCCGCGATTGGTACCCCAACAGCCTGGGCAGACACTTTGACGACGCGTGCCGCGTGTCCGCCATGTTTCTGCAGGTGCCGTCGGGGGGGGGGGGGGCGAACATCCCCCCCCCCCTTCGAGATTTCATAATTTTGGATTTATTTTGGTATTTTTGAGACTCAAAATTTCACGAGACTCCCAATAATTGTGAGACTGACAACGAAACCAAAAAACCTGACATTTTTTTTCGAAAATTTTTCTTGAACAGCTAAAAACGCATTATAACCTTATATAAATTAAAAAACGTCATTTTTACAAAAATTTAAAAAGGAGGCTTTATGCCATTTTCCAGATTTTCGAACTGTTTTTGAAAAAAGCGCGAGTGTTTCAAAAAAGGCCGTCGATTTTCATGGACGGACCCATTCGGTATTTTTTCGGCGCATTTTTCGAAAAAAAAAAAACTTTCTTTAAAAAATTAAAAATCCTGATTATCAGGAGGGAGTGGGTATAATGCACCCATTTATTGAAAAATTATAGAAAAAAAAGTCGGGCGGCGCAAACCGAGTCCGAACAAAACAACAAATTTGTTTTAATGATTAAGGATTTGTATGCCGAACCACAAATTGTGCTGGACCACAAGCCGAGAACGTTGGCCGTTGCGGTAAGCGCACTTTTGGCAATTTATTACAATAATTCAGTCCATAATTTGCTGACTCTCAATCTATTTTTAAATTCAATTCCCCCCCCCCCCCCCCCCGCAAAAAAAATTGGTTCAAAATTTGCTTTTTATATTTTGGGGGTTTTTTAGTTTCATTTTTCGGGTGAATTACCCGAAATTTCGAGAATATTTTTTGACGCTTAAAAATTTCGGGTAAAACTTGAGGAATGAACGAATTTCTTCCAACAAACACATTTTATGCCGATTTTCGTCTCGATTTTGTCCATCCTCCCCTTTTTTCTCAGCTTTTGTCCATGGCATTTTCCTCGCTCCGTTTGACGGACGTCGTGGAGGAAGACTGGGCAACGACGTTCATGCCGAAGTACGACGGACGGCACATTGCGCGAATCAAACGCAAAATTGTGGACAGAGTGTACGGCAACAACGGGGACAGAGAAAGAGAGGACGAAGACACCGCAGAAAAAACAACGCGAGAGGGAGAGGAGGCACAGACAGCGAAAGAAAACGAAGTAATAGCAGTAGCAGCAGCAAAGAGGAGGAAGACAGTGGAAGCAGAGCGAAAGAGAAATGCGAGGGAGTGGTGACAGACAGACAGACGAGAGAGGGAGGGAGGAAGAAAACATCCCACAGAGCCGAGACTCTCGTTGGACTTCACACAATCACAAAATTTTTATGTGCTATAATTATGAAATAAACAATTCTTACAAAAATTTCTACTAAAATAACAACAAAAAAACAAACAAAAGAATTCCCCTCGCCCCTCATCGTTGCTCCATTGCATTGGCCATTTCTGTTGTTTGTGTTCCGCTGCTGTAATGTACAGTTGCGCGGTGGTGAAGCAGTGAAGCCCTAAATGGTCATTTTGGGCAAATTGGACAGCAAAAATCATTAAAGAAAAACTACAAACTCAAAAGAATTTGGGTCAAAAACAAATAAATGAGCCCGACCTTGAGAGCTCTCCCAGGGAGAGACCAGAATATTTGGATGCCTTATTGTATCAAAAATAACTTTCGAGTAAATTTGTTGGCAAATTGAGTCAAAATTTTGAAATTCTGTTGGAAATGGTAATTTGAAAATTTAAACTTGGAAGAAAACATTTTTTGTCTTAAATCCGACGGAAATTGATGAAAAAAACTGCTCTAAATTAGTGTCCCATCCTCTTAAAATGGTTTTCAGACGTGGGCCTTACTAACGGACTTGTCCACGAATTTGTGCTCGCAACACATCCAACTCAGCTGGCCATGTTCGTCGACCGCGTAGCGCAACGGGGGCACGGAGGGCCAAAGCGGATAGACCACCTGACGAAGATTGGATGTAAAATGGGGGAATAATATGCGATTACCCGCACCGCCTTACCCCCTCCCACCCTCCGTTTTGTCCCAATCATTTCCATCCACCACTCGACAAAAATATAAAAAATTACAATTCTGACTCTATTTTTAAAAAGAATTAGGGATTTTATAGGCCGGCGGTGCCGACAGGCGCCGACCGAGAATTTTTTTGGAATTTTTAAAGAATTTTGTTTTTTCAGCCGTCTCCCGAGTTGTTTTTTAATCAAAAACATTTTAATGTATAAAAAACTTAAAAATGTTGGGAAAAAAGCATTGAAGCAAGAAATGGTAAATTGTAAAAGTCCGGTGTCCCTTGACTGAATTGTGAGTGTCCCGCCTTACATGGGCGTCGAAGTTGGCGTGCCGTTGATGAACCCGGGCCATGTGCCGGACGAGCAGCGACGGACGGACCATGACCAGGCCGCACAATTGGCATTGGACCATAAAACCAAACAATTTTTAATCAAAAAAAAATCGGAAAATAGCGAACTTTGCGGGCGCATCGATGCCAATGGACGACGACGAAAGCCGCGCGCGACGCTCAAAAGCCGAGGGAAGGGGGCGCATTGGAGCGACAAAATCTGAATTTTCCAAAAAAATGAAAATAAAATTTTCAGAGGTCCGATAAGCGGAGTTGGGTACGAAAGTGTCTCTAATAATTTTTCATTATAGAAAATTATTTTTTGCAAAATAAAAAAAATGAAAAAATTTTATAGCAATATTTTATAAAATTTTTTGAAAAAAAATTCATCATAAAATTTTGAAAAAGGCTAGAAATATTTTTCAAAATGGAGGGGGCATTGCTCCCAGCAGGCCCGTGACCAGGGGCCAACGGGCGGCAATTGCCACGTCCCCTCCGAAATTAAAATGTTTTTTTAGCATTTTACTCAATTTATTTAACAAATTTGACCCAAATTTTTTCTAAATTTTCCCTGGTGATGCCTAATGGCAAGCCGCCGGATCACAATTCTCTTATATTTCTGCCAAAATTTGTCTCAAAATTGCCAAAAAGGCTAAGATTTTTCGTTTTTTTTCGTGGCAGCAAAAAGTTATGGAAAATTAAACCGGATTTTAACCTGCCGCTGGTGGAGATGGCGATGGTCCCGTAGTGCCAACAAAATCGCCTCCACCACTCTCGCCGCTGTTCCGCACCCGTTCGTCTCCAATTTGTTGTCCGTCTTCGTCGCTGTCGTCCCCCACCGTCGCCGTCTTCGGCACCGCTGCCATGCCAATGCCGCGGTGGGCGCGCTGCTTGTGCGCGTTCAGCTGCGCAATTCCGTCAAACATTCGTGCGCACCAATGGCACATGTAACGACGCGGAAGGCATTGGCGTGGACGGCGCCGCGGGCGAAGGGAACGGTCATTGGCAATGCCATCATGGGCAGTGCGGTCACTTAGACTTGGATCAACGGCATCGGCATGGACAACATTGGGGGCCAATTGGTGGTGGCATTGACTCGGTGGTTCGACTGCTGGTTGCACCCACTAAATGTTTTTGAATCCGTCCGTTAATTAGTCTCTCTCTCTTACCCCCGCCGTGCCATGCCAAACAGTGTCCAATTCGACCCGCATTTGGTCCTCATTATGTAGCTGCTGGTGAAGTGCCAAATGGTCGCGCATTTGGTGGCCACCGCAGCGCGTGTCGAACAGCGCGTTGCAATGGGCGCATTCCTTACAATTAGACAAATTTACTATCCAAATTTGTATTTGTACATTTGAATTTAAATGAAAAAATTCGGTAAGATTCGATAAAATTGGACTTAAAAATTGCCACTTTTCGATGAAATTTTTATTTTGAAATTTAAATGAGAAGATTCGCCACCCAGGCAGTAAATGGAAAAAAAATTTGGAGGGGGATTCGAAAACCTTCTTTTACTGCGATCCCAAATTTTTTTTTTACAAAAAAAATTGCTCTTTGAATAATTTTCGCCCAAAATCGCCCATTTTTCCAAGAAACGCCGTGAAAAGTTTAATTGGCGGAGATTGCCCCTGGCCATGCTCTCGCCAGGCAAATGTATCAATCAATTTTAGTGCCATTCTGCTGACCTGGTGAGTGACCGTGTCGCAATTCTCTGACTGCGGCAGTGCGCCGCCAGTGCCATTCGCCATCGTTCCGTAACAGTCGCCCACCACCGGTGTTGTGCTGGGGACGGCAATTAGCGATGGCGGTGCCATCGGCGGTGCTCCGCCATGGCCGCGGTGCTGGTGCCATCGTCGATTGGCCCACACATTCTGAAAATGAACTTTTTAAGAAGCCACAAAGCGTGGGGAGGAAATAAAAACCCGAAAAATTGGGTTCACTTCGTTTCTCCCCCCCCCCCGCCGAACCCTCTGAATTTTTTTTTTTTAAATTTTTTAAAATTCAAAATTTTCAATAAAAAACTTTACAATTAGATTTATTATATAAAAAATGTAAGGAAAAAAAATTCATTTTTTTTGTTAGTAATTAATTCAAAAATTTTGAAAAAACTGTTAAAAAATTTTTTTAACATTTTCTTAAAATTTGTTATACCAATTTTTTGGAGGGAATGAACTGCTCCAAAAAATGCGTCGAATGAGAAAAAACACTAAAATCGTAAATAGAGGTAAACGGTGCTGCCAAAAAACAATTGTGGCTCATAATTTCTTGTTTTTGGAGAAATTGAAAGGAAAATTAAACGGTCCGTCCCCTCCACCTGAATGTGCTGGGCCATGCCGCTGAGTTCGTCCAGCCGTTGCGGGTGCTGCTCCGCCGCGTGTTTCTCCAGCCCCGCCCTGGTGAGGAACACGCGCTGGGGTTGGTCCGGCGAACAGCACACGCGGCACGGGAAACACTCCACGTCATTGGCAATCCCTTCAAACAATTAAAAAAATTGAAATGAATGCCGTTAAACTGAACTTGATTAGGGACTCTTCTATCCATTTTCATTAATTAGAACTTTCCGTTAACCCGAAATTAAAATGATTTTTTTAGTTTTTCAAAGTTCAAAAAATATTTCTAATAATTTTATGAACACTTGGAATTTTTTGAAAATTTGAAAAAAAAAATTCGTCTTTCAGAAAGAATTCTCATTTAGAAATAAAAATTCAAAAAATTTTTTTTTTACTAAAAACCCTATAATTTATTTTATAAACGAACTTCATTTTTTAAATTTCGGTTGAGGGAAATTCCGGGAAAATCCAATTCACAAAATACGAAATTTATATTTATAAATAATTGTGTGCTTTTTGCACCAAAAATTCAAAGCCGTAAAAAAATTAGGTAATTTGATTGGCCTTTTTTGAGAAATTAACCCGGCAAAACGGCCAATGCCATCGGCGGAAGAGACGACGCGGCCATCGAAGTGACGCCGTGGCCAACGCCAGCGGCATTTTGGCCGTCCGAAATGAACTGACTGTGAGAAGGGCCTGAAAAGTGCCAAAATTGGACAAACGGAAAGGGCACACATTGAGCGGACACTGTGCTAATCGTTCAAAGTGGGGAGGTTTCACAAACTGAAGTATTTATTGACAGTATATGCTTAATTGGATTTGTCCATAATACGTAATTTCAAAAAAATAAAAAATAAATTAGATTTATGGATCGATTACGGGTTCGAGTTTGGAATTTTTACCCCACCCCGAACCAGGGACGCTCCCATGGGGGGGGGGGGGGGGTACGTATCCCCCACCCCATATTCCCCAGAATGTTTTGAAAAAAGACAAAAACATGGAGTAAAAGCAACAAAAAAAACGTCGCCCGGGGGAAGGGCAAAAAAGTCTTCGGGTTCCTCCCTCCGAAGTTTTTTTTCTGGTTTTTATGGACCCCGTCAATAAATCCTCTCCAAACCGACCAATGACACCCGTCGTTTGCCGAGTGTCGTCGGCCGCCGGCTGCACAAATAACACTTTGCCAAGCGCACGATGGACGAACACTTTGGTGCCAATTTCGTAGTCAAGCTCATCAAAAAAAAGGAATGGAATTAATTAATTAAAATTTTGGGGGTTTTTTGAAAATTTAAAACCATCGATCGCCGGAGCCTCGGAAAGAGCGCCGCCACTGGCGGTGATTTCGTTGCTTTGGTTGTTCTCGTTGCTGTTGCTGTTACTGGTCGAAGACGACGACGGCTCAGAAGGGAACGAAAAGGGAGGAGTGAAGGGAATGTCTGTAAAAATGGGGAAAAAGTAAAAAAAAACAAATTTTCAAAATTTAATAATCCTTCAAATATAAAGAAAAGGCAAAAACAAGACAAACGCATAAATGGCACAAAATTTAATTGTTTTTCCAATAATTTTGGTTGGTTGTATGGCACGTACAAAAAGGGAATGGGACTGGATGCCATCCAAATTTCAAAAATTCCGGAATTCGGGCCCAAAAGTTCGCATTCCTTCTATTAATAATGACCAATGAATGCCCTCATCCCCATTTATATTCACCAGCTCCGCCAATGTCGAATTTGCACTGCTTCACCGCCACGCCGCGTGCCATTATCCGTGGCATTGCCCTTTTGTTGTACATATTAACGGAAGCAGTTTAAGGCTTAAATTCAGGATTAGGTTTGATCATCATTAGTAGAGACCGAGCCGGGCCCGGTTTTTACCGGACTCGGAAACCGGAACCGGTGATTTTTGGAAAAATCCGGTTTGACCGGTTTTTGAGAGACCGGGTCGTTTTCTAAAATTCAACCCGGCCCGGGAACCGGCGTTTTGGACCGGTATGTATAATTTTTGTATATGTCTGTATGTTTTGTATGTGTACTTTGGATAAAGATGACACTCGGTTAAACGAAAGTTGTTTGTCAATTTTCGCTGTAGCTATTATTTTGAGGCAATTATTGGAGTCCGGATTTTCAGATTTTCACCAAAAATTCAGGATCCGTTCATTTAAAAAAAAGTTAGAAATGCCAAAATTTTCGAGTTTTAAGCCGGTTAAAAAACTTACAATGACAAATTTAAGCTTGTTGTTTTACAGAATCAAATTTTCGGGTAAAAGTGCGTTCGAAAATAATGACTTTCGACTTTATGCCGTAAACCGATTTGGAGAAAAATTGGGGATAATTTGTCTATTTTATTTCCTAATCAACAGGATATATGTAGTAAATTCAATGGCATTTATTCAGACATTGGTAATATCAAATGATGGCAATATGGGTGAAAAATATATACATACAAATCGGATGGATTTGACGGAGGATCAATTTCATTATACAACACACAAAGGGGAGCCACACTCTCTGTGATAGGCACAATTATCCATGCTTTTTAATTAGTATCCTCTGCAAAAATTCTCGTCCATTTCGATCGCCGCTTTTCTCCATGCCGTTGTTGTACCATGTCTCGTCCGACCACGCGTCATTCATTGGTCACTGTCGCTGCTTGAGGAGTTGCTGCTGCTCGCCGACGGCGGGTCGTTCTGTTGTTGACATTCGTCGTCGTGTTCGTCGCTGAAAAGCATGACAAACAATTATATTGCTGCAACAAAAATGGCAAAAAACATTATCATGTTACCTTCATTCGCCGCCATGAACTCCTCTTCCGTCATTGGACCAAAAACGGGCAGCCTCACTTCTCGCGTCACGGTAATTCTCCGCTGTTTTCTCGCACGTCCACGCTGCTTGGTCGACTTGGACCGCTTCTTTGGCGCTGCTCTGCGCGACACAATGCGGCGATGTCGGTGAGACGCTTTCCTTTCACATGAAACACGGCGCGACACTCGGCGAGACAGTGCCCTGCAAAACTCTCGGCGTGCTGCCCGACGACCCGTATGTGTTGAACGGCTCCGACTACGGCCTGCAGCAGCAGTTGAAGTCGTACGACGAGTTCGCTGAAAGGGGAGGAGGAAAAAAATAAGGTGGAAGAAAAAACACATCAAAAATTGAGGAAAAAAAAAGAAAAATGGGGGAATGGAGGGGGAGGGATTACCGATCTTGAAGAAGTCATCTCGTCGATGAGGGAAGAAGAAGCTGTTGACGAATTGGAATTGTGTTGTGATAGCAACAGAGGGAAATGTGTAAGTGCTAAAAATTTAGGAAAATTTGAATTGAAATTTTCTATAAAAATTTAAAGGGGAAAGAAGAGTGAATTTGATAAATTCGAATGAAAAAATGGACAAAAAAGTCCAAATTTATGCAATTTATACTTTATGAAAACGACTGAAAAATTTATGAAAATTTTCGGCGTATTTAAGCAGTGCAATTTCCCCGCCAAATTATCCATTCATTACTAGTGATGGGAATTTAAGTCAGAAAAAATCTCAAAAAAGTCGACTTAAAAGGTCACGAAAAATGCAAAAAAGTCATGAAAAATAACCAAAAAGTCACATAAAAATGCCAAAAAAGCACTAAATAACTCCAAAAAAGTTCTGAAAAAATAGACAAATGTAATTAAACGTAAAATCCGTTTTAAACATTCTTCGTTCGAAGAAAGTAAATTTAAAAACGACTAATTTTAACGGAAAAAAAATATTCAAAAGTATTACACCGCCATATTTTTATTTTATTTTTATTTTTCAGTCCCGTCATTTGAGTCCTAATTGTATAAGAAATTTCAGATCCGTCTCGAAGATACATTTTTCGGAATTTTCATCACAAAAAGTCAATTTTGCCTTAAAAAGTGTAAAAAGTCATGAAAAAGTCACAAAAACGCAAAAAAGTCATAAAAATCCCAAAAAGTGTAAAAGTCAAAAAAAGTCACAAAAAATGTATGTTAGAAGCTTCAAACAAAGTGTATAACACTTTTGAAGTCATTTTAAGGTAATTTAGAGTCAGCAAAAAAAGTCATTTGACTTAAATTCCCATCCCTATTCATTACATGCACTTCCACTGTTTCTCCATCGGTCGAATCGTCTTCCTGTACAATAAAATCGTTTTTAAATGAACATAATTTTTTCCTTTTTTTCAGGATGGTCAGAGCAATAACGGCCAAGACAAGGGCATCAGCAGCGCGAGCACGGAGCATCAAAATCAATCGTCGAGATGCCAAGAAAGCGCGTGCCGCAATTGGACGAGCCGGACATGTGAGTGAAGCGCGAAGGGGGGGGGGGGCAATTAATACACAAATTGATTCAAAATCCATTTTTAAGTTTGCCACTTTTTCAGTCAGGCAATGCCATGGGACGGGAGAAGTGCATGAGCAAAGTGCACAACATGACGCGTGTGACCTTGGGCTGTGTGCACCAATTTCACCGCAGGTGGAGGAGGGGCTAATTCCGATCAATTTAGAACCCTTGGGTCCCCGAGTTCGACCAATTCTAAAAGTCGAGTTTTACTGGCCTAAAGCCCGGAAGTTTTGCGTTTGCTGATCACAGTTCGAAATCCGTTCCGACCAATTTTGAACCCATGACCCTCGAGTTAGAACAAGTTTAAAAGCCGATATTTCCGGGCCTAAATTTCGCAAACAAGCTTTCAATTGATACCGACAACAGTAGAGCCAAATCTTCTAATCTACGGGTTTTTTTGTGTCTGATTTTCAAAAAAGAAAAAATTGGGGAAAAAAAAATTAATGAATTTTTTGGGGACTAAAACCCAATTTTGACATGGTGATTTCTGACAAATGCAATGTTTTTATCCCCGTCAAGGTGCCTGTACCGCTGGCTAAAATACAACACCAACTGTCCCCTGTGCCGCTATAATTTCATCAGCGCAATTCCCCCTGAAGAACCGGAAGAACCGCATCAGTGGCAAGGCGACTGATCCATCATTGAAAATCTGTACCACCATAATGTGTATATTACGTATGTATGTATATGTCTGTATGTTGTACTGTATTGTGTACTTTGGATAAAGATGATACTCTGAAAGGGTCCACCTCGTTTCGGCGCCGCTCGTTTCGGCGCCAGCCCAGTTTTTGGACTATAACTTTTTTCTTTTTCAACCAAATCTAACATTGTTGGTATCATTCGAGAGCCCTTCTGATGCTCTATTATTTTGCATAATTCCAAAAAATTTGATCAATTTGGAACAAAGTTATGGCCAAAAGTACACATGTGGCCTGGTTTTTTGAATTCTTCTAGTCATAATTTTTTTGAGCATTAACGAAATTTTTTGAAACTTAGCAGGCTAATAGAGAACACTTAGAGCTTTCGAATGATACCAATAATGTTAGATTTGGTTGACAAAGAAAAAAGTTATAGTCCAAAAACAGGGCTGGCGCCGAAACGAGCGGCGCCGAAACGAGGGTGTCCCCTCTGAAAACAAGCGTTTTTTTTTTGTTAATTAGCTGTGGCCCGGAATTTTCACCAAAAATTCAGGATCCGTTCATTTAAAAAAGTTAAAAGTGCAAAATCCATTTTTCGAGTTTTAAGCCGGTCCAAAAATACCTACAATTAGACTTTGTCGGATCGATCGACTACATCCGAACTTTTTTAGGCTTAAAGCTTCTCAAGAGCTTTCGTAATATAAAATTTGTCAGGATTCGACCGTTTAATATCAGATTTCACTGATCAGCGAGCGACCCCGAAAACCGCTCATAAAACAAATTTTATGACATTGAAAGTTGGTGATATTTTATATCAATAGGGATGGGATTTTTATGTTTTTACATATTTTTTCTTCGGCTTAGTTATGGCGAGAGAAGCCCAAAAATAGCACTTTCACGATTTAGATCGACTTATAAAAACAAAAACACATATTTTGGCATTTTGGCACATAAAAACTTATCGCACATGTTTCGGGGGTTGGCACATATTTTGCATTTTTGAGAAAAATTTGCAATAAAAATACAAATTAGGTTGATCCCCTGACCGTTGCGGGGAATTGCGAATTTCGTCGATTTCAATCTCTCCAGATCGGATGAGAGGGCAATAAATTATGGAAAACGTATTTTTATTTGTTGTTTTTTTCATGCTATCCTTTATTTTTGTAGAAGATATATATAAATATAGCGGATATTAGCCATTTTATTTATCATAATAATTTTAATTCATTGATTATCTTAAAACATTTTTCGCTAAATTCTGCAAGAAATAATAATATTTGATTATTTTTTATTTATAATTTTTAATTGTAAAAATATTTTTAATTTAAGTATATCCAAGTAAAGAAGAACTAATAATATTATAAATTACGAATAAAGTTTTATTAATTTATTTTTTTAAGTTCGATATAAAATTTCATAATAATGTGAATTTTATATTTCACATTTAACAAATTTTTTAATTGAAAGCCAACAACTAATAAAAATATAAAAATGTTAGGTAATTAATTAGCCAAATGTTTTTTGTCACTTGTTCCCATATATTTTTAATTTTATTTAAAATATTAAATATAGATAGGAATTTTTTATCATATATTTGTAATAATTAAAATTGTAGGTATTGAAATAAATGCATATTTTGCCGTGTTGTATTGTCGAGTTTTTGCCCATAGATTTAATTGGTCATATTTTAATTAAAAAATAATAAAATAATAAACGTTTTAAAGTTAATTTGTACATTATTTGAATATAATTAAGAAATAATCGATTCATTTTGTAAAGAAAAAATAAATTTATTATTATAGTTATACAAATATTTCTTATTTTTGCTGTTACTCGTTTTGTTTTTTCTTATTAAATTTATTAAATTTCTCTTTAATATTAAAACAAATAATAGATGAATTTTATCTTTTCACCAAATTTATATAAAAAACAATTTAAAAATTAATTTTTGGAATTATATAAAAGTACTCTCGATATTTTGACAATTTAATGCTTGATTATTTTTCAAAATTATTTCATATTTTAGGTGCATTTTTACCAAGACAATTGGTAGCGCAACCAAAATCAGTTGGGGCGGGGGGGGGGGGGAAGCAGCTCGTCCCCTCCCCCCTTGGGGTATTAAAATTTTGATCACTCCCCCGATCAACCTGAATGAGTTATTATCTGATCAGACCCGGTAGAATAAGAACATAGTTCATGGTCGTTTGACGGAGGTTGGTGGTAGAAACGGCATTTCATGGTCATTTTCTTATTCTACGGGTTTACCACCAACTTCGTGGTCATTTGACCAGGTCAAATAACCATGGTCGTTTGACCCGGTCATTTAACCACCTTCTTATTCTACGGGCCCAGGGTGTTGCAATTGTTTTTTAATCAGCATTGAAATAATATGAATTATAGATTTTTCGAAAAATTTAATCATTGATTTTCTTAAATTTTCTGGATTCTTTGCATAAAATTGTTTTTTTTTAATTTCGCAAAGTAGATCTAAATGCTGATTAAAAAACAATTGCAACACCATGATCAGATAATAACTCATTCAGGTTGATCGGGGAAGTGATCAAAATTTTAATACCCCAAGGGGGGAGGGGACGAGCTGCTTCCCCCCCGCCCCAACTGATTTTGGTTGCGCTACCAATTGTCTTGGCAAAAATGCACCTAAATAACATGTTGTAATCAATCATGCACTGACGACATCATATGACCATTTTTTACTTGAAAAAAAGACGACAAAGCAAACAACATTCAATTACATTAACATTTTTAGTGCTAAATTACTTACTGTAAATGGTAATAGGATTGATCTGTCTGATCACAGTGTTGGACAAAATGAAATGCAATTCAATATTTCTAAGAAATAGAGTTTTTTCGGAAAACATTTTCCCAATTTCATAAAAAAAATTTCCGTCTAGCTGTGCTTTTTATATTCCGCAAATCCCCTAAATTAAAAAAAATCACCCCCACCGGATTTACCGCCGTTCACCTTTTCGTCATATTTATTATTTTCTGGTATTTCACTCAATTTAATTTGCATTTTATTGGCCCATTTGCTCCAGAAAATCTTTTTTTAATCTCACTAATTTTTCCGTTCTCTTGCAGCGAACGGCAGCTCGGGCAGCGGAGGCTGTGCCATCGTCGGACCGGAGCCATCGGCAAAGCGGTAAATTGGAAACAAAAAATTGTGTTAAAGCTTAAAAATATATGTCGTGTGGATTTCGTGAACATGTCTCATTCTCATAATTTTTGACCCAATATTTTCAAAACTTGGTGCTATGACTTGGGATTTACATTGTTAAACTTTATGCCCCAAAAATGGCCAATTTGCGAATTTATGGGACTTAAATTGCTATTAAAAATCCATTGGATATTAGATGTCCGAACCAGGGATGGCACGGAATTCCGACATTTTGGGGTCGGAATTCCGAATTCCGATTTCCGAAAAAATTTTGGACGTCGGAATGCAATCCCTGATCCAAACTGTACACTGATTCCATGAACAAAATTTTTGAAAATTGTTATAAATTTATTAAAAAAAAATTTCTCTCAATATGTTGTACAGCACACGGTACGATTGCTGATGGGATACCGTGTGGGAGAATATACTGTATTATGTATGTGAGGAGGACCAAACTGTTGATGACGATGACTCTGATATTGACTCTCTCTTTTTCTTTTGCTTTTCTTCATGCATTCTTCATCAGGGGCCGTAGCAAAAGGGCTCTAGGAAATCCGACACTGGAAAATCCGACACTGGAAAATCCGACACCGGAAAATCCGACACAAGCGGAAAATCCGACACAAGCGGAAAATCCGACACCGCTGGAAAATCCGACACTAGCTGAAAATCCGACACTGGAAAATTCGACACTGGATTTAAATTTTAAAAATAATTTTCGATTATTTGAATTAATATCTGTATAAGTTAGCCAAGTTTTCGAATTTAATTTATTTCCATAATTTCCGAATGTCATTCGGTATCATAATGCCAAACCAAAACAAATTCGTTTTAAAATATTCCTTTCTGAACTTGACTTGGCTTCTCAATATCGAAGCTTTTTTCTCAGCAATTTCTAAAACGCTTATACCAAACCCTAGATTTTTGGTTCAGATGGTTTTCAGAAAAAATCCCTTGTGGTGAAAACAATATTTCACATTTCACTTCATAACTTTTCGAGTTCGGCACGGATTGAGACCGGGATAAGACCATTGGAAAGAGCAGCTCGAGCTCTACAAGAAGCTATGGAAAGAAAAAATCGACATTTCAGGGACTTTTTCAGAAATCATATTTAATTCTCCAATGGGGCCCCATTTTGGGTCCCCAGCCACAGCCCCATGCTTCTCCCAATTTTAAGTCTTGGATTTGTCAAATAATTAAAGATTTCGAATTAATAATAAAAAAATTCTATTGAAAATTTTTTTTTGTAGAGGGAAAAATTCTGTACCAAACTACTGTTTGAAAACCCAATCAAAACTGGGAAAAAAAATTTGAAGTCAAAAAATTCTTCGAATTTCTCCTATTTTGTTTCCATAATTTCCGAATGTCATTCGGTATCATAATGCCAAACCAAAACGAATTCGTTTTAAAATATTGCTTTCTGGACTTGACTTGGTTTCTCAATATCGAAGCTTTTTTCTCCGCAATTTCTAAAACGCTTATACCAAACCCTAGATTTTTGGTTCAGATGGTTTTCAGAAAAAATCCCTTGTGGTGAAAACAATATTTCACATTTCACTTCATAACTTTTCGAGTTCGGCACGGATTGAGACCGGGATAAGACCACTGGAAAGAGCAGCTCGAGCTCTACAAGAAGCTATGGAAAGAAAAAATCGACATTTCAGGGACTTTTTCAGAAATCATATTTAATTCTCCAATGGGGCCCCATTTTGGGTCCCCAGCCACAGCCCCATGCTTCTCCCAATTTTAAGTCTTGGATTTGTCAAATAATTAAAGATTTCGAATTAATAATAAAAAAATTCTATTGAAAATTTTTTTTTGTAGAGGGAAAAATTCTGTACCAAACTACTGTTTGAAAACCCAATCAAAACTGGGAAAAAAATTTGAAGTCAAAAAATTCTTCGAATTTCTCCTATTTTGTTTCCATAATTTCCGAATGTCATTCGGTATCATAATGCCAAACCAAAACGAATTCGTTTTAAAATATTGCTTTCTGGACTTGACTTGGTTTCTCAATATCGAAGCTTTTTTCTCCGCAATTTCTAAAACGCTTATACCAAACCCTAGATTTTTGGTTCAGATGGTTTTCAGAAAAAATCCCTTGTGGTGAAAACAATATTTCACATTTCACTTCATAACTTTTCGAGTTCGGCACGGATTGAGACCGGGATAAGACCATTGGAAAGAGCAGCTCGAGCTCTACAAGAAGCTATGGAAAGAAAAAATCGACATTTCAGGGACTTTTTCAGAAATCATATTTAATTCTCCAATGGGGCCCCATTTTGGGTCCCCAGCCACAGCCCCATGCTTCTCCCAATTTTAAGTCTTGGATTTGTCAAATAATTAAAGATTTCGAATTAATAATAAAAAAATTCTATTGAAAATTTTTTTTTGTAGAGGGAAAAATTCTGTACCAAACTACTGTTTGAAAACCCAATCAAAACTGGGAAAAAAATTTGAAGTCAAAAAATTCTTCGAATTTCTCCAATTTTGTTTCCATAATTTCCGAATGTCATTCGGTATCATAATGCCAAACCAAAACGAATTCGTTTTAAAATATTCCTTTCTGGACTTGACTTGGTTTCTCAATATCGAAGCTTTTTTCTCCGCAATTTCTAAAACGCTTATACCAAACCCTAGATTTTTGGTTCAGATGGTTTTCAGAAAAAATCCCTTGTGGTGAAAACAATATTTCACATTTCACTTCATAACTTTTCGAGTTCGGCACGGATTGAGACCGGGATAAGACCATTGGAAAGAGCAGCTCGAGCTCTACAAGAAGCTATGGAAAGAAAAAATCGACATTTCAGGGACTTTTTCAGAAATCATATTTAATTCTCCAATGGGGCCCCATTTTGGGTCCCCAGCCACAGCCCCATGCTTCTCCCAATTTTAAGTCTTGGATTTGTCAAATAATTAAAGATTTCGAATTAATAATAAAAAATTCTATTGAAAATTTTTTTTTGTAGAGGGAAAAATTCTGTACCAAACTACTGTTTGAAAACCCAATCAAAACTGGGAAAAAAAATTTGAAGTCAAAAAATTCTTCGAATTTCTCCAATTTTGTTTCCATAATTTCCGAATGTCATTCGGTATCATAATGCCAAACCAAAACGAATTCGTTTTAAAATATTCCTTTCTGGACTTGACTTGGTTTCTCAATATCGAAGCTTTTTTCTCCGCAATTTCTAAAACGCTTATACCAAACCCTAGATTTTTGGTTCAGATGGTTTTCAGAAAAAATCCCTTGTGGTGAAAACAATATTTCACATTTCACTTCATAACTTTTCGAGTTCGGCACGGATTGAGACCGGGATAAGACCATTGGAAAGAGCAGCTCGAGCTCTACAAGAAGCTATGGAAAGAAAAAATCGACATTTCAGGGACTTTTTCAGAAATCATATTTAATTCTCCAATGGGGCCCCATTTTGGGTCCCCAGCCACAGCCCCATGCTTCTCCCAATTTTAAGTCTTGGATTTGTCAAATAATTAAAGATTTCGAATTAATAATAAAAAAATTCTATTGAAAATTTTTTTTTGTAGAGGGAAAAATTCTGTACCAAACTACTGTTTGAAAACCCAATCAAAACTGGGAAAAAAAATTTGAAGTCAAAAAATTCTTCGAATTTCTCCTATTTTGTTTCCATAATTTCCGAATGTCATTCGGTATCATAATGCCAAACCAAAACGAATTCGTTTTAAAATATTGCTTTCTGGACTTGACTTGGTTTCTCAATATCGAAGCTTTTTTCTCCGCAATTTCTAAAACGCTTATACCAAACCCTAGATTTTTGGTTCAGATGGTTTTCAGAAAAAATCCCTTGAAAACCCAATCAAAACTGGGAAAAAAAATTTGAAGTCAAAAAATTCTTCGAATTTCTCCTATTTTGTTTCCATAATTTCCGAATGTCATTCGGTATCATAATGCCAAACCAAAACGAATTCGTTTTAAAATATTGCTTTCTGGACTTGACTTGGTTTCTCAATATCGAAGCTTTTTTCTCCGCAATTTCTAAAACGCTTATACCAAACCCTAGATTTTTGGTTCAGATGGTTTTCAGAAAAAATCCCTTGTGGTGAAAACAATATTTCACATTTCACTTCATAACTTTTCGAGTTCGGCACGGATTGAGACCGGGATAAGACCATTGGAAAGAGCAGCTCGAGCTCTACAAGAAGCTATGGAAAGAAAAAATCGACATTTCAGGGACTTTTTCAGAAATCATATTTAATTCTCCAATGGGGCCCCATTTTGGGTCCCCAGCCACAGCCCCATGCTTCTCCCAATTTTAAGTCTTGGATTTGTCAAATAATTAAAGATTTCGAATTAATAATAAAAAAATTCTATTGAAAATTTTTTTTTGTAGAGGGAAAAATTCTGTACCAAACTACTGTTTGAAAACCCAATCAAAACTGGGAAAAAAATTTGAAGTCAAAAAATTCTTCGAATTTCTCCAATTTTGTTTCCATAATTTCCGAATGTCATTCGGTATCATAATGCCAAACCAAAACGAATTCGTTTTAAAATATTGCTTTCTGGACTTGACTTGGTTTCTCAATATCGAAGCTTTTTTCTCCGCAATTTCTAAAACGCTTATACCAAACCCTAGATTTTTGGTTCAGATGGTTTTCAGAAAAAATCCCTTGTGGTGAAAACAATATTTCACATTTCACTTCATAAATTTTCGAGTTCGGCACGGATTGAGACCGGGATAAGACCATTGGAAAGAGCAGCTCGAGCTCTACAAGAAGCTATGGAAAGAAAAAATCGACATTTCAGGGACTTTTTCAGAAATCATATTTAATTCTCCAATGGGGCCCCATTTTGGGTCCCCAGCCACAGCCCCATGCTTCTCCCAATTTTAAGTCTTGGATTTGTCAAATAATTAAAGATTTCGAATTAATAATAAAAAAATTCTATTGAAAATTTTTTTTTGTAGAGGGAAAAATTCTGTACCAAACTACTGTTTGAAAACCCAATCAAAACTGGGAAAAAAATTTGAAGTCAAAAAATTCTTCGAATTTCTCCTATTTTGTTTCCATAATTTCCGAATGTCATTCGGTATCATAATGCCAAACCAAAACGAATTCGTTTTAAAATATTGCTTTCTGGACTTGACTTGGTTTCTCAATATCGAAGCTTTTTTCTCCGCAATTTCTAAAACGCTTATACCAAACCCTAGATTTTTGGTTCAGATGGTTTTCAGAAAAAATCCCTTGAAAACCCAATCAAAACTGGGAAAAAAAATTTGAAGTCAAAAAATTCTTCGAATTTCTCCTATTTTGTTTCCATAATTTCCGAATGTCATTCGGTATCATAATGCCAAACCAAAACGAATTCGTTTTAAAATATTGCTTTCTGGACTTGACTTGGTTTCTCAATATCGAAGCTTTTTTCTCCGCAATTTCTAAAACGCTTATACCAAACCCTAGATTTTTGGTTCAGATGGTTTTCAGAAAAAATCCCTTGTGGTGAAAACAATATTTCACATTTCACTTCATAACTTTTCGAGTTCGGCACGGATTGAGACCGGGATAAGACCATTGGAAAGAGCAGCTCGAGCTCTACAAGAAGCTATGGAAAGAAAAAATCGACATTTCAGGGACTTTTTCAGAAATCATATTTAATTCTCCAATGGGGCCCCATTTTGGGTCCCCAGCCACAGCCCCATGCTTCTCCCAATTTTAAGTCTTGGATTTGTCAAATAATTAAAGATTTCGAATTAATAATAAAAAAATTCTATTGAAAATTTTTTTTTGTAGAGGGAAAAATTCTGTACCAAACTACTGTTTGAAAACCCAATCAAAACTGGGAAAAAAATTTGAAGTCAAAAAATTCTTCGAATTTCTCCTATTTTGTTTCCATAATTTCCGAATGTCATTCGGTATCATAATGCCAAACCAAAACGAATTCGTTTTAAAATATTGCTTTCTGGACTTGACTTGGTTTCTCAATATCGAAGCTTTTTTCTCCGCAATTTCTAAAACGCTTATACCAAACCCTAGATTTTTGGTTCAGATGGTTTTCAGAAAAAATCCCTTGTGGTGAAAACAATATTTCACATTTCACTTCATAACTTTTCGAGTTCGGCACGGATTGAGACCGGGATAAGACCATTGGAAAGAGCAGCTCGAGCTCTACAAGAAGCTATGGAAAGAAAAAATCGACATTTCAGGGACTTTTTCAGAAATCATATTTAATTCTCCAATGGGGCCCCATTTTGGGTCCCCAGCCACAGCCCCATGCTTCTCCCAATTTTAAGTCTTGGATTTGTCAAATAATTAAAGATTTCGAATTAATAATAAAAAAATTCTATTGAAAATTTTTTTTTGTAGAGGGAAAAATTCTGTACCAAACTACTGTTTGAAAACCCAATCAAAACTGGGAAAAAAATTTGAAGTCAAAAAATTCTTCGAATTTCTCCTATTTTGTTTCCATAATTTCCGAATGTCATTCGGTATCATAATGCCAAACCAAAACGAATTCGTTTTAAAATATTGCTTTCTGGACTTGACTTGGTTTCTCAATATCGAAGCTTTTTTCTCCGCAATTTCTAAAACGCTTATACCAAACCCTAGATTTTTGGTTCAGATGGTTTTCAGAAAAAATCCCTTGTGGTGAAAACAATATTTCACATTTCACTTCATAACTTTTCGAGTTCGGCACGGATTGAGACCGGGATAAGACCATTGGAAAGAGCAGCTCGAGCTCTACAAGAAGCTATGGAAAGAAAAAATCGACATTTCAGGGACTTTTTCAGAAATCATATTTAATTCTCCAATGGGGCCCCATTTTGGGTCCCCAGCCACAGCCCCATGCTTCTCCCAATTTTAAGTCTTGGATTTGTCAAATAATTAAAGATTTCGAATTAATAATAAAAAAATTCTATTGAAAATTTTTTTTTGTAGAGGGAAAAATTCTGTACCAAACTACTGTTTGAAAACCCAATCAAAACTGGGAAAAAAATTTGAAGTCAAAAAATTCTTCGAATTTCTCCTATTTTGTTTCCATAATTTCCGAATGTCATTCGGTATCATAATGCCAAACCAAAACGAATTCGTTTTAAAATATTGCTTTCTGGACTTGACTTGGTTTCTCAATATCGAAGCTTTTTTCTCCGCAATTTCTAAAACGCTTATACCAAACCCTAGATTTTTGGTTCAGATGGTTTTCAGAAAAAATCCCTTGTGGTGAAAACAATATTTCACATTTCACTTCATAACTTTTCGAGTTCGGCACGGATTGAGACCGGGATAAGACCATTGGAAAGAGCAGCTCGAGCTCTACAAGAAGCTATGGAAAGAAAAAATCGACATTTCAGGGACTTTTTCAGAAATCATATTTAATTCTCCAATGGGGCCCCATTTTGGGTCCCCAGCCACAGCCCCATGCTTCTCCCAATTTTAAGTCTTGGATTTGTCAAATAATTAAAGATTTCGAATTAATAATAAAAAAATTCTATTGAAAATTTTTTTTTGTAGAGGGAAAAATTCTGTACCAAACTACTGTTTGAAAACCCAATCAAAACTGGGAAAAAAATTTGAAGTCAAAAAATTCTTCGAATTTCTCCTATTTTGTTTCCATAATTTCCGAATGTCATTCGGTATCATAATGCCAAACCAAAACGAATTCGTTTTAAAATATTGCTTTCTGGACTTGACTTGGTTTCTCAATATCGAAGCTTTTTTCTCCGCAATTTCTAAAACGCTTATACCAAACCCTAGATTTTTGGTTCAGATGGTTTTCAGAAAAAATCCCTTGTGGTGAAAACAATATTTCACATTTCACTTCATAACTTTTCGAGTTCGGCACGGATTGAGACCGGGATAAGACCATTGGAAAGAGCAGCTCGAGCTCTACAAGAAGCTATGGAAAGAAAAAATCGACATTTCAGGGACTTTTTCAGAAATCATATTTAATTCTCCAATGGGGCCCCATTTTGGGTCCCCAGCCACAGCCCCATGCTTCTCCCAATTTTAAGTCTTGGATTTGTCAAATAATTAAAGATTTCGAATTAATAATAAAAAAATTCTATTGAAAATTTTTTTTGTAGAGGGAAAAATTCTGTACCAAACTACTGTTTGAAAACCCAATCAAAACTGGGAAAAAAATTTGAAGTCAAAAAATTCTTCGAATTTCTCCTATTTTGTTTCCATAATTTCCGAATGTCATTCGGTATCATAATGCCAAACCAAAACGAATTCGTTTTAAAATATTCCTTTCTGGACTTGACTTGGTTTCTCAATATCGAAGCTTTTTTCTCCGCAATTTCTAAAACGCTTATACCAAACCCTAGATTTTTGGTTCAGATGGTTTTCAGAAAAAATCCCTTGTGGTGAAAACAATATTTCACATTTCACTTCATAACTTTTCGAGTTCGGCACGGATTGAGACCGGGATAAGACCATTGG